>OX333078.1:24019284-24142598 GCA_946863875.1 Alloplasta piceator
ACGACGACGACGACGACGACGACGACGACGACGACGACGACGACGACGACGACGACGACGACGACGACGACGACGACGACGACGACGACGACGACGACGACGACGACGACGACGACGACGACGACGACGACGACGACGACGACGACGACGACGACGACGACGACGACGACGACGACGACGACGACGACGACGACGACGACGACGACGACGACGACGACGACGACGACGACGACGACGACGACGACGACGACGACGACGACGACGACGACGACGACGACGACGACGACGACGACGACGACGACGACGACGACGACGACGACGACGACGACGACGACGACGACGACGACGACGACGACGACGACGACGACGACGACGACGACGACGACGACGACGACGACGACGACGACGACGACGACGACGACGACGACGACGACGACGACGACGACGACGACGACGACGACGACGACGACGACGACGACGACGACGACGACGACGACGACGACGACGACGACGACGACGACGACGACGACGACGACGACGACGACGACGACGACGACGACGACGACGACGACGACGACGACGACGACGACGACGACGACGACGACGACGACGACGACGACGACGACGACGACGACGACGACGACGACGACGACGACGACGACGACGACGACGACGACGACGACGACGACGACGACGACGACGACGACGACGACGACGACGACGACGACGACGACGACGACGACGACGACGACGACGACGACGACGACGACGACGACGACGACGACGACGACGACGACGACGACGACGACGACGACGACGACGACGACGACGACGACGACGACGACGACGACGACGACGACGACGACGACGACGACGACGACGACGACGACGACGACGACGACGACGACGACGACGACGACGACGACGACGACGACGACGACGACGACGACGACGACGACGACGACGACGACGACGACGACGACGACGACGACGACGACGACGACGACGACGACGACGACGACGACGACGACGACGACGACGACGACGACGACGACGACGACGACGACGACGACGACGACGACGACGACGACGACGACGACGACGACGACGACGACGACGACGACGACGACGACGACGACGACGACGACGACGACGACGACGACGACGACGACGACGACGACGACGACGACGACGACGACGACGACGACGACGACGACGACGACGACGACGACGACGACGACGACGACGACGACGACGACGACGACGACGACGACGACGACGACGACGACGACGACGACGACGACGACGACGACGACGACGACGACGACGACGACGACGACGACGACGACGACGACGACGACGACGACGACGACGACGACGACGACGACGACGACGACGACGACGACGACGACGACGACGACGACGACGACGACGACGACGACGACGACGACGACGACGACGACGACGACGACGACGACGACGACGACGACGACGACGACGACGACGACGACGACGACGACGACGACGACGACGACGACGACGACGACGACGACGACGACGACGACGACGACGACGACGACGACGACGACGACGACGACGACGACGACGACGACGACGACGACGACGACGACGACGACGACGACGAGTCCCACTTCTTGACCCCTTTCGTCACCAGTCTATGGGTTCGTCTCTCGTGTCTAAGTGGTCATTGTCAGTGCCGTAATGAAAATTTCCGACTGCGTCAAAAAATCCCGCGCCAAACATTGCATGATATGTCCGCTCTTCCTCACTGGTGAGCAAATTCTCCCAGAAGGTGACCGGTACATAAAACGCACGGCGCTGATAAATAACAACTGGACGCTGGTCAGCAAGATGTACCCTTACTTGACCAGCGTATTCTTCTCCGTTACGTTCTGTCTCGGCATCGGATAAAGCAGGGGAGGCTGGCGGGTTGTCGGCAATAGGCGTAGGATCGGGAGATGCCAGTGCGTCGTAGTGACCCACTGGTTCAGGATCGGGAAATGTGAGTCGTGATGTCTCACTGGTTCAGGATCGGGTGATGCGGGAGAATCGTCATAGTTGGGTGGATTGGGAGATGACGGGGAGTTTCTGATACCGAGATAAGCATCGGTCGTTTTGTCATCGTCGTCGTCATCGTCGGGAGATGTACACTCGGGGGATGTACAGTAGTCGTCATCGGTCTCATCGAGGGTTAAGTCGGGGGACGTACAGTTGCCCGAGGTGGAGGGGTATTGCGAACTTCCCGGGTGCTGTTGCGCGTCTGTAAATATATATATATATATATATATATATATATATATATATATATACTAGGGTCCGTGCGGCTCGGGCGCTACGCGCCCTCGCGTCGTAGAGGTTCAATTCTAACCCAAACCTCAACTCCCGTTCACCGCCTTTCCCCACCCCCACGCTCGCCCGTCCCATCCCCGCCGCCCCAACCCTCTGCTCGATTCTCGATTTCATGGCCAACTTCACCTCGCTCTATTTTCGATTCCATAGCCAACTTCACCCCGCTCGATTCTCGAATCCATGGCCAACTTTGCCCTCGCATCGTAAAGGTTTGGGTTTGGGTTCCGAGGTTTGGGTTCTGGATTCTTGTACACGGCGGCGGCGGCGGCGGCGGCGGCGGCGAAATATTTATATAATATAGAGAGATATACTAGGGGTTCGTGTGGCTCGGGCGCTACGCGCCCTCGCATCGTAAAGGTTCGCGTCTAACCCAAACCCCGACCCCCCGCCCGCCAGCTTCCCCAACCCACTCCCCACCATCCCACGCCTCCCCCCTCCACACTCGGCAACCAACCGCTGAATTTGGCCATCCATGGCCAACTTCGGCGCGCTCGATTCTCGATCCATGGCCAACTTCATCCCGCTTGATTCTCGATGCCATGGCCAACCTCACCATGCTCGATTCTCGAATCCATGGCCAACTTCACCGCGCTCGATTCTCGATTCCATGGCCAACTTTACCCCGCTCGATTCTCGTTTCCATGGCTAACTTCACCTTGCTTAGTCTGTGGCCAACTTCAGGCCGTCTAGATTCTTGTACACGGCGGCAGCGGCGGCGGCGGCGGCGGCGGCGGCGGCGGCGGCGGCGGCGGCGGCGGCGGCGGTGGCGGCGGCGGCGGCGGTGGCGGCGGCGAAATATTTATATAATATAGATATATATATATATATATATACGTATACAGACCGTACCAATTTTCAGGTGCACACACACACACACACACATTATATTATAAAACAATCTTTCTTAAACTCACCAAAATATAAATGAGCGAATGGGGCGAAGGGCGCTATCGTCATCGTCGTCTTCGGACATTCTCTCTTCTTCGTTGCCGTAGACGTTATCATCGTCGTCGCTGCTCTCTTCGAGTAGCCGTCTCAATGCTGCAAAATGCAAGAATTTTCCCATTTTAAACTGTGTTAAAATATGCGTGTGTGTATATATGTGTGCTTGTGTGTGTGTGTGTGTGTGTTAGCGTTTATGTATATTTAAACTTAAATTATACATACTATTCTCGTTTTGCCATTCCTCATACAGGCCGTGGCCCCCCGGAAACTCTTGGCCGCCTCTATTAATTATTGCGGTCCCCGCGAGAAGAACGGCGTCGCGGGATTTGCGGAATACGCCACGGTCATGAGCGCGGCCAATCACACGCAGACTTAAGCGACGTAGAATGAGACTCAGCTCGCGCGCTAGCCCCGCGAAACTCAACCTCGCGACAGTATTTCGCCACTCGCGGGTGCACCGTCGGGCCACATATCTACTACGTTGACGCAGCATATTAGCTAGCGCTATCGGAACCGCACGTAAACTTTCACGGCGGCTCATTTCGCTGGTATTCACTTTTTGTGGAGCCATTTTTACTACACGCGTTTCACTAGCGATGAATCACGAAAAGCAAATAAAATTGTTTCACTTCACGTTATATGACGCGAAAAATTGCACAATTTCTTACACGTTACGGGTAAAACAGTGAAAATTTTCCGAAAAAGACCAAGTGAAACTCTTCACTCAAACGCTTTTAAGGTATAGTCGGAAAATGTCGAGGATCTTCTTATTTATACTTTTCCCCCACCCCCTCCCCGCCGATTTCTCTGCATGCGCTACTGAAGCATATTCCCAAATAGTTGACGCAATCCCACGCAACACCTTGACCGCAACTCACACCCTTACATTACGTTTTCTACGTACCTGAAGCACCGTATCCGAGATAGCCCTTTAAATATATATATATATATGCATATACTCTAGATGCAGCGTTTCACTTGCTACAAATGCCCTAAGTTGGCTGTTGGGTTATTAGCATTTGAAAGATTGCGGGTGTGAAAAGCGAGCCGAATTTCTAGCTACTTACCGTATAAAAGGTTACAGGTGCCCGGAGCTTCTCCGTTTCTTTTTTCATTGTTAACTTTTTGTTTATTTTGTCTTTGACTGTAAAAGACGGTCCCTATATTCACACACCTCTACCCTGTTTTCAGTAATAAATTCACACACAATACAGCAATCATAAGAATGCAGTGCATTCGATATTAATATTATTGTTGCATCTCGTACCGAAGCATATTTTATGTTAAACAGTAGTTTTTGGAAAATGCTTTACATTCATATCTTTTAGCATAACGCATTGTTGACCATTTCTATGAACGGCTAATACTGCACCACAATGCCCCCATCACGATCATCATTCCCAGCTCTCATTGTCAGTTTACCAACCATGAGATCAATAATAAAAAGTCGAGCGATCACCTGGTTTCGGAGTTTTGAATAATAAATTCACTTATGATAATAATAGCCACCTGCGTGCAGTTGATCACTCGTTTGACCACTCAAAAGCATGTTTTACGATACGTTGCAAGATCTTGAGACATCCATGAAAATTTGCATTTCTTCATCGCATTGTCTGGCATTCCGTCGGGAATATGGATTGAATTTTATATACACAATGCGTCAATATATTTTGAAATACGATAAATTTGTCACTATTGTTATATATTCATGTATACCGTGAGAAGATCACCCACACAGAAATTTCACGGTATTGTAAATAACGTGTAAAATAACAATATGTGGGAATAATATTTTACAAATTATTAACATTTTTTAACTCCCACTCCTCAAAACGCTCGACAGTAGCGCCAACAAGTCAGGACATATAAAAAGTCGCTATAAACGACATTCGATCAGTCGATTACGCGCCGTGTGTCTAAGGGGTATATCTGTAAAAATATCTGAATTTAGTAAAGTTTGCTGGGCATTCGTTGAAAATGGAGAGTCAATTTCCACCTAGTCATCAGACCCTGCTGAGCCAAGAAGTCTTCAGCTTGAACCCCCCCGCTGTGCACCCGCCCCTGTCGTTTGGCGGGAAGAAAAGAGTAGAAGCACAGCTGATTTTGGGGTCAACGTACGCGCTCAACAATTCAGAGACGAAAAGAATTAGTGTTGGATTGCAGACATTGGAAACGGGGCAAATTAGCCCTGTAATTAAGCTACAAAATAATAACGCTTCAGGCGGCATTGTTTTCGGCTCATTAGGCTTTTCCACATTACACGACTGCTTGAGCGAGATCGCGCAATATTTCGAAGGTGTACAAAAATCTACATGGGGGTCAAGGTGGCACACTCCATGTGCTATTCGAATTGACGATTGCGAGATCATCTTTACGACAAGTTTTGGCGCAAAATCCGTCGTCTTCGATCGTATCCCTGAAGAGCCTGCAGAGTCAAGGGATGTCACTAACGAGCCACCGCAGAAAAAACTTCGACAGTACTCCCCATCAGTCGTGATGCAAAAAACTACATTCGAAGGATTGTGCAACGTAATAGCCTGCGTTGACGAGCGCTGCAAACGACTACAACGTTGCGTCTCAGGCGTAGAAATGTGTGTAAGAATAGTATGTGCTGAATTGCTTCTCCATATACCGCCGAACGAGAAGCATGAAAATGTCGATCAAGCACGCGTAAAAGAGCTTATTAAAGATAATCATAAAACGCTCAAAGAGGCTGTTAAAGTTCGCATGGACTCATCTTTCGCAGAAAATTACTTTGGAATTGTATTTGTGGAGGTAACCACGTTGTGCGTTCCATTTATAACAAACGAGCTCAAAAAGGCTGTAAGAGAACTTGAAGAGATGGCAAGATAAACAAAATATAAAACACTGTCGCTTTTTGTATATATATATGGGAAGATCCATTACTTTTCGAACTTATCCTGCGGGGTCGGATCAGCGATTTGGCTGCTGATTTTTTTCAAGAAAGTAGGTCATAAGAAAAGACTATCCTGAATTGTTCAGCTCAAAATAATAAAATGTGTTCACGGTAGAGATTTTTGAATTTGAAAAAAAATCGTTTTTTTAGTCATTTTCACGATTTTTTTGCACGAACTTCTTCGAGGCTTGGGCAATCAAGTAGAACGGCATTTCCCTTCTTTGACCTCCTATTTTCATTAAGAAAATAGTTTTTTAGGCAAAAGCAAAATCCGGTTAATTGCGGACCCCTTCCTTGAACTTCTATTTTCGCAAAATTTTGCGTAAATTTGAAACGCTGTCAGGTCAAGGATTTTCCATGTAGGCTAATTTCTGACAGCTCAAATTTTTCGTCTTGGTAGATACTATAATTACCTACACTAATTTTAAGATATTGCAACGTTCTTTTTTAGACACGGCCTCGCAAAGCCAACGAAATTCTGAAAAATCGCTGTTTTCAGATAGCCGTAACTTTTTTCTATCAACTTGAAATCGCTTGAAATTTTCAGGGAATATACTTTATTATATCCCCAAACAACGCTGAAAATTTCAAGCTTGGTTTTAAACTGGTTTACGAGCGGTGCATTTTTTAAATGGTCCAGTTTTCCTTGTAATCTTTCCTGTTTTGTGGCATTATCAATTACTTACTGAATCGCGCGTGTAAAATTTACACTTTTCTCTTAATAAGTGTAATAAAAAAGTATAAAAATCGTGCAAAATGATATATATATAGCCCTATAATATATACCGCTATATAAGAAAAATACATACTCTACGAGAATAGGATTATTATAGTTATATAATATTTTAATTTATCTTTTACATTATATTTTACGATTTAAATTTGTGTATTTAATTATCTTTATCGAACGAAGTGATACTCATTGCTATACTCCTATCGTCAATGGGCTTATAGCAATGGTACAATCTTGTGTCCTTGATGGTCTTAACGCTGTAAAATCGTTTTTTTAAATGTCGTTGACTCCGTTGGACATCTGCAGCGTTGGACAGCATTAAGGCCATCAAGGACACAAGATTGTTCCATTGCTATAAGCCCATTGACGATAAGAGTATAGCAATGAGTATCACTTCGTTCGATAAAGATAATCAAATACACAAATTTAAATCCTAAAATATAATGTAAAAGATAAATTAAAATATTATATAACTATAATAATCCTATTCTCGTAGAGTGTATAGGGCTCTAAGTCGTATTCTCGTATAGGGCTCTAAGTCGAATTTTTATAACAATACTTTGATATATAATTTTGCAAGATTTTCATTCTTTTTTATTACACTTATTAAGAGAAAAGCGTAAATTTTACACGTGCAATTCAGTAAGTCATTGATAATGCCACAGAACAGGAAAGATTACAAGGAAAACTGGACCATTTTAAAAATTCACCGCTCGTAAACCAGTTCAAAACCAAGCTTGAAATTTTCAGCGTTGTTTGGAGATATAATAAAGTATATTCCCTGAAAATTTCAAGCGATTTCAAGTTGATAGAAAAAAGTTACGGCTATCTGAAAACAGCGATTTTTCAAAATTTCGTTGGCTTTGCGAGGCCGTGTATAAAAAAGAACGTTGCAATTTCTAAAAATTAGTGTAGGTAATTATTGTACATACCAAGATGAAAAATGTGAGCCATCGGAAATTAGTCTGCGTAGAAAATCCTTGACCTGACAGCGTTTCAAGTTTACGCAAAATTTTGCGAAAATAGAAGTTCAAGGAAGGGGTCCGCAATTAACCGGATTTTGCTTTTGCCTAAAAAACTATTTTTTTATTGAAAATAGGAGGTCAAAGAAGGGAAATGCCGTTCTACTTGATTGCTCATGCTTCGTAGAAGTTCGTGCAAAATATCGTGAAAATGACTGAAAAATCGATTTTTTTTTTCAAATTCCAAAATTTCTACCGCCAACAAACTTTATTATTTTGAGCTGAAAATTTCAAGATCGTCTTTTCTCATGACCTACTTTCTTGAAAAAAATCAGCAGCCAAATCGCTGATCCGACCCCGCAGGATAAGTTCGAAAAGTAATGGATCTTCCCATATATATTACGCATACGTATGATGTACTCTATATTTCAACATGTCTACCAATAATTATGAATGAACGAGTATTAACGTTTAAACGAAATTTCACCTGTATCGTCTATTGCACATAACCTTTTATCCCAACCAAATATACGGATTAGAAGATAATGTTACGTACCGAGAGGTACGCTTCAAGAATGATTATAATTGTTTAAATCGAAATGCGATTGAAGAATAGAAATTTAGCATTCGATTAGTAGATATGGGCGCCTCTACACCGTCCCATACGGGCCCGGCCACTGCTGAAAAGGGGTGAGGGTCTCGTCAATAATACACAGGTTTTATAGGAATTACTCATGCAACGGATAATTTATTATATTGAAAGAATATGTGAAATGAGAATAACATAGAAAGACGGTGCTTACAATACGCGCGGCGTCTCGCGAATACACACAGCTGACTTACATTCGTAGACGGCCGGAGCTCCGGGGATGTCGCGCGCTACAATTTCGTGTGGGTGCGTGTTGTACATTTTGATCTTCGCTTCGGATGTCGAACTTATCACTACACTTAGAGTTCGTAATCGCACTTAAAGTCCCTAAATCGTGGTTATGGTTCAGCAACGGTGATTGGTTGATTATGTTTTTGGGGATTGCCAGAATATTCTCTGAGATGAAATTCGTTCGATGTAAAGTTCGTTGGATGTTTTGTTGGTTGAATAATTATATTTGTCGAATAGTTATTTGTTGAATAGTTATTTTTTGAATAGTTATTTGTTGAATAGTTATCCATGGTCGCGAGGAGTGAATTATTATGTGATTTATGGTTACTTATTTTACTATGACCTTAGGGTCATAGGCACGATCTTTTAGGACAGACAAAACATTAATATCGACCCGAGACTTACGCGTCTACGCGAGTACCCCTGTGTAACGTCCCAAGATGACATACGAACGGGCGTATGCATCTTATACGGCGACGCGGGAATTACGCCGCAGCGACTGACTGAAGGCCGGAGTATTACTCCTTGATTCACCTGACGGTGGGTAGCAAGGTACTGACTCGACTTGACAACGTCCCTTGGAACGTTGGCGAGTCGAGCGAGGGTTTCCGCAATTCAGCTTTTTGGAAACGGCGCGTGCATGCCCTTGGTGGCCATGCACGAACTCGCCCCAAGCCGACCGAAAGGTGCCATTGACCAAAAAGTTGCTGAATGCGATTTGCGACACATGGGGTGATCGCCACACACGAGTCTCGGGAATGCGCTGACGAGAGCGTCAGGACGGTAGTGCGAGTCAACGTCCGCTCTTGTGAAATAAAATTTAACGCGAAAAGAGGGACGTGACAATAAGTTAACGACACACGGTATTTACCGACTGACGTTGAAAAGCAGAACTGTTTTACCGGCTGTAAGATTAACATGCCACTCCAGTCACGTGGACGCTAAGGCACGTGATCGCACGCCGCTTGCGGTAGGGGGGGTGGTAGCAGCCCAGTGTAGGGACCAATCAGCGCTCGGGAAATTTGCGAGGGTGTAAGGCCCCCATACAGTGCGCTATACCGGAAAAGTGACCAGCACCGCGGACCAATCACCGCTCGGGAAATTCTGAGGGGGCGAGGCGACCAGTACGGGAACCAATCACCGCTTGGGAAATTCTCAGGGGGTGAGGCAACCAGTACGGGGTCCAATCAGCGGTCGGGAAATTTTAAGAAGGCGGGGTGACCGGTATAGGGACCAATCAGCGCTCGGGAAATTTTAAGGGGGCGGGGTGACCAGTATAGGGACTAATCAGCGCTCGGGAAATTTTGGTGGGGTACCACCCCCAATCCGTCTTTGCCACTCTGGTGGGGGTGGGTGACCAGTATAGGAACCAATCAGCGCTCGCAAAATTCCCAGATGGTGGGGGTTGGGGGCGTGGCTAAGGGGTAGGGGGCCAATCACAGACGACCATGAGGCCCAAAGTGGTGGGGGTAGGAACAGGGAGGGAGGAGGGCGGGGCCAGAAGGAGAGGGGTGGGGGAAGGACCCGGTCTCCCTATCGTGGTACTTTACTACTACTCTGACTTCTGCTATTTCCAAATGTAAGCGTGATGCATTTTAAACGCTTCGAGATATCGAAGTAAAATTTGGCACGCTTGTCAAGCACAAATTGCTCTTCATTATAAATAAATTGGCACGCTTGTCAAATACAAATTGCTCTTCATCATGAGCAATTTTTGTTTCAATTCTAACAAGTGCCCAGATTTTACCGACTTTTTTCGTTTTTGTAAAACGGCGTAAACGCTCTAACTTCTGCTATTTCATTTTGCGAGAAAATAAAGATTTGAAAAAATGTCTGTTCTTCATGATGATTTTTTTGATAGATCGATCAGTAACTGCCGCGTAAAAGAAAAAATGAGTTGCAAAATAGTTATAAGCAATTGCTTTGCAACATCTCTCTACGATTAGTTTGCGCAACAGTCTTTTTCCAAAAATTTTGTGAACAATCTTGCTTGCATAAATCTTGCAGAAAAATGTTGCAGATTTTTTGGATAGATCGATTAGTAACTGCCGCGTAAAAGAAAAAATGGGTCGCAAAATAGTTTCAAGCAATTGCTTTGCGACATCTCTCTACGAATAGTTTGCGCTACAGTCTTCTTCCAAAAATTTGGTGAACAAATTTGCTTGCATACATTTTGCAGAACAATGCTGCAGATCAATTGTGTGAAACAATTTTGTGTAACAAAGTTTGCAAAAAAATGTTTTTGTGCACAAATTTTGCGAAACATTTTTTGCAAAAAATACTGATAAGTAGAAAATAGATAAACGAAATTTTTCTCAAAGACAAGCTTTCATTAGTTGTTAATAAAGAATGACTAAAAAGTTAAAAATAATTGTATTCCGATTGGAAATAAGTTTTCAAATAAAAGCGTGCTGCATTTCAAGCACTTCGAGAAATCGAAGTTAAATTTGGTACTCTTTTCAAGCACAAATTGCTCTTCATTATGAGCAAATTTTTGTTTTAATTCTACTGGGTGCTCAGATTGTATCGAATTTTTTCGTTGGTCCAAAATGCCTTAAACACTCTCACTTCTGCTATTTCCAAATATAAGCGTGCTGCATTTGAAACACTCGATTCGTTTAAGAAAAAAGAACTTACCGAATAATTGCTAAATAATTATTTGTTTATACAATTTATTGATAACTTTTGGGCAATATTATTATTGATAATCGTTGTTTATGGCATGCGAAATGTTGCTAAATTTTTTTCAGATCTTTATCGTATCACGAAATACGGAAAATTCAATCAGATAAAGTTTTTTGGCTGGGGCTGCACCAGCAACCCGCTGTCTTATTATACTGAGAAAAAATCTATCGGGCTCTAAAAAAATGTTTTTTTTTCACAACAAAAGCTGAATCAAGCGTCATCGACAACTTTCAGATATTAAAGACTCAATTAGGTCGATGTGATCGCAATTTTCATAATAAATTGACAACATTCTATTCCATATTTTGCAAGTCTGATCGACCGGAGAGATTTCCAGGAAAACAGGGGAAACTTTGCCTTTTAGAATGAAAAAAATATAATTTGCAGGAATTCCGTAAAAGAGGGGCGCCAAAAGGGAGGAAGGTATTGCCAATTAGGAGAAAAACATTTTTTCGAACTTTCAATCGCCAATTTGTATCTGTTGAAAAGCTTAAGTCGATGATAATTTTGATTGGAAATTAATGAGCGCAATTCTGCGCCGATTAGGCACAGTTTTGAATAATCGAATTCAGCTTTGATTCGCTGGAAAATTTCGCAGCAAAATGAGTAATCGGTTTACACGCTCTGAGAAGTACCAAAAGACTCCGCGATGATTAATTAAACGGTCATGCAATTGGAAAAGTGCTTGTGGTGAGAAAAATAAGCAAACTTTAATTAAATATTGTTCATCTTATCAATTCCATCGCAGAATAATTCTATTAACAAATTTTTCATATGCATTCAGTTACAATATTATAAAATACAAAAATTAATGAAAACGAAAAAGCCAATAATAATTGTACACTTCCATTTATGCCGACTGGTGTTTTTGTCTTACAAAATTGAGCCAACTATTAAAGACCTGAACTTCCTTGGTTGCGCAATGTAATTTTTTATTTGTTCCGCTCAAATGAAGGCTGCGGTTTACATTTTTATATGAATTAAATCGATTGTCCGTCATTAGATCATTGTATTTTGGACAATTTATTAACTCGAGATTGTATGATTCAAATCCTAATTCTCTTAAGATATCTCTTTCTATAGCGCCGCCCTTATAACCAACTAAAATAAGTTGATCATAATCACTTTTTAAATTAGCGCTGATAACATGTGGAACGTCATCCTGTATCCAAATTTCAGAGTCGAAATTTTGAAAGGGGATGCCGTGGACGAAGTTGGTTGCGTATGCCACTGATTTACTATCGTCAAAGCTTAAATCGCAGAACCGTAAATTCAGTCTAAAGCTCGTTTGAAAAACATCACCCGATGTGCAGTCGATGATGGCCAATTCTTTATACATTAGCCTCCTCTTAACGTAAAATCCCTCGATGTCAATTATATGTGTAATTGTGTTAGCTACATTATCCTATAATAACAACAACAAAATCACACGATTATAATTATTTAGTTTAATATTGGCAAGCGCTTATCATTAAACATACAAAATTTTTAAATTTTCGTCATCGTTTTAAGGGCAGCTACAGATGATTTATCAAATCCCTGTGTTGAGCGAAACGATAGCTGCGGTGGTAAATTTGGCGAACCAGGACTGATACTGCAGTCGTTGTTGGTAGTGCCGATGTGCTTTGATCTCAGAATTTTGTCAGTATTACCGCTTAACCACGGATAATGTTTCACCAGTGCTTCATGAAAAACGTTTAAAGCATACGGTCTGCTGCAGCCTCACAGTAAATCAAGCAGAATATTGGCTCTGCCCTCCCTCGTCTGTCCAGAATTGATTTGCTGAACATTCTTCTTCCTCAGCACGTCTTGACTCTCAAAAGGACGTAAAATATCGTTGTACACGTCGATATCGTCGATAATTTCGTTTCTCAATTCATTTAGTATGTCAAGATGTAATTTATTCATCTTCAATCACGTTGCCCTATACGGTGGGCGAAGCAGGCGCGATTAGACTGCAGTTTTTGTTGCGGGAGTGTAAAGACAACTGAGTTACGTCAACGCCGCAACTAAATACTCTGATCGTACACTGATTTCAAACTGATTTGAAGCTACGGTGGTTGAATTCATCACATATATACCAAGGAGCTGTTGATACTGGTGGTAGAGAGGAGGTAATCGGAAGTTAAAAATAGTGGGGGGGATCTTGTTGATACTGCATGCTTTTTTTATTTTCAACCAACAATGGCTGCAGTATCAGTCCTGGTTCGCCAAATTTACCACCGCAGCTATCGTTTCGCTCAACACAGGGATTAGATAAATCATCTGTAGCTGCCCTTAAAACGATGACGAAAATTAAAAAATTTTGTATGTTCAATGATAAGCGCTTGCCAATATTAAACTAAATAATTATAATTGTGTGATTTTGTTGTTGTTATTATAGGATAATGTAGCTAACACAATTACACATATAATTGACATCGAGGGATTTTACGTTAAGAGGAGGCTAATGTATAAAGAATTGGCCATCATCGACTGCACATCGGGTGATGTTTTTCAAACGAGCTTTAGACTGAATTTACGGTTCTGCGATTAAAGCTTTGACGATAGTAAATCAGTGGTATACGTAACCAACTTCGTCCACGGCATCCCCTTTCAAAATTTCGACTCTGAAATTTGGATAGAGGATGACGTTCCACATGTTATCAGCGCTAATTTAAAAAGTGATTATGATCAACCTATTTTAGTTGGTTATAAAGGCGGCGCTATAGAAAGAGATATCTTAAGAGAATTAGGATTTGAATCATACAATCTCGAGTTAATGAATTGTCCAAAATACAATGATCTAATGAAGGACAATCGATTTAATTCATATAAAAATGTAAACTGCAGCCTTCATTTGAGCGGAACAAATAAAAAATTACATTGCGCAGCCAAGGAAGTTCAGGTCTTTAATAATTGGCTCAATTTTGTAAGACAAAAACACCAGTCGGCATAAATGGAAGTGTACAATTATTATTGACTTTTTCGTTTTCATTAATTTTTGTATTTTATAATAGTGTAACTGAATGCATATGAAAAATTTGTTAATAGAATTATTCTGCGATGGAATTGATAAGATAAACAATATACAATTAAAGTTTCCTTATTTTTCTCACCACAAGCACTTTTCCAATTGCATGACCGTTTAATTAATCATCGCGGAGTCTTTTGGTACTTCTCAGAGCGTGTAAACCGATTACTCATTTTGCTGCGGAATTTTCCAGCGAATCAAAGCTGAATACGATTGTTTAAAACTGTGCCTAATTGGCGCAGAATTGCGCTCATTAATTTCCAATCAAAATTATCGTCGACTTAAGCTTTTCAACAGACACAAATTGGCGATTGAAAGTTCGACAAAATGTTATTCTCCTAATTGGCAATACCTTCCTTCCTTTTAGCGCCCCTCTTTCACGGAATTCCTGCAAATTATATTTTTTTCATTCTGAAAGGCAAAGTTTCCCCTGTTTTCCTGGAAATCTCTCCGGTCGATCAGACTTGCAAAATATGGAATAGAATGTTGTCAATTTATTATGAAAATTGCGATCACATCGACCTAATTGAGTCTTTAATATCTGAAAGTTGTCGATGACGCTTGATTCAGCTTTTGTTATAAAAAAACATTTTTTTAGAGTCCGATAGATTTTTTCTCAGTATAATAAGACAGCGGGTTGCTGGTGCAGCCCCAGCCAAAAAACTTTATCTGATTGAATTTTCCGTATTTCGTGATACAATAAAGATCTGAAAAAAATTAAGCAACATTTCGCATGCCATAAACAACGATTATCAATAATAATATTGCCCAAAAGTTATCAATAAATTGTATAAACAAATAATTATTTAGCAATTATTCGGTAAGTTCTTTTTCTTTAACGAATCGAGTGTTTCAAATGCAGCACGCTTATATTTGGAAATAGCAGAAGTTAGAGTGCTTAAGGCATTTTGCAAAAATGAAAAAATTCGATTCAATCTGAGCACCCGGTAAAATTAAAACAAAAATTTGCTCATAATGAAGAGCAATTTGTGCTTGAAAAGAGTGCCAAATTTAACTTCGATATCTCGAAGCGCTTGAAATGCAGCACGCTTTTATTTGAAAACTTATTTCCAATCGGAATAAAATTATTTTTACCTTTTTAGTCATTCTTTATTAACGACCAATAAAAGCTTGTCTTTGAGAAAAATTTCGTTTATCCATTTTCTACTTATCAGTATTTTTTGCAAAAAATGTTTCGCAAAATTTGTGCACAAAAACATTTTTTTGCAAACTTTGTTACACAAAATTGTTTCACACAATTGATCTGCAGCATTGTTCTGCAAAATGTATGCAAGCAAATTTGTTCACAAAATTTTTGGAAGAAGACTGTAGCGCAAACTATTCGTAGAGAGATGTTGCAAAGCAATTGCTTAAGACTATTTTGCGACCCATTTTTTCTTTTACGCGGCAGTTACTAATCGATCTATCCAAAAAATCTGCAACATTTTTCTGCAAGATTTATGCAAGCAAAATTGTTCACAAAATGTTTGAAAAAAGACTGTTGTGCAAACTAATCGTAGAGAGATGTTGCAAAGCAATTGCTTAAAACTATTTTGCAACCCATTTTTTCTTTTACCCGGCAGTTACTGATCGATCTATCAAAAAAATCATCATGAAGAACAGACATTTTTTTAAATCTTTATTCTTTCGCAAAATGAAACAGCAGAAGTTAGAGTTTTCACGCCGTTTTACAAAAACGAAAAAAGTCAGTAAAATCTGGGCACTTGTTAGAATTGAAACAAAAATTTGCTCATAATGGAGAGCAATTTGTATTTGACAAGCGTGCCAATTTATTTATAATAAAGAGTAATTTGTCTTTAACAAGCGTGCCAAATTTCACTTCGATATCTCGAAGCGTTTAAAATGCATCACGCTTATATTTGGAAATAGCAGAAGTCAGAGTGCTTACGTTATTTTGCAAAAACGAAAAAAGTCGATACAATCTGAGCAGCCGTTAGGATTAAAACAAAAATTTGCTCATAATGAAGAGCAATTTGTGCTTGACTAGCGTGCCAAATTTCACTTCGATGTCGCTAAGCGTTTAAAATGCAGCAGACTTAGATGTGAAAACTTATTTCTAATCGGAGTAAAATTATTTTTAACTTTTTAGTTATTCTTTATTAACAACAAATGAAAGCTTGTTTCTGAAAAAACTTCGTTTACTTATTTTTACCTGTCAGTATTTTTTGCAAAAAATGTTTATTAAAATTTGTTGCACAAAAATTAATTTGCAAAATTTGTTGGGCGAAATTGTTTCACACAATTAATCTGCAACATTTTCCTGCAAAATTTATGCGAGCAGATTTGTTCACAACATTTTTGAAAAAAGACTGGTGCGCAAACTATTCGTAGAGAGATGTTGCAAAGCAATTGCTTAAAAACTATTCTGTAAACAAGATTTTGCAAAACAATTTTTTTTTTCCTCGGAAAAATTTTGCAAATCATTTTTTGCAGGCGCAAAATTTTTTGCACAAAAATTATTTTGCAAAATTTATCAGTTAAAATTGTTTTCCAAAATTAATCTGCAGCACATTTCTGCAATTTCACATAATTTTTAAATTGCTTGAAACTATTCTGTGAACAAGATTTTGCAAAACAATTTTTTTTTGCAAAAATTTTTTCGAAACATTTATTTTTTTTGCAAAAAATTATGCGAAACATTTTTTGCTGCAGAACAATTTTCAAGCAAATTTTTTATAAGATTTTGCGAAACAATTTTTTTGCAAGCGCAAAATTTTCTGCAAACAAATTATTTTGCAAAATTTGTTAGACAAAATTGTTTCACACAATTAATCTGCAGCATTTTTTTGCAATTTCACAAAATTTTTGGAAAAAAACTTGCGCAAAATTTTCATAAAGAGATGTTGCAAAGTAATTGCTTAAAACTATTTTGTGAACAAAATTTTGCTCGTAACTCTTCTCTCTACGAAAATTTTGCGAGCTATTTATTTTTTCAAACAAATTATGCGAAACATTTTTTGTTGCAAAACAATTTCCGAGCAAATTTTTTCTAAAATTTTGCGAAACATTTTTCGGTCACAATATTTCTGTGAAAAGACTGAGGCGCAAAATTTTATTCGAGAGATGTTGCAAAGCAATTGCTCGAAATCGGTTTTTGAAAAGTTACGAGCATTTGAAAATTGTGTAAAATTTTGAAAAAAAATTTGCGACGAAAAGCGTGCAGACAAAAATCTAAAAACTCTGAAAACTCTGCATTCAGTACGTACAAAAAAGTAGAAAATTTTTAGCAAAATGAAAAATGGTCAGAGTCACGAATTGGTCGACTCGTAAGGAATGCCTCATATACTCCTCGTCTCCGCTTTGTGCGGATCTTCGCGTCCGCCACTCGTTGGCAAGAGATATTATGATTAAATATAGAGATTAATAAGAAAAGCGCTAAATAACTTCTATATTTTTCAATCTATATTTTTTAACGTTAAAAATGTTTTTATTTTATGGATAATAGATAATATTTTCTTTAAAAAATTTTTTTTCAGTCGAAAATGGTTCGTTTTTTCCTGGGTGAAATGCATCCGCCTGAAAATTCTGAAAGACTGCTTTCAGTATGTACAAAAAATAGAACATTTTCAACAAAATCAAAAATGGTCGGCGTCACGTATTAATCGGTTTCGTGAGGAATGCCTCATATATAGATATATCTATATATCTACTTCAAAAATAGACAAAAAATACAAGTTATGAATATCACAAGCTGCGAATTTTAGTACTTGTAAGAATGTCTCTTAAAAGCGGCGATTTTTTCAAAAGAATCAAAATAGTCCAAGCTGAAAAAAATGTTTAAGGTTCAAAACGGAAAACATAAAAATTAGATTCAACGTTTTTGTTGTATATTTTCATGAAGCTGCAACTCAATACGCGTATATTTTGCGCGACTGTTACGCCCTTTTATGCCTCAGTCGTTGTCACGCGCTGCACGTATCTATTTCGTCTATGTGTCCATTGCGACGCGTGTGTCTCCAAGTTTGAGTTCACGGTCATGGAACAATATTATTTTCATTCGCGCGTGCAATTTCGATGACAAAGATTTTGAGAGAGAGGCGAAATATCATCACCTTCGTCGTTGATGAGGGGTTTTTATGCCTTCTGCAACTTTAGTCATATTCCCGTCGCGGTTCGAACTATCTCGGCATCGAGTCTTTTGTCAAAAATGTTTCTGCGCTTTGCATTAAGTTTTCACGAAGAGTTTTTTTTCGGCGTTGTGGTTGATGCGTCGAGCGGGTGCCACGTGAATATTAGAACCGGATTGCGCATTGCGCGCGAGTAATGAAAAATATTGCGCGAAAATAATAAATAGTGTGAATAGTGTAAAAATAATAATAGTGTAAAAATGAAAAAATAAGTGTCATAAGAAAAACATTGCGCGAAAGCAAGCTTTGCGCACAAAATGCAAAAAGGAAAACGCCGCGCGAAGTAATGTAAAAAAAAATAATTATGAAAATAATGACTTGAAAAAATTTAGAACTGAAAAAAAGCGTGAAAAATTATCGTGACAAAAACGATGCGTTCAAGTGTAATGGGGAAAAATTTTGCGCGAAAAGAAGAAATGAAAAGTGTGAAAAAACATAGTGACAAAAAACACTGCGTTAAAATTGAAAACGAAAAAATTGCACGAAAAAAATGAGAAAAACGAAAAAAGTGTGTGAATCAATAATAAATAAAGACATTGCGCGAAAAATGAAAAAATGAAAAAAAACGAAAAAACCTGAAACTCTGCGCGAAATAATGTAAAAAATAATAATAATGAAGTGTAAATAATAAATAAATAAAACGTTGCCCGAAAATTGCGTTGAAAAAGAAAAAGCGCGAAAAGAATGTAAAAATAATTACAAAAAAAATTAAAAATTACATTGCGCAGTAACAGTCGTGCTGTCCGTTGCACGGAAAAATAGTGTAAAAATAATAAATAGCGTAAAAGTGTGCCATCGAGATTTTTGTACATTTTGAAGTTTCCCTTCGAAAAACTATTTTTCAAATCTGCAACAGTGCGCGGAAAATATTGTGAAAAAGAATTATAAAAAATTCGAAACTAAAGGAGTGTGAAAAAACTGTCGCGACAAAAAATAAATAATAAATAAATCAAAATAATAATAAAAACGCGGAAAATGAAAAAAACAAAAAACGTGTGAATAAATAATAAATAAATTAAAATAACAAATAAATTAAATAATAGTGAAAAAGTATTGCGCGAAAAATGAAATAATGGAAAAATATAACAAAAACGAAGTTGAGTAGGAGAGAGAGAGAGAGAAGGGCTCCAGGAGGAGGAGGAGAAGGACAGCGGCGAGAAGCGCGTAAATGGTGAGTAGAAATTGTTATTTTAAAATTATTTGCGTGCGTGCGTGTGTGTGTTTTATTGTTTACTCGTTGATTTTTGTGTGTGCGTAAGGGGAGGGGGGAAGCGCATCGCTCTGGCGAAAAAGTGGTGGGGGAAACTCGGGACTTCTCCACCACTTTTCGTTATAATAATAATAATAATAATAATAATAATAATAATAATAATAATAATAATAATAATAATAATTTTTTTTTTTTTTTCACAGGGGGGGAAATGCTTTTACGCACTGTCGGGAGCGTTGGTATGGCTCCCTACGTGTCGGACTCCTCTTACGAGACTACCGACTAAAACCCCCCCTGTAACTCCAGACGACCACCCTGGAACCGCTTTCGCATTACTTCGGGGTGGCGTCATTATCTTTTGGGACGCCTCTCACGGCGTCCACTCCTCCAGAACTCTCTTCTTCCGACGGAGGACAACTTCCGTAAGGGAAGTGACCTCCGTCCACGTTTCATCGTCCAGGAGCATAACTTCGATAATATTTTCCGGAGTTATGCTGCCAAACCTCTCCTCCAATGGTGCCCTCCACACGTCCCATTCTTCGCATTCGAAGAATGTGTGGAAGGCATCGTCCCTGGGGGATCCGCAGGATATGCAACCAGGGTCCGGTACTTTACCCATTCTGCACAGGTAAGACCGGAAATACCCGTGCCCCGTCAGCAATTGAGTGAGGTAATAATTCACCTCACCATGCTGACGGTTTATCCAGGTGTCCAAGCGAGGAATGAGTCTCGCTGTCCACCTGGCCCGCAGATCCTCGTTCCATCTTTCTTGCCAGGTCTGCAAGCTGCGGGACCTGGCAAGCGTTCTCCGTCTCTCTCTTTCTTCCTCTTCGGGAAGGCCTTGGTGGACAAACTTCCGCTCCTGGGCAAGGAGGTCAATTGGGATGACCCCGGCTATCACTAACGCCGCTGGCTCTGAGACCGTGCGGTAAGAGCAGGCGATGCGGAGGGCCCCTCTCCGCTGCACTCCGGCCATACGCTTCCGGTATTTTTCAAACCGGAGCGCATCGGCCCAGACTTCGGCGCCGTAGAGCATTATAGACTCGGCTGTGCGTAGCAGAAGGCGACGCTTGCAAGGCACAGGACCGCCAATGTTGGCCATTACCCTGCTCAGCAGCGTCGTCACTGCTGCAGCTTTGTCCGCTCTCGATATTATTTCTTCCCCGAAGCTGAGCCGAGAATCGAGCTTCAACCCCAGGTACTTTACAGACGTCTTCGTCTGGACCGTCGTCTCTCCTACCTGCATATCCCTTATAAGCGGGATATGCTTTTTGGTTAGGAGCACGATCTCAGTTTTCGCTAGCGCTAGCTCCAAGCCGTGGTCTTCCATCCAGGAGTGGACCCGACGCATTACCTGGTTGAGTCTCATCTGCGCTGCCTCTACGGTACGCGCAATGATGATGGCGGCTACGTCGTCCGCATACCCAACCAGAAAAGAACCCTCAGGCATCTCCATTCGGAGAATCCCGTCATATGTGGCATTCCAAATGTCGGGACCTAGTATGGACCCTTGGGCTGCCCCTGCCGTTAACTCTCGGCTAATCGGACCATCTGCAGTGGTGTAAACGAGGGAGCGATCGTTCAGGTAATCCTCGAACATCCAGTAGAGATATCCAGGGACCCTGAAGTCCCGTTCTAGCGCCCGTAGCGCGTCACACCACCGAACCGAGTTGAAAGCGTTCTTCACATCCAGTGTGACCAGTAGACAGACGGGGCGGGAGAAATGGTTCCCCTGCTCCGTACCCCTGGCTGCTTTCACAACCTCCTGGATTGCATGTATCGTCGACCTCCCTTTCCGAAAGCCATATTGTCTATCGGAAAGGTCTCCAGAGGCTTGGATAGCCGCATGGAGGCGAGGTCGAAGAAGCTTCTCCAGAAGTTTGCCAGCCGTGTCTAGCATGCACAGGGGCCTGTAGGACGATGGATTGTCTACTGGTCGTCGTCAGAAGCGTCGTTGATTTGGAATCCAAATCGCTGCCGTGCCTAGGAGGTCCGAATACCATCCTGGCCCTTCTCTGCTCCGATATTGCTCGCTGCCCAGAACTATATCAGCGGCTTTCTCGGAGCATATTTGGGCCAAAAGTTCGTCGGCTATCCGGCTCCTATTCATGTTCCCCTGCAGGACGACCGCCATTACTCGCCTCTGGCATCGCTGAGGGCTTTGCGGAATGCCCCGCACCGCCCCGACCCTGCCATGTGACGTTTGGAGTCTGGCTTACCTTCCACGGCCGGGCAGAGGAAACAAAAGGGTTCAGCATCGCAGTCAGCTGCCCTATGTCCCTCCTTGCCGCACCGGAAACACAGACTTCCCCGGTCAGCAGCGATGAGCAGCTTTACGAGGGAAGGTGCCTCGTCGCCCACCGAATCTTCATTGTTTCCTTTTTGATTTAACATTTCTTTTCTCTAGGGTTGAACCAGCGCTTCGTGTGCAAAGGGGCGGGCCGTAATAGTCAGGGACGGGTATACCCTCGGAGTACTCTGACTCCTACCCCAGTTCCCTGAGGCCTGACCTACGCTTAGCTGATCCCGGAAAACACGGACGGATCAGCGCTTGCCCGTAGCAATGCAGCCTCCGACAGCTGCATTCAATGCACACTTCCTGATCAGGGCCCGAAGGGGCTGGTTCCAGGTACACACCCCAGTTGCCACCTCGGCAGAGCAAGCTCACAGCAGCCCCTTCACCGGCGCAGAGGACACACCCACGTCGGTTAAGGGCACTCCCAGTGTGCTGAGGTGTGTACCGATCAATGCATGACTCCCAGCCGCATCAACATGATGACAGACGCTGGCGAACACACCGCCTGAAGCGGAAACAGACGTATGCTCTTCTGCATGCAAGTTTTCGTTTTGGTCCGCGGGTGGTATATTATGCCCCACCTACCCGACATATCTGCCGAGCATTCCCCTATCCGCCACCTGGGGACGCGCCCGATGGGGGTCGGAAAAACCCCACACGGGATAATAATAATAATAATAATAATAATAATAATAATAATAATACCTCTCTGGCGCGCAAAGCGGTGGGGGGATAACCACTCTGGCGAAAAAGTAGTGGGGGGTGGTAACCTCAATAAAAATAAAAAATTCATTATCATTATTATTACTATTTGAATAATAATAACACAGTGCCTACTATAGCGACACGCTCCACCCCCCTCCCCTCACATCTCTTGCCTCAAATCCGTAGCTGAGCTCTCTGCGAGCAGCCGCGGAGTGGGGATAGGAGTGGGGATAGGAGTAGGGGTCGCCATAGTGCGCACCCCACTACTTGCTAGTCATAATTCTTTGTTAGGAGCGGCAACGCTGTTTCCGTTTCTTCGATCTTGCTCTTCTTCGCCTCCACCCCTTTAGGGCGGACACAATATGCATATTTCTCTATTAGGTATGACAACGTCGCATATGATTTCCGAGTCTTTCCGAGTTTGGTCATTGTATACACAGGTTTTTTTGCCATACGTCCAGCTCAGAAGAACAAGATTGAGAACGCTATGTGGCTAACTTGCGTTTTATATTATGTTCGATATACGAAAATAATATATATCCTTCGCTTTATATTTTCGAGAAATCGACATCTTTAGCCTACGGCAGTTTACTTCGCAAGTTTATGTAATCTCTTTTATCGCGTTTCTCTCCTAAATTTATCGTTATTTTTCCTTGCATTGGGTGGGAATTTGCGCATTCAACGTGTTTACTTTATTGATGCTATGATTTCTATATAATATTATCTCTTTTTGTTGACGATTCCAATGAAACTTTTGTATTGTAATATTGAATAACTTTTAATTTTCATCTCCCCATCAAGAACCTTAACGACCAATATTTATTATTTTCGTTCCTCAAACCAATTCTACCGAGAGGCTTACTTCCTGTTTTCTTTATGTAATTTTCCCTTCAGAATAGGTACCTTTGAGAAAAAGTGCTCTTATTTAATATTTGAGTCTCTTTTCGAGGTCATTGTCCTTGTGAAGGCTTTGGTGGGCCACATTTTTGCACGTATACTCGTATACATATACCAGTACACACATATATACTGTAACCGCCGTTTACCTCATACGGCGCGTTATTTTTCGGATGCTCAGCGCGATGAGGAATCCCAAGGGCGCCGGCCACCTTAAGGTGGCCCTCAAAGTCTCCCGAATTCATCCAGGACAATAATTTATCGCTCGCGCACTAAACCCGGATGAAATCTCCGGCTAGCTCTTTCCCAAGTCCTAAGGTAGAGGGGTGCGATTCTTCCGGCACAAAACGACAACTGAAAACGACAACCTAAGACCCGAAGGCCACTTGTCGACAGCTTTTCGCAAAAGGGTAGAATTTACGCGACAACAATTTCTATACGACGCGCAGTATCGATACTCGGCCTACACACAATCAAGAGTCGCGATAGCGACTCGAGACAAGTACATTACCTAACCTTACTGACACGAGGAGCTTCCAGCGAACTCTCTATACAGCAAGGATCTTGCTTATACACAGGCGTACATCTATATTAAAAAATAGATTTTTTCGATTAAACTTGAAATATAAGGTGTAGAAAATTTTAAAAACACACGTATTGTTCGTTATTTTTTTCTCTTTCCATCGACACTCAAATGAATGGTACAGGTGTTTGCATATGGAAGATATCGAATTTATATTGTTATTTTCCGAATATTACGATGATCATGATTTTTCTCCTTCCTCGATTTTTCGCAGAACGAATTCCCACTGCATGAGCCAATCCCTATCGCTGACACAGTTTGCAGCTCTGTGATTAGCTCGTGGTCAGACGATAAAGCGAACCACACAGAAATATATTTTCACACCATCTAACAACAGATTAAACAACTAAAGTTCGGCTGCTAGACTAAGCGCTAATTTCACGAAAAGATGAATGAAGCGAACCCACGGTCGGTATGTACGCGACGACCGTGAGCGAACCAAACAGAAACTTACGCATCATCATGTATAACCTAAAAAATAAATGTCGGTGCAGCATTCTTCATTAGTAACTTTTTATTTACTAATTGCAGTGTCGATTTTATTTAATTGATAATGAAACCTGCATCGAGTATATATGGGGCATTCCACGCCAAATCGACCACTTTAAAACCTGACCCCTTTCGATTTGGCTGAAACTTTTTTATTTTTTTCTACCCTATGAAAAAGATTTTTCAGAATTTTTTCAGATTTTTTTACGAAACCGATAAAAAGTTATGAATATTTCAAAAAAAATGGCCTTTAATTTTTCAAATGTCCATAACTTCTTCAAAAATTGACGAATCGGGATGTTTTTTTTTCCAAATTTTCGTTTTTAAATTTACTTTTCAGAAAAATATTTAAAAAAATGATTCAGAGCTATCTTCATTGTTTTTTTTCTACTTTTCGGAAAAAAACGAAAATTTCTCGATGATTACCATTTTTAATTTTTAATTTTTTTTTTTATTAGAAACCTTGATATTTTCTGTAAGTTCTCTAAAATTTTCAGAGTGGGGAAATTTTTTCTTCTATTTTTTTTTCAATTAAAAAAAAAAAAAAAATTTCACTCAGCCTATTTCTTATAATACTACTCTAAGGATTTATAATTATGTAGAGAGAACGTCAAAGTTAAAAAAAAAAATAAATGACATTCAAATCTCATGGATTAAAAAAAAATGGCTATTGATTTTTCAAATGTCCATAACTTCTTCAAAAATTGCCTTATCGGGATGTTTTTTTTTCAAAATTTTCGTTTTTAAATGTACTTTTCAGAAAAATATTTAAAAAAATTATTCAGAGCTATCATCGTTGTTTTTTTTCTAATTTTCGGAAAAAAACGAAAATTTCTCGATGATTACCATTTCTAATTTTTAATTTCTTTTTTTTATTAGAAACCGTGATATTTTCTGTAAGATGTCTGAAATTTTCAGAGTGGGGAGATTTTCTCTTCTATTTTTTTTTTCAATTTGAAAAAAAAAATAGAAGAGAAAACAATGAAAACAATTTGAAAAAAAAAATAGAAGAGAAAATCTCCCCACTCTGAAAATTTCAGACATTTTACAGAAAATATCACGGTTTCTAATAAAAAAAAGAAATTAAAAATTAGAAATGGTAATCATCGAGAAATTTTCGTTTTTTTCCGAAAATTAGAAAAAAAACAACGAAGATGGCTCTGAATCATTTTTTTAAATATTTTTCTGAAAAGTACATTTAAAAACGAAAATTTTGAAAAAAAAAACATCCCGATTCGTCAATTTTTGAAGAAGTTATGGACATTTGAAAAATAAAAGGCCATTTTTTTTGAAATATTCATAACTTTTTATCGGTTTCGTAAAAAAATCTGGAAAAATTCTGAAAAATCTTTTTCATAGGGTTGAAAAAAATAAAAAAGTTTCAGCCAAATCAAAAGGGGTCAGGTTTTAAAGTGGTCGATTTGGCGTGGAATGCCCCATATATATATATAAATATATATACTCGATGCAGGTCTCGATGCAGGTGAAACAAATGTGACGATATATATATATATATATATATATATATATATATATATATATATATATATCGTCACATTTGTTTCAGTTTATTTTCATACATTATTTTAAAAAATACTTTAAATTCAATGGTGGTTCGACAAAACACTCATTGTAAATAGAAATGATTTGTTTACAAAACGTGCATCGAGTTAATATGTATGCATAACGTTTGTTTGAATTCATCTTAAATATTTGAAAACCGTGAAAAAAAATGATATGTGCTCAATAAAAATACAAAAACCATATTTACAGTTTGTATAGAAAAAATTGGTGTAGTGATTTGGGCTGCCAAAATGTAATAATTTATGTCCTTGAAGATTCGAATATTCCCTAGAACAAAAAAAAATGATAAATTTATTCATTCAACGCAAAATTAAAAGGCTTTGCCAATTCTTGGTAAATAATTCTTCTAAATTATGGAAGGCGGTCTAAAAATTGTTTGCCAAGGACTTCTGGAGACTTTCAATTTTTTATTAATGTCACATGTTTGTAGTTTTTTCAGAAAGATTTATTGAGAATTTATTGTAATCTGTCAAAAAATGTATTTAGAATTCATTATGATCTGTAGAAAAATTTTTATATCATACAGTTTAATACCATAATTGATACTATTAATATCAATCTTAGTATTTATAATATTTTGTTTGCTGCGCACCAGTCAGAATTCTATTCATAATGAGGTTTATAATTTTTTTACTCATCGACGGGAGATTTCGTATCCCGAATCCAATTCGTGATTTTAGTTGAAAAAAAGTTGTGAACCTCAATGTTAATACTATTTTGTCCATCGCACAATGAAGAATTTTGTTCGCCGCACAATGGACAACCAGGACAACATATTTTGTTCACTGCGACATGGACAAAATTCTATTCATAATGAGTCTTATGATTTTTTTATTCATCGTTGGTAGATTTTGTATACAGGATTTAATTTGTGGTGTTAGTTGAAGACAAAAAGTTATGAACCTCAGTATTAATAGCATTTTGTCCACTACATAATGAAGGAAATTCTATTCATATTGATGTTTATGATTTTCTCTCTCATCGATGGACGTTTTTGTTTCAATCCTAAATTGTGTATTCCATTAGACAAACAAATTACTATAATTATATGAAAATTATATATTTAAATGAAATTATAGATAATATTATACTATATACATCTTTGTGGATTATTGCGGATGATACTAGCTCCAGAAAAAAGGCTGGTCGTGAAACGCCAAAGCTGCATACATGGTTTTTTTTCTTAAAACCAATAAATGATATAGCGGGAATTAAGGTCAGGATTAGGTGAGGACTATCGGTTATGAGGTATATAATTTATTATCATTCATGGTAATTGATAATAAAACCAAGAATCTCAGATTTCATAGCATTTCGTTTGCTGCGCACTGGTACACATTTTATCAATAATGAGGTTTATGATTTTTAACTCATCGATGGGAGTTTTCGTATCCACAATATAATTTGTGGAGTTAGGTGAAGAAAAATAATAATGAACCTTAGTATAAATAGCATTTTATTCACTGCACAATGAAGAAAATTCAATCTATATTGAGATTTATGATTCGTTCTCTCATCGATGAATGTACTCGTATCTAAAATATAATTTTTGCAGTCCATCCGACTAGCGAAATTATAAACTAAGTATATCAAAATAATATAATCACATGAAATTATTCATAATATTAAATTATATAATCAAATAGAATAATGAATTATGTATAGTTGAAAAACGTAATGGAAAGACTTTGCAAAAAGTCGACAAATCACCCCAAGTTCGTGTTTAACGGATGATCAGTCAGAACGGGTTTTTGGTTAACAGGTGAAAACCAGGTATGCTCAGTGAAAAATCTCGCCAAGTACTTTTTATTTTTTTTATTATTTTTTTCATTGATAATTTCCCTTTGTTAACGATTTTCACTTGATTTCACTATTTCTTAAATGTTTACCGTCAAGATCTTTTCGAATTTTTTTATTTTGACTCCACAACTAAAAATCATGATTACACAGTTAACGTTACATTTGGAAAGTACATGTGCTTGGCAATGCGTGTTGTAAGTTTCATGTCTATTTATTTCACAACTTTTTGTAAGAAGACTGAATTAGAGATACTTTCGTAAATGTACTTGTCTCCAATTTTTGTACACCATTTTTGGTGTTTTTGGGGGTGTAAACTATACCACTCGACACTAATAACACACGAAAAACTATGCTGTGAGGGGACAAAGAACTACACAATAGCCCCTAGATAACGAGGGAAACGCGCACGATAGCCGAACGGTACGATAGCTTCCGCGAGCCGGTCTTTCACGGCTAAATAACTGATGTTCGATAGCCTCAGGCGAGCTGGTCTTTCATGGCGAAATCTACGATAATCGGTAGCCTCGCGCGAGCCGGTCTTTCGCGGCTAAATACCGCAGCACCGAACGACAGCTCGATAACTGACGCAACGTCACGACGTTCCCCGCACGGACACACGCGCTCAACACGATATTTCATCCGACTCTAACACGACTCTAACCCAAAAACTCGAACACAAAACGGTTCTGCAGCCCAATACGCTAACGTAATCA
Source organism: Alloplasta piceator (assembly GCA_946863875.1). Lineage (NCBI taxonomy): Eukaryota > Metazoa > Arthropoda > Insecta > Hymenoptera > Ichneumonidae > Alloplasta > Alloplasta piceator. The sequence continues at coordinate 24,048,215 of OX333078.1, forward strand.
TGCGCGACAATACGCGATCATAGATATCCAACCAACCAGGGCTGGGTAGTATTTGAAATGGTTCCATTTGAAATAGGTATTTGAAATGTAAAATGGCATTTAGTATTTTCTATTTTAAATAGAATCCGCAGAAGCATTTTCATTTTATATTTTAAATGGCAAAGTCTATCCATTTAACCATTTGTAAAATAGTAAATGGTTTTTTTTTATTATACGCTCACGAAAGACTTTTTGGTCGATATTTTTGGATTGATTCTTTATAACTGCAGAGCGACTTCACAGCGCTATGCTCATTCCTCATCTTAATCATATATAGCTTCCTTTATCATAAAGTATGGCAATCAAATTTGGCTTCCTCATAAAGGAAGCTTTGTTAACTATCGAAAAACATGAGTAATCAACGTGCAAATTTGCTAGATTCTTTCAAATTTACTTCTTGGTGAATTTGATTTTTGCCAAATTCAATAGCGAACAATCTTGATTACTATCTTGAATGTGTACAAAATTACAGTACAATATCTCGCAAATAGCCGAAGTTAGAGTACGCTATTTGAAAAAAAAAAAATTGTATAAAATTTTAATCATTCGATCGATTTTCGCCAAATTTAATAACGAACATCCTCGACAGCTATATTAGCTCTGTGTAAAGTTTCAGTGCAGTATTTCAAAAATTGCACAGGTTAGAGCGTTTACACTATTTTTCAAAAAATTAAAAATTCCATAAAATTTTAATCCCTCGATGGATTTTTGCCAAATTCAACAGCGAACAACCTCGATAGCTATATTAGCTCTGTGCACAGTTTCAGTACAATATCTTTAAAATTGCTCAAGTTAGAGCGTTAACGCTATTTTTCCAAGAATTCTAAATTTCATAACACTGTAATCCCTCGATGGATTTTCACCAAATACAATACCAAACAACCTTAATAGCTATACCAATTCTGTACAAAGTTTGAGTGCAACATCTTGAAAATTGCAGAAGTTAGATCGTTTACGTCATTCTTGAAAAAACGACAAAAGTCGATAAAATCTGAACACCGGTTAGAATTAAAACAAAATTTTTTCATAATGAAGAGCAATTCGTGCTCGACAAGTGTGCCAAATTTTAGCTCGATATCTTGAAGCGTTCTCGAATTATTAATTATTTACATCTGAAACTCAGGATACATACAGACACACACACATCCATCCGGACATTTTTTCTAAATATGATTTCTCGATGTTTTAAGACATTTTGAACACATTGGCATAAAAATCTTGAAAATTTTTTTTTCACGAAAACAAAGCTTCCTTCATGAGGAAGCAATAATAATTTTCTAAAAACCATTTTTCATTTTATAATCCATTTCAAATACCTATTTTCCATTTTGCATTTCAAATGGTTTTAAGGAAACCATTTCCATTTCACATTTTAAATACGTTTTGGAAACCATTTTCCATTTTCTATTTTAAATGGACTCGAGACACCATTTTACCCAGCCCTGCAACCAACAAGAACGACTATACAACCCCAAAACGAACGCAAATCGTCTTCACGATGCACAATTTCCAAAAGCCGAGTCAACGACAACAAAATCCCATACTAAAGCCCAAATAACTTGATTCTAGTACGAATCTCTCAGGGTCCCACACACCCATTATTACTATACTACAAAATGGCTCGGTGCTCGATATTTCCGGGGCGGCTTACAGCCAGGATACTCACGGCTCTCCCCGAGGATGGCGCGATTTCAAACGTCCTCACGATAACACCGGTGGCGGGCGAAGAGACCGAGATCTTGCTCGATCTCGATTCCCTCGACTATGATCCGTACCTTTTTCCAATATGCGACGGCAGCGCCGTCGCCTCTCCTAATCACCCAATGAACCTCCTCGGTTGTCCCCACCTCAAAGAAAAGCCGGGAGACACGGCGGGACAACCGAGCTCCCAAGCCCCAAGAATCTACCCTCAGCCCGCGCTCACGGCATACGCTTTGCGCCCGTGGTACGGCCAACGCCCGCTCGCGCGCTGCCCTGGCCCCTTCGCCCTTGGCACGGTACCGCTCTTCGTGCAACGCGCCAAATTCGAAGAGCGCGCGAGCGCGATGACGCGACGTGGATTCCGTGGAATCTCGACGACAGCTGCTCAGAAATATCAAAGTTTGGCCAAGACGTCACGACCCGACGAAGAGCTCGGATCCAATGCGTCCTGACCCCAATTGGCGAGGCAGAATCACTGCAAGGTGGACGACTTACGGCGATCCTCCTCGGCTCACGGTGGCGTCCACTCCAACCGTGAGCAGGGTTTCCCATACCCAAGGCTCCCCTCCGACCTTGAGGCCCGAATGGTGGAGACTTCCGACAGCTTCAAATCCAACGATAATCCTGCGCAAAATCTAAACGAAACCTGAAACAAAATAACGCAACCAAACACGATGCACACCATATTCTCGACTTCTGACACTTATACACGCCATTCCACGCCCTTGAGTTTCTATGTAACGGGCGACTGAAAAACGCCACGTTACAATACATACATATATATACACATACATACATTGTGATGAAAAGTCCCAAAAATATAAAATAATATCGCGGCGGTCTCGGGATCCGCCACGACACCTGAAAGAAACCGGAAATATTGTTAATTAAATTAAGGATTGAAGATAAGAAATCAGCCTCGCGGAAAACGTCTTTTTTTGACCCTTGAAAAACCCCAAATTATTTTTCCCTTTTTCCAGTAATATCCTTACCCAAAAATTTCCCGACATATTCTTGCCCTCGCCGCGCCAAGCCGCCGTATTCAAGGAGCGACCAATGAGTAGAAATCCTCGATTTATTGAGCAATCTGCAGTAATTTTTCCATCACCGGACCCGCCACTATGCAGTACGAGACTTTATTGAGGACACCGGGACACCATATTATATTTTTCCAGGGTGACGTCCCGATAAAAACGGTGACTGAGCCTCGGGAAATTAAATCAGAAAATATTTCATCGAGCTGTGCCCAGTGATAGCGGATATTAAAGCATCACGAGAGCACCGAACCGTCAAGTACATCGAGCTCCGTGCCGCGACGGCAAGGAGAACTACAAAACCTTTCTCCTCCTCATTCCCTTCACCACGGAACGCGACATGAAGAAGACTACTTTCTCCTCTCCTATACTCCCTCGCCCATCGATTCGATCATCGAGTGAAATCGCGGCCATCTTGGCCTCATTCCGAGACCACGCGTTAGCGAAGCCACACGAGCTTTTCCTCGAGATTTTTGCGTAGTAAATTTGAGAGTGAAGAAAGGAGAATACCTAATAGACGAAAACAGGAAAGGAAATATCGAGAAAGAGAAGGAGAAAATAGCGAAAGAAGTATTGTGAGAAGGAAAAGAGAAAAAGAGTGAGTAGAACGATTATTTCCCAGAAAGTATTATATCGAGATTTTGCTGTGGTGTCGTGGCGTACGCGTCGTAGAGTTCCCACTCTCCTTCTTTCGCATTGTTCGCGTACCCGTGATTTTTGTAGTTTTACGTGGTAAATTGTTTATCGCGGTAATAATTAAGAGGTCGTAGCGACGGTGGACCTACGAATAATATAACCCTGAGATATTGAATAAGAATTTAGCGAGAAAAATCGAGATTTACCGTCCCTGACCTTCCGTATCCCCTCTTCCCCCCTCCCTTACCCCTATTGCGTCATTCCTTTGTTCGTGCGACGAAACATTGTCGTCCATTTTGTATCTCTTTTGTTTTCTTCGCGCTCATATAGTATTAAGGATTATTATCATTGTGTAATTTGTTTTGCAATCCTTCGGGAATTATTATTATTATAATTCATGGTTTTTCTTCGTGTTCCTTTTTTTTGTACCGGTTGCTGGACCGTAAAACTAGCTGGCGCCCTATTGAATAATTTGGTTTTTTTTTGTGATTAATACGTGACTGAATAAAATTCATTCAATTTGTTTTTATTTATTCAATTTAATTTTTTTGGGTCTAATTATTTATTTATCTTGAGAAATCCCTGACAACATATATACATACATACATACACCTGTATACATGAAGAGACACGCATACTACTATTCTCTTCCTGCCCACCAGATGTGCCTGGTGTTCTAGGCACGAGACTCTTTTCATTCAAGAGAAAATGCAGTTGACCGACCGCAATAGATTTGAATACCAATAGACGATGGTCTTGCGGGCTCGAGTCCCGGCAATATTTTCGGGAGGCTGGCTCAGCTCCTCCGTTTCTTTGGTTTCAAGAGTATCGGTCGACGAAGATGGATTCTGAATTCAGTTATTTTTCTCGACATTCCAGTCGACAGGAACTTTAATGTTTTTGAGGAAGGTTACGTGAAGACCTAACAATGTTAAGAATTAAGGGTTTAAATTTCATAACATTTTTTTGCAATATTTTTCTTATTGAAAGGCACATTTTTCCGCTTCAATTTGCTTTTTTCTCCCGTTCAATTTCATTAACTTGTCGCTCAGTTATGAATTTTCAAAGAAAACTTATTTTTCACCGGTTTATATGTTCATTGTTCTTTATATAATAAATTATTTGAATTTTTTTTAAGGGGACTGAGTCCGTTAAAATTACAAAAAAATCGATTTTTTTATTCGATTTTCAAGTTTTTTAAATAATTTTTGCATCTATTTCTCTAGCGATAATTCGAAATTTTTAAAAATGGCTAAGTTAGGAGCCAAAATATAATAAAGTGAGTAAGAAATGAATATAAGGACATATAATTTCGAAAAAATTCTGGAAAATCCAAATTATCATATGAAAATTAGTAAACTATGACTCAGAGTCGATCGATTTTTTTTCTACGTTTTTTTTAAGCTTTTGTAAAATAAAAAAAAATCAATTCCTAATACCCCTCACCCGAGTAAAAAAATAAAATTAGAATAAAAGATATCTTGGAAAATTTTGATATTTTGCATATTTTTAAAAATAAATGAGAAAAATCTTTTTTTTCAATAAAATATTTTTCTTGTTTTATATTAGGAAATATGCAAACTATCAAAAATTTCCAGAACATGTTTTATTTTTATTTTATTTTTTTACTCATGTAAGATGTATTAGGATTTAATTTTTCCATTTCATTTTATAAACTGAAAAAAAGAAAATTAGAAAAAAAATATAAGGCAGCCGCATCCCACTTTCTAATCATGATTGATATTACTTATTTTTCACCCAGAATCTGTGGAAAAAATTGCAGAATTTCAAGAAAGGTGTTTTTTCAGTTATCCCTTTTTTACACAAAAATTATCGTCGCACCGCCTGAAGGAGTGACGAGAAAAATCTTTAAAAAAATTAGGCTGTTTTTAAAGTGGAATCAATGCGAAAAAAAGTAATGCAAGGATCTGATGACCCGTGCAAAAAAACCCCACGATTTCACTTGGAATGCCCCATGTGTATAAATAAATATCAATAAATATGAATGTAAGCATAGTAATTTTGCTGCATTCGTTTTATACGCTTTGAGCGCTGTGAGCGCCACGATCTGTAAACATTTCATCAACATCATTTATTTACACGGCCGCACACGATATCAATCAATTTAAGTCGATGTTTATCTATCCATACGTACTGAAAGCGCGTAAGCGTCAGACAAATGCAGCCATACAAATTTCCTTTAATTTGAACATTCCATCGTGTAACACGGGCTTCAGGTATAAGACATTGAAAAAAAATTGTTAGCTGCATTTGTTTTACGCTTACGCGCTTTCAGCACGTATGTATAAATATACATCGACGTATGTAATGCCACAGGTCGTGGCGCTCACAAGCGCGTAAGCTTTTAAAACGAATGCTAGTATCACGCTCCAGCTAATAACGTGTCGTCTATCTCCTTCTCTCTCTCTCTCTCTCTCTCTCTCTCTCTCCTCGTTTTTCTGTGCGCCTGAGCTGCCACCCGTCGTCTGCACGCGTTGCTCGTGCCGCTTTCTTTTTCCTTTCTCTTAACAGCTCAACTGTTGGCTTTACCTTTTTACTTCTAGCCAGAAGGTATTGCTCTCAGTCTTGCTCGTTCTCGAGTGCCTTTCCTCGGTTTTGGTCCCCTTTTTATACCCGGTTTCTCTGGTGATGTCCGCTCTTGATTGGTTGTTCCGTCTTCTTCGTTGTGTCTGTTTTTCGTGTATATTTCATCGTTTTTACTCATTTTGATTTGCCAATTTCAGGTCGCCTGATGTTTCGGCGTCTTCATTGGCCGTTCGTGGCGTCATCTCCCAGATTTGTCGCTGGTTGGCCGTTGATATCGTCGGCGTCGTGGGTTTTTTTGACGTCACGCAGGGGCGTTGTGTGTTTTCTTGGGGCCCTGGGCCATCCTGCCAGATCGCGTGCTTTTCGCACATCCTAGAGGGCCGTAGTTTGTGCTTTGGGGGCCCTGGCTTGCCAGGGTCCTCTCAATACCTATCGGTTACATTTCTGCGCAGAGTTGGAAAAAAGGTCTTACAGTTTCGCAGTTGCAATTTCTTAACCGACTCAGTCCCCTCAAGCATGGGGTCGATTCGACCAGCCCCCCCCCTCCACTACACTTAAGTGGTGCAAAAAAAAGCTCTACACTGACCAGATTAAGAAGTACTTTAACTTTTCGAATCCTGCTTTGAAACTGGCCAAAAACCTTAATCTCCCGAAAACAATGTTGAGAAAGACGAGAGATGTTATGCTAAGGTTGCTGCCATTGATGGAGACTTTGCTTCGTATTACCTTGAGTGATAAGCATTAAATAATCGATGACGAGTGGCGTCAATTACCATCTTTTTTAGCTTCTGGCAGGTGTTGACATTAAATATCCGATTAATATTTTTTGGACAAATTCAATGGATTGCGGAGGAGTAATAAAAAACTTATCGAAATTTGTGCTGAATGTAATTTCACTTCCGCATTCGAATGCTGACAATCAACGCATATTTAGCCACATCAATTTTATTATAACTAGAACTTACAATAAAATAGTGATTTCGACTGTAAACGATGTGCTCTTATGTTAGCCTGACAAAGAATAAAAGATAAGAACGCTGATTGCACAATATACGAACCATGGCAGAGCATATACAGTCGTATGGATAAAACTCTAATCTACAAAAAGAATATCACATTAGAATCCGTTGAGAAAAAAATTTGTGATCTATATAGTGTGATACGGATCAGAATGAGTTTAATACCATTTTAATGCCAAATGAGTCTTAAGTGAAAAAAGAGAGTATATCTTGAGTGAATACCAATGATAGGTTGAAGATTCGAAGAGAAAATCCGATAGTTCATATTTTGTTCCTTTATTACCTGGAGATTATATGTAAACTGTTAATTACATGGATATTTATATTTGTTGTATTACCCTGGATACTGAGCCCAGGGTTACCACCTTTCGGAAAAAAAATCGGGACAATCGGTCGGTCATCTGTTTATTATTGCTGTTCGTTATTAAATTGGGCGAAAATCGATCGAATGATTAAAATTTGTTTAAATTCTGGTTTCTTTGAAAAATAACGTACTGTATAACTTCGGCTATTTGCGAGATATTGTACTGAAATTTTGTACACATTCAAAATAGTGATCATTGATCAAAGTTATTCGCTATTAAATTTGAAAAGAAGTAAATTTGAAAGAATTTGGCAAATTTGCACATTGATTACTCATGTTTTTCGATTGTTAACAAAGCTTCCTTTATTATCAGGGAGCCAAATTTGATCGCCAAAATTTCATGATAAAGGAAGCTGTGTGAACTATTGATAAAGATGAGAAAGCAATGTGCAAATGTCCCATTTGCAGGGTTTTTTATTTTTATTTTTATGTGCATTTGATATTTTTGCTTATTTTTCCATGCATATTTCTTATTACTACAGGCCGTTTTCATTAATTCTGCAGCATTTTTAGGCACTCACTCTATATGTAAGGAGTGACTATTAGTATTGCCTTCCAAAAACCTATCTCTCATAAAAAATAACCATACAAACTTTATACCAACATATGTTAGCATATTATACAAAAACAAAAAAATTTAGATTTTCCATCACCTGAGCCGTCCGTCTGCACTCATAACTCAGCAACCCATGAACGGATCCGGTTCAAATTCATAGCACAGTTTTGTTTTACTATAATATCAAAACATTTTTTGACTCAATCCATTCAGAGAATGTTGAATATAAAATTTCCAAAAAAAAAAACAGCCATTTTTGAGCCAAAAAGCCATTTTTGTGTCCGTCCAGAGTCAGATCTCCGCAACCTGTGAACCAATGTTTTTGTAACTTATAGACTTTCTTTATAGGATCATAAAGAAGTGTCCTGTAGAGTTTAAGACTTGACAGTTCTTTAAACCATTTTGTTTTAACGAAAATAACTTTTTTTCAGTTTTCCACTCATTGCACGAAGATGCGCGAACGAATTTTTTTAATTTTCACCGTGTACTTTCATTTTAATACATTTTAACTATTTCAAGAGTTTAAAATGATTTAAAGAATTTTAACATCGAATTTTGAATATTTTTGTTTTATTCATTTGTAACTTTTTAACGTTTTCGCCAAACCTTAAAAAGTTTGGCGAAAAAAAACACTGATTGGACAAAAAGCTGAGACATTTCTTACTATTCGATAAAATGTTATTTTTCTTTAAAATATAATGATTAATAATTAGTACACTTCTATGTATTTAATTTTTTTTTCAAATATTATTATTACTTTTATGCAAAGAAAAAATACATATGAAACATAACCTTATGTTCCTGAAATATACAATTTTCTTAATGAAAAATAAACATCCCTATACAATACACCATACTACACTCGATCGAATTGCACAAATTGTCACTTTAAAAAATAATATGTCATATTTTTTAACATTATAATTTAAGTAAACAATAAAACGGCCGTGATGACGATGACAGATAAAAATCATCAATAAACGAAAGCAAATGTTAGCTGCATTATCTTGAATGCTTAAGCCCGAGACACAATGACAAGAGCACTTTAGAGAAACTACGCCAATCGGATGGCTGATTTTATTCCTTATTTCTTATTTTTGTCATTGGGTCTCCGGCTTTCTTCACACGCTTACAGCACGTATAGGAGGAATTCTGAAACGGGTGGACTGCGCTTGAGCGCTGCATAATCTGGCGTACCCATTGGTCAAAATGAATTTCGGCCGTGGCATTGTGGCGCGCGAAATTCAATTTGATCAATAGGTACGCCAGATTATGCAGCACTCAAGCGCAGTGCGCCCGTGTCAGAATTCACCCCACGGTCGTACAGGGTAGAAAGAAAATAGTGGTCGCCGCTTCACCAGGTGATTCTCCAGCTCGAGATCGGTGAAGATCTATCAAAACTTGTATCCGCAAAATTGACCTTGACACTGAAATTCAAGGTCAAATTTTTTTATTGGCTTAAAAAATTCTACGCGTCAAGAGGAAGAAAAGTCTCAAGGGGACCATAGGTCGGAGATACGCCCTTTAAGTCGAAATAACAACTTTAAGTTGAAAAAAATAGAAAAGCTGGATTTTTCCGGATAGATGGCTTTGAATTCACAAGATTAATCGTGACGGAAAAGCTTTCTACCGCACAGCCAGGAAATCACGATATCTCCAGCCAGGGTCGGCCTATTTAACACGATGTCTGCAGACTATTTGCATTACCCAGAATGCACCACTTGGAGGTTGTCTGCGCAGCATCCCGCGAGTGTGTGTGTGTGTGATAGTGTGTGTTTTATTTTTTTCGTGTGTGGATTCCAAGGCTCGTCAATTCCTCGGTATTTTAAGACTCCAAACTACGTGTGCATGTGTGCGTGCGTGTGTGTGTGTGTGTTTCATTTTATTCGTGTGTGGACCCCAAGGCTCGTCAATTCCTCGGTATTTTTCGACTCCAAACCACGTGTGCGTTGAATTTCCTTCCCATGTGGAGGGCGTGAGCTCAATTTCCGTTTTACTAATTACGCTGGCGGTGACGGCGTTGACGCGGAACCCAAAGAATTGTGCTATTTGCCCTGATGGCTCTTAGCATGCGTGCTTGCTCTGTCCCTTCCGCAAGGCATCCTCCATTGCGTAAGCACGCTCGCAGCCTTGCCTGCAGATTCTCCCGAACACGGGTGAGCAGGTCTCAATTTCTCATTAGTCTCGTCACTCCTTCATTTACCCTGCGTCTCGGGTAGAGTGATCAGAACCCTACGGTTCTGATCACTCTACCCGATCGATGAACGATGGCTTTGAGGGCCCCCCAAAAGAAAAAATCTAAAGGGTCCAGATCTGGTGAGCGTGGTGGCCATATGTGTGGTGCAGGATGGCGTCCCGTCCATCGACTACCAAACATGTTATTGAGAAAATCGCGGACCGGTAGACTCCAGTGCGGAGCTGCACCATCATGCATGAAATAAACATGGTTTCGACGTTTCTTAGGAATCATTTGGCGAAGTCGAGGCGTAAGATCACGTCGGAGAAAATCCAAATAACGACCACTATTTAATCGCAGCGGGAGAAAAATTGGGGCAATCAGCGTATTCCCGATAATTCCTGCCCAGACATTAACGGCAAATCGACCCTGGATGATCCGCTGCATTATGGCATGGAGATTCTTATCTGCCCAGATGCGGAGGTTTCGTCTATTTATTATGCCAGTACTGGAAAAGCTTGCTTCGTCAAGATATTTTCCAAAAATTGTGGATTCCGGTCCAATCGGTGTAGCATCCATCTGCAGAAACGTTCACGAGCACGGCGATCTCCAGGATGCAATGCCTGCACAAATTGCACACGGTAAGGTCTCGATCCTTCTTCTCGTATTATGCGCCTTACTGTCGTGTGAGATGTTCCGACACGAGCGGTCATTCGACGCAAGCCCATGACGGGATGAGCCCGTGCAAGCGCGATAACGCGTTTTTCAATCCTCCAGTGGATCCGGGGGCGTCCACGCCGGTGATGTGCAGCACGTTGGACTTCGAACCGTTCTTGATCCGCAAAACGTTGATCCAAACGTTGGAATTCGCGTCTATCAGGGATCGCACGCCGGGGTACTCGTCGATTACCAGCACGATTCTGGATGATCCCAGCATAAATTTCACGAGCTCGAGCATAGTTTCCCAGAGCCTCGTCGATCGCCCGTAGCATTAATCGTTGATCTCGACCATCTCGCACATGACCGTGATGGTACATGATCGCGTCACAAAAGCAATGCCGCTACTATCAATTCAGTCGAGTTCAGTTTCAAGAGGTTAACTATGAAACCAGATATCGGTATAATGCCGGTATTGGAATGACAACCAGTCCTCGACCTGGAATGCAGCGATGTCTGAGTTCTGGGTACTCGACCTGGGATTTTGGATTCGACTCGATTTTGAATTAACAAGGATTAGCTAAGTGAAATTTCATCCGATTGTCATTGCTTACGCAATGGAGAACGCCATGTGGAAGCGACAGAGCAAGCACGCGTGCTACGGGCAATCAGGGCAAATGGCACAATTCTTTGGGTTCCGCGTCAACGCCGTCGTCGCCAGCGTAATCAGTAAAACGAAGATAGAGCCCACGCTCTCAACATGAGAAGAAATTCAACGCACGATCAGGAAAACTCATATTTACGGATTTTTTATATTTCATTATTCTTTTTCTGGGTGATGGGGTCACTTGTGACCCATGGTTCCTTTCTAACTTTGTTCTTCTCAATAAGTAGAATTTTTTAAGCCAATAAAAAAATTTGACCTTGAATTTCAGTGTCAAGGTCAATTTTGCGGATACAAGTTTAGATAGATCTCCACCGATCTCGAGCTGGAGAATCACCTGGCGAAGCGGCGACCACTATTTTCTTTCCACCCTGTACATACAGGTCTGGAAACTCGGCCGAATTTTGAGGGTGGGGGTACCTTGCTTATCGAAGCACGAGAATAGTTCGTAATTTCGTCACTACTCGTCTCTGCGATCTATGCGCTTTCTGGGTATTCTCAAGCTTAACCTCAAAATCCCCGTGTCAGATATTATGCTCTCATACGTTGTGTTTTGCTGGTTTTGCTGCAGTTGTGATTCAAATTATATTAAATAAAAGATTTTTTTAAATTTGGCAAAAATGTCAAGACGGTGCGCTGTTCCTTATTGCAATACCGGCCGCAAAGCCAATAATGCGAAGGTGTCGGTTTTCCTGGTGCCAAATAATAAAGTTTTGCGCTCGATATTCGACATGTTGTTAAATTAACTGGAAATATCTCATGTTTTTCAGATCCACTTGGAGTCGGAGGTTTTTGAAAATAAGCATTTGCGTTTTAGTGCGGGTTATAATAGTCTACAATCATATTAAAAACAAGTGATTGAAAAGCTAGGCTATAGCCCTGTCTCTATCTCACTTCCCCCACCCATCGTCATCCGTGCTTGCGCCAGAGAGAGTTTAGATCGCAGCGATGACAGTGACAAATTTATAAACTACACATCTGGCATCAATAAGCAACGTACTCCCACCACGGAAGTTTCCAGACCTGTATGTACGACCGTGATTCACCCATACATCGGCATATGAAATGCTACTGGATATGACGCTCACAGCACTCGAAACATTCAAGACGGATGCAGCCTCTGCTATCTCACTGCCACGCGCCGCGCCAAACACATGATCAAATCTACTCAATTCTCGCTATTACAATTGTCGACAAAAATATGGAAAAAAATTTTTAATGTCTTTTTGGCTGTTTTAAGCTTAAACATTGGATTTTCTTTCTATGGGACCCCTTCGATTTAAAAAATATATAAAATTCTACGTAAACGAACATAATTTTTAAGATTTTACTGAAAATGGAATTCAAATAACTTCCCAATCAAAACATTTAAATGATATGATTGCTTAGATATTTTTAGATCATATTGATTATATTCAAATCTGTCTTTTTAATTATGATTAATAGAATTTACACGACTACTCGAAGTTCACAATGAATCAATTCAATAACGGTGTGAGTGCCTACTAATATAATTCTTAAAATTCGGTCTTTAACTTTATGACTCATTGCCCCCATTGAGAATGAAAAATGTGACTCAATATTATCAAAAACAATGTTCAATAACATAAAAACAATACAGTATTTACATACCGAATAAATGAAGATAATGGTCAAGAATGCGGAGCGCGGGAGGGTTTAGGGGGCGGAGCCCCCCAACGAGTACGCGAAGCGTACTTGTTGTATTTATTTATGAATTCCAAACAAGAAATGTTCATCTTGATCGAAATCTGCAATTCTGCTTTCATTAAATCTACCGAGATATGATTTCTCTGACATTAGACCATTCCGTCGTCATTAATAAAAATACCCGCTTAAGGGGACCTGGTGGTCTAGAAATTTCAAAAAATCGATTTTTTTCGATATTTCGAAAGTATAGTATCTTAAGAATATACTGTGAAATTTTCATGCGGAAATTCCCAATATTATAACTTCTACAGCTCATTAACCAGGTAGAGAGTGGGCCGCGCGCTCCTCATGGGTCTAAGGCTCGCGCTCGGAGTGCGGCAGTTGTCTTTAGACACCTACGAGCATCCACCTGCTCTGGACGATAAAGCACAAGAAATATTAAAACCTATTTATGAAGAATTGACAGCAGAGAATTTATTGGAAAGGTGTATTGGCAGTAATACGCAGAACAATAACGAAAGTTTCAACGCTTGCGTGTGGCACCTTGCGCCGAAACATCTGACTGCCGGCAAAAAAATCATCAATATTGCCACTTATATTTCCGCTTGCATATTCAACGAAGGATTCGCATCGTTATTAAAAATAATGGAGACCATGGGCATCACAATCCGGCCACAAGCGGAGCAACTCACGCGGAACCGAGTCGGGCGGCAAGTATCGAGCACCAACCGTAGGAGCACCGACAACTCCAAAGAGGCTCGTACAGCTTGAAAAAATGAAAGGAGTGAGCAAATCGAGGAATACAAACGTTCTGAAGGGATCCTATATGGTGCCGGAATCGCGGATTAACTGTACGTATCCAAAATTTGCTCAATTTTTGAAAATATCTGTACCTCAAACTTTAAACTCATTTATCTCGAAACGACTTTTTTCGGGACGGCGGGGATGAAAACAAAAAAACTATTCAACCGAATCACTTGAAATTTGGATATGTTGTTGACAACATGTATGGCTATCGTTGGAAATAGAATCATAATTTTATTTAAATAATTTCCTATTGTTTACACTCAAAAACTAGTGAAAAAAGACCCGATTTTACGAACTTTTTTTTTCAAAAGCGTGCCATTTTGTCAATTTTTAATTTTTTCAATTTGTTCTAGTTCCGACCATAACTGCACTCTTTCTGATTAGGAATCTTCTTGAATTTTGTGTTACAGATGAGTAGAAGTCTCGAAATCACCTACGCCGCCCGGGTCCGATTTTTCGAGAGGGTCATCTTCAACGGGATTTTTATAATAATAAGGTAAACGGCCCAGTTTCTGAGACTGTCCTAGATATAGACAACGACGGTACGATTTTAATTGCAATAAATACAGTTTTTATTAAATTCCAATCCAAATACCGGCTAATTAAAGAGAATTTTTCACTTGCAATTATTGGAGAGATGCACCTTTTCAAATGAAATATTTAAAATATAAATAGACCCGTGAATCGTGCGACACGCGTCTCAGTGGCTCCGCAACGGCAGTGCTAAACGACACCTACTAGCTACGAAAAGCGACATATAGTGAATTTTGTTCGTCATGTAAGTATAAAACAATATAAAAATGGTATCAACATCTTCAGCAGGAACCAGACTATCGACGAGATAAGAAATAATTAAACTTTTGGTTAGGTATTTATCAGGGATTGCGAGCGAATCGCGAGCGAGCCGAAGAACAGGTAAAATCTCCGATCCTTGCGAGTTTTACTTGTTCAGTGAGCATGCTCGTACCAAGCAGGTAGCTATATAACTCGTTGGCGAGTTAATACCCCCGCGATATAACTCTTCGAAAGAACGGCACACGAAACTCGGGAGACGATCCCCTCCTCGAACGAGCGCCGAGTCGGCAGGATCGGGCAGTTTGAATCGTTCAACGATTGAATCTCGGCGCTCTCGACAGGTAAAAGTTCTTCAAGGATCGGATCCCCACGATCTCGACGGAGTATAACTCCTCGAGGAGCAAAACCGCTCGCCAAGCGAAAGGGTTTCGATCTTTACCTGAGTTTGGCTCTCCGCACGGTCATCGCTACTATGCATATACCTGTATAGATGAAAACGGAGCGCACAGGCATAAACGGGCGTACATATATATATATATATATATATATATATATATATATATATATATATATATATATATATATATATATATATATATGTATTTATATATACGTTACTGAAAAAAATTAAGAGATCAACAAATTTTCCAATTTTTAGTGGTTTTTAACAATGCCGTATCTCAGTGAAAAATTATCCAATCGAGGTCTTGAAAAAGTATTTTGAAGCTTCAAGTTTCTAGTTTTAAGATCTTTCAGCCAAAAAAATTTCGAAGCTATAGGTTTTACGCAATCTTGAGAAATCTAAAATAGTAAGACAAACCAATCTTTTTTTTTTGTGCAGTTACTTGGAAAAATTTTTTCCATCTAAACTATTACATGAACCGAATAGCTTGTTTATTTAACTTCAATTTGCTTTTTGTTGGGTCCTCGCTGTGACCATATTTCGCTGAGATATTGGACTTTTAATGAAAGAAGATCCTTTTGTATTCAACCATTGATATCTCAGCAACCAATGATCGCACATCAATCAGAAGGAGCGTCTCACAAACTTAAATTAATGCTCTGAAAAATTGTCAATAGTTTAAAAAAAAAAAAAATTTTCCCATTCTTGCCATGAATTTGAAAGAACAGGAGAAAAAAGGCTATTTATTGTTTTTTCTTGGAAATTAAAGGCAAAATTGAAAATATTGATAAAACGACTAATGTTAAGCGTAACTTTTACAGCTCAACATACCCACAAAGACACTGTAAAGTTTCCATTTGATCTATCGAATGTTTTTTTTGTTTCAAGTTTCAAGCAATCGAATTTTTGAAAAAAATTGAAGAATCATGTTCATTGCCCCTAAACACTTCGTTATCACCATTAAAATGAGAAAATGTTTTTTGAGCTTTTTTCACATTTTTATCGCAAACAACGTTTGAATTTATAAAAGAAAATAAAATTCAAAAATTTTTGGAAAATTTGTTTGAAAATGTTTAGAAATTTTTGAAGAAACTCACTCCTTTGAAAATTGTTCAAAGGTAAAATTAAATTTAGAATAAATTTTCCTTTTATTTTTAGTTTCCGGAAAAATGTTAGAGCTTATTACTAAATATCGTGAAATCTTTCTTAAAAAAAACGTTCAAATTGCATTATCATAAATAAACTAATTTTTAAAGAAATGGCCAACAGTAGTCAACACATATTCACAGTCTAATATACATATATATTAGACCGTGAATAACTTTTGAAGGAGAGTGTTTATCGAAAAATCATGAGAAACGTTTTCTGTAGAGCATTCAATTCCCTATAAGAACATGCATTGCTCGTTTTGGTGTATTGACTTGAAGCCGAGGTGAAAAATTTCAAAGGTTGACTTTTGTTTCCTGTGTCATTTAAATATAAAAAATAAATTTGCGACGAGAGACCTGTAAATATTAATATTCAGAGCTCTGCTTTAAACAGGAATCTTTTTTTACTTCCCTGAAGGTAATTAATTAGAGATTGCGAATTAAAAAAATAGTCTCATTTTTTAAAAGCATAGTAACGATGACCATACGGAGAGCAAAATTCTGATAAGGATCGAAACGTCTCGCCTCGTGAGAGGTTTTGATCCTCAGACTTAGTATACCTATATATATCTCTGTCTCGCTCTCTCGCTCTATATATCTCTCTCTATATCTATATACATATATATCCACGCTTATTCCTGTACACCCCATGATAATATATATAGGTATGGACATTGTAGCGATGACCGTACGGAGAGCAAAATTCAGGTAAGGATCAAAACCGCTCGACTCTCGACGAGTTTTACTCCTCGAGGAGTTATACTCCATCGAGCCCGTGCGCATTCGATCCTTGATGATCAACACGTTCAATGAGTTCCGACGGGGGATCCCATTGACTCAGAATATCTATATATATCTCTATGTATACGTATATATTAGACTGATTCACGAAATTAGATTTTTTTTTTTTAAATCTCCGATTAAATACTTTCGGGGAAGTGAAGAAGATGCCTGTTGAAAGCAGATCTCCGAATAGTGATATATTTAGAAGTCTCTCGTCGTTAATTTAAATTTTAGATTTAAATGAAACAGGAAAAAAAAATTCAAACTTTGAAATTTTTTACCTCGACTTTGTGTGAACTACTGTTGGTCATTTCTTTAAAAATTGGGTTATTTACGATAATGGAATTCAAACTCTTTTTTCAAGAAAGATTTCACAATGTTTAGTAATAAATTTTAACATTTTTCCGGAAAGTAAAAAAAAAGGGAAATGTCCTCTAAATTTAATTTTAACTTTGCATAACTTTCGAGGAGTGAGTTTTTCAAAAAAATCTTGGGAGACCTTTTTTGTAAAGCGTTCCATTCCCTATAAGAATATGTATCGCAGATTTTGGTACAAGGACGTGAAGTCGAGGTATGACATTTCAAAGTATGAACATTTTTTTTCCTGTATTATTTAAATGGAAATTCGGGATGAGAGATCTCAAAATATTAATATTGAGATCGCTGCTTATATATGTTTATATACGCCCGTTCATTCCTGTACGCCCCGTGTTAATGTATATAGGTATAGGTATAGTAATGATGACCATACGGAGAGCAAAATTCAGGTAAGGATCGAAACGTCTCACCTCGTGAGAGGTTTCGATCCTCAGGCTTAGTATACCTATATATATATCTCTGTCTCGCTCCCTCGCTCTATATCTCTCTCTCTCTCTATATCTATATACATATATATCCACGCTTATTTATGTACACCCCGTGATAATATATATAGGTATAGACATTGTAGCGATGACTGTGCGGAGAGCAAAATTCAGGTAAGGATCGAAACCACTCGACTCTCGACGAGTTTTGCTCCTCGAGGAGTTCTACTCCATCGAGCCCATGCGCATTCGATCCTCGGCGATCGACCCGTTCAATGAGTTCTGACGGGAGATCCAATTGAATCAGTATACCTATATACAGAGATCGGCAGTAATGATATTTTCAAGCGCATTTTCGGTAAATATTATCAATTTTTTGAAAATTGATAATTTTAAAATCCGAAGTTTCAATTACCCGAAAATGGTTAATGGAAAAAAAAAAATTTCAATTATCCAAAGAATCGATAATTGGTCGAAAAATAATATCAATTATTTGCCAATGATTAATAGGGAAAAATAAATTCCTAATTATCTCAGTAATCGGTAATTGGTCAAAAAATAATATTAATTAATCAGAAAATGTGTAATTGGTTTGAAAATATTTCCAATTATCCGAATAATCGGCAATTGGTAAAATGAAAATATCAATTAATCAGGAAATGGGTAATTGGTTTGAAAATATTCTCAATTATCTGAATAATCGCTAATTGGTCGAAAAATAATATGAATTTTCAGAAAAATTATTAATTGGTTTGAAAATATTCTCAATTACCCAAATAATCGTCAATTGATCGAAAAATAATGTCAATTTTTCAGAAAAATGGGTAATTGGTTTGAAAATATTCTCAATTACCCGAATAATCGTCAATTGATCGAAAAATAATGTCGATTTTTCAGAAAAATGGGTAATTGGTTTGAAAATATTCTCAATTACCCAAATAATCGTCAATTGATCGAAAAATAATGTCGATTTTTCAGAAAAATGGGTAATTGGTTTGAAAATATTCTCAATTACCCGAATAATCGTCAATTGATCGAAAATAATGAAACACCAAGTAATTAACTTCTCGCTTTCTGAGATGTCCAGGTTGACCGCTGCGTATTTTTCGGAGTCCAGGTTGAGAGCTTCGTAGATGTCGGCGTCCAGGTCGAACGCCACGTAGTTTTCGGTGTCCAGGTCGACAGCTTCGTAGTTGTCGGTATCCAGGTCGACCGCTGCCTAGTTGTCGACGTCCAGGTCGACCGCTACGTAGTTTTCGGTGTCCAGGTCGACACCTTCGTAGTTGTCGGTGTCCAGGTCGACGCCCCGTAGTTTTTGGTGTCCAGGTCGACCGCTACGTAGTTGTCGGTGTCCAGGTCGACCGTTGCGTAGTTGTCGACGTCCAGGTCGACCGCTACGTAGTTTTCGGTGTCCAGGTCAACAGCTTCGTAGTTGTCGGTGTCCAGGTCGACCGCGGCGTAGTTGTCGACGTCCAGGTCGACCGCTACGTAGTTTTCGGTGTCCAGGTCGACAGCTTCGTAGTTGTCGGTGTCCAGGTCGACCGCGGCGTAGTTGTCGACGTCCAGGTCGACCGCTACGAAGTTTTCGGTGTCCAGGTCGACAGCTTCGTAGTTGTCGGTGTCCAGGTCGACCGCTGCGTAGTTGTCGACGTCCAGGTCGACCGCTACGTAGTTTTCGGTGTCCAGGTCGACAGCTTCGTAGTTGTCGGTGTTCAGATCGACCGCTGCGTAGTTGTCGACGTCCAGGTCGACCGCTACGTAGTTTTCGGTGTCCAGGTAAACAGCTTCGTAGTTGTCGGTGTCCAGGTCGACCGCTGCGTAGTTGTCGACGTCCAGGTCGACCGCTACGTAGTTTTCGGTGTCCAGGTCGACCGCTGCGTAATTGTCGGTGTCCAGGTCAACCGCCCCGTAGTTTTACGTGTCCCGGTCGACCGCTACGTAGTTTTCGGTGTCCAGGTCGACAGCTTCGTAGTTGTCGGTGTCCAGGTCGACCGCTGCGTAGTTTTCGGTGTCCAGGTCGACCGCTGCGTAGTTGTCGACGTCCACCTCGACCGCTACGTAGTTTTCGGTGTCCAGCTCGACCGCTGCGTAGTTGTCGACGTCCAGGTCGACCGCTACCTAGTATTCGGTGTCCAGGTCGAAAGCTTCGTAGTTTTCGGTGTCCAGGTCGACAGCTTCGTAGTTGTCGGTATCCAGGTCGACCGCTGCGTAGTTGTCGACGTCCAGGTTGACCGCTACGTAGTTTTCGGTGTCCAGGTCGACAGCTTCGTAGTTGTCGGTGTCCAGGTCGACGCCCCGTAGTTTTTGGTGTCCAGGTCGACCGCTACGTAGTTGTCGGTGTCCAGGTTGACCGCTGCGTAGTTGTCGACGTCCAGGTCGACCGCTACCTAGTTTTCGGTGTCCAGGTCGACAGCTTCGTAGTTTTCGGTGTCCAGGTCGACAGCTTCGTAGTTGTCGGTATCCAGGTCGACCGCTGCGTAGTTGTCGACGTCTGGGTCGACCGCTACGTAGTTTTCGGTGTCCAGGTCAAAGCTTCGTAGTCGTCGGTGTCCAGGTCGACCGCGGCGTAGTTTTCGACGTCCAGGTCGACCGCTACGTAGTTTCCGGTGTCCAGGTCGACAGCTTCGTAGTTGTCGGTGTCCAGGTCGACCGCGGCGTAGTTGTCGACGTCCAGGTCGACCGCTACGTAGTTTTCGGTGTCCAGGTCGACAGCTTCGTAGTTGTCGGTGTCCAGGTCAACCGCGGCGTAGTTGTCGACGTCCAGGTCGACCGCTACGTAGTTTTCGATGTCCAGGTCGACAGCTTCGTAGTTGTCGGTATCCAGGTCGACCGTTGCGTAGTTGTCGACGTCCAGGTCGACCGCTCTGTAGTTTTCGGTGTCCAGGTCGACAGCTTCGTAGTTGTCGGTGTCCAGGTCGACGCCCCGTAGTTTTTCGTGTCCAGGTCGACCGCTGCGTATTTGTCGGCGTCTAGGTCGACCGCTACGTAGTTTTGATATCATAAACTTCACATCAGTTTAACATAAACTTGATAACATAAACTTGATATCAGTTCAATAAAGATTCTTTTTCCTTTCCTTAGAAATTCTGTCTAATTAAATCATTTCTCAAAAAGAATAAATTTTTAACGAAATTTGATACGAAGTTGATATCAAATTTAATATTGATAAGTTATCCTGTGATAAGTTATCCGTTTAGATCAAATATTTAATTAGAAAGAATTTCCACAGAAAGAAAGAAGAATTATTATTAAATCCATATCAAATTGAATATCAAGTCGATTGAAAAGTGGATTATAAGAGAAATGAAATTTGATATCAACTTGATCAAATTTTTAATAAGAGAGAATTTTTCAAAAAAAAAAGGACGAAAGAAGGATTCCATCAAATCATTAATTAAAGCGAATTTTTGGAAAAAGATAAAAAGGAAGAAACATTTTTATGAAATGGATATTCATTTTGATATTAAATTTGATTCCTATATTAAAAAAACCGTCCTGAAAATATCTCGCAATTTTGATAAAGTATCGTTGTCGTTTTATTCGTTCGCTGATTGGCTGTGGCATCATCAAGCTGACGTTTGTGTTCGATGAACAAGTTCATGCTTACCCTCTTGTGTACGATCTGTCACATAATAAATATTGACAGCTGCGATACGCGGATATACATAATCCATTTTCTCCTCATTCTCTACTTTAATTCAAAACATATTTAGTATGACCGATACGGTGTTCAAGATGTGAGTGCGTAATAATTGCGATATCAATAATTTCTTTTTATTATCGATAAAAGTTGATGGTGTTTTATATACATTATGTAGGATCAATTAATCTCCATGTTCATTGGAGCTGATTTGATATTTGGTAAGTAAAATATTCTGTAAGTAAACAACAACAAAAAATTTACTGCGGAATAAAAATCTTTACATATTTAAATACTATATATTGATCAGGATGTGAGTGAAGGAACTTATTGACATACTTATGCATGAATAGTTTGAAGACGTTCGGTAAAAAAATATATGTAAGTAAAATCATATAGGTTGAGTATATATGTGTCAACTCAACGGACGTTTCGTCGGTGACCTCTTCAATTTTTTTTATTTTTTAATACGTTATTATGCGGGCAAAAAGAAGTATGTATTTAAATTTTTAGCTCTCTCTATCTTAACCCATACCGAAGTTATTGATTTTTGAAAAAATATTTTTAAAATAATCAGAACTTCTACAATAATAAAAATATTTTTATTTGTTGGGAGGTCATTTTTTTCAAATGCACTTTTTGAAAAAAATGTCAAAAATTAAAAAAAAAATCGAATTGCTATGTTCTTTCAGCTGTTTTAAGATAAATTAAGCAAAAAAAATGCATTTTCTTTCAATCCGACACCTTCAATTTTTTTCAAAAAAAGATTATAAAATTCTACGTGAAAGAATAAAATTTCTGAGATTTTACTGAAGAAGGGATTTCAAATGACTTCTTATTAAAAAAAAAAAAATTTCGTTTTCTTTTGTAATTTTGATCTTTTTTCTTCTATGACCACAATAGTTGATTTCAATTATGTTACAATAAATAATTTACCTTCTCGTTCATATTTCCTTAGTAAATTATAATAATTAACATTAAGAATTACACTTTTTATGTAAAAAAATGAATCAAGTGCAAAACTTGCTTGAATTGTAGTTCATAATGTTATTTATTATTATTCACAAAAGAAATATGTGAGAGAAGTTAAATTATTTATTTTAACATCGTTAAAATTAACTATTGTGGTCATAGAAGAGGAAAGATCAAAATTGGGAAAAAAAAATTTCAATATGAATTTATTTGAATCCCTTCTTTAGTAGAATCGCAAAAATTTTGTTTTTTTACGCGGAATCTTTTAATTTTGTTCAGAAAAAATCGAAGGTTTTGCATTTAAGGAAAATCCAATTTTTAGTTTAATTTAGCTTAAAACAGCTAAAAAACAATTAAAGAACTAGCTGCTATGTACTCGGCGTTGCCCGGATTGAAATATATCGCAAACTGGAACTAACAGACGGTTGTTAACATTGTTGTCAGGTCTGAGGGTCCCCAAATTTAAAGAAATTAGTGAGACCGTGAGGAAATTTTGAAGATTTTAAGAAATTACATAAAAATCTGACAACATTTTTCAGATTGGAAGAAATTGCATAAAAATCTGAGAAAATTTTAAAGATTTGGGGAATTAAAAATCTGCGAAAATTTCGAAGATTTGAAAAAATTACATAAAAATCCGAGGAAATTTTGACGATGCCTTAGTGGATGAAGTCACCACTGAATCACGGTGATTTTTTACGGTGACAAAGTGCCCACAAAATCACCGAGATCTTGGTGATTTTAAGGTGATTCCACGGTGATTCTCACGGTGATTGTCACCGTCACAAAATCACCGTGACAATCACCGTGGAATCACGTTGGAATCACCTTAAAATCACCAAGATCTCGGTGATTTTTTGGGCACTTTGTCACCGTAAAAAATCACCGTGATTCAGTGGTTTTTCAGGGTGAAAACATCGTCACCCAATCCGCTAGGGTGTGAAGGAATTGCATAAAAATCTAAGGAAATTCTGAAGATTTGAAGATTACATAAACATCTGAGGAAATTTTGAAGATTTGAAAAAATTCCATAAAAACCTGCGGAAATTTTGAAGACATGAAGAAATTACACAAAAACCTGAGGAATTTCTAAAGATTCGAAAAAAAAACATAAAAATCTGAGGAAATTCTCAAGATTTAAAGAAAATACATAAAAATCTGAAGAATCTTTGAAGATTTAAAGAAATTACATAAAAATCTGGGGAAATTTTGGAGATTTGAAGACATTGCATACAAATCTGAGGAAATTTTGAAGATTTTAAGAAATTACATAAAAATCTGAATAAATTTTGGAGATTTGAAGAAATTGCATAAAAATCTGAGGAAATTTTGAAGATTTGAGAAATTACATAAAAATCTGCGGAAATTTCGAAGATTTGAAGAAATTACATAAACATCTGAGGAAATTTTGACGATGTGAAGGAATTGCATAAAAATCTGAGGAAATTTCGGGTTTGAAGATTACATGAACATCTGAGAAAAATT
The DNA here is from genome assembly GCA_946863875.1 of Alloplasta piceator. Taxonomy (NCBI): domain Eukaryota; kingdom Metazoa; phylum Arthropoda; class Insecta; order Hymenoptera; family Ichneumonidae; genus Alloplasta; species Alloplasta piceator. Next base: position 24,072,112 of record OX333078.1, read on the forward strand.
TGAAGATTTGAAGAAATTCCATAAAAATCTGCGGAAATTTGGAAGGCTTGAAGAAATTACATGAAAATCTGAGGAATTTCTGAATGTTCGGAAAAAAAACATAAAAATCTGAGGAAATTCTAAAGATTTGAAGAAAATACATAAAAATCTGAAGAAAATTTGAAGATTTGGAGAAATTACATAAAAATCTGAGAAAATTTTGAAGATTTGGAGAATTACACAAAAATCTGCGGAAATTTCGAAAATTTGAAGAAATTACATACAAATCTGAGGAAATTTTGACGATGTGAAGGAATTGCATGAAAATCAGAGGAAATTTTGAAGATTTGAAGATTACATGAATATCTGAGAAAATTTTGAAGAAATTCTATAAAAATCTGCGGAAATTTTGAAAGCTCGAAGAAATTACATAAAAATCTAAGAAAATTCTGAAAATTTCAAGAAATTACATAAAATCTGAGAAAATATTGAAGATTTGAAGAAATTACTTAAAAATCTGTAGAAGTTTTGAAGATTTTTGGAGAAATCACATAAACATCTGAGCAAATTCTGAAGACTTTTCGGAATTGCATAGAAATTTGAAGATATTTTGAATATTTGAAGAAATTACATAAAAATCTGAGGATATTTGGAAGATTTAAATAAATTACATGAAAATCTGAGGAAATATTGAAGATTTGAAGAAATTACATAAAAATTGAAGAAAATTCTGAAGATTATCATTTTTTTTACACGTATCTTTCCTTATCTTATAAACACACTTTTTTGGGCGATACATTTTTTTTCTACTTCTTCTACAAGTCGTACAAGAACATCACCAACGATTCCCGGATTGTAACAAAAAAAACCTTGAAATAGTCATCAGTTTATTCTATAACAACTTTTACACTTCGAATGAGCAATAAATTTTCAAAAGTAATGTTGAAGGAAATTTATATGTAAGATCTAATTTTTCTACCTTCGTGAATATAAAACAGTATTTCTTTTAGAATTGGCATCTTTTCATTAACTTGCTATTTTATTGTAAGAAAATAGTTTTTTTTACAAGGGAGAGAAGTGGCCAAGTGGCTAGAGCGCGGGTCTCGTAATCCGCGGGACCCAGGTTCGAACCCCGGCGACACCGCTAAAAAATATTCTAATTTTTCAAGTGTTGTTAATCAGCTGCAATTCCGGTGGATTGGGGACCCCACCTTAAATAATGGAATCCCAAAGACCTCATTGCGATGAGTGGGCGATTAATTGTACGGTTTCGGTGAGGCCTGCCGACGCGGTTCTTATCGCTCGGATCGTGGTTCACCTAACTGTGCATGCGACTGGCTAACTGGATCACAATGGAGGAGGTAACTACCTAACCGACCGACGTGCTAGAGCGTGCTCGCACTGCTACTTACGGTTTCTTATGTAGTTTACCGTCTGTATCGGTGAAGGTTTTTCTGCAGTTTTCCCTTCACTCTCGGCAGAATTGCGATACAGAATGGAAAAAGTGTAGGGTGCGGGCTGCGGCCCCAGATTTACCAGGAAAGGTAGGGGGTTTAGTATAAAGCAAGGCTGTGCACTGGTAATAAACAAAAAAAAAGTTTTTTTTTACAAAAAATGGGGATGTAGAACGTGGAATTGTTAAGCTTCACGAAACGAAAATTGTTAACTGACCCCTGTCCTCATGAAAAATCACAAATTATAGAATTTTCAAGAAAGATTTTAATGTATTCAGTAATAAGTTGTAACATTTTATCGGAAACCGACGAAAAAAAAGTTAAATTTACTGTAAATTTAACTTTAACCTTCAATAACTTCTGAAGTGGTAAGTTCATCGAAAAATCATAAAAAACCTCTTCTGTAGGGGGTTTAATTCCCTACAAGAACATGTATTGCACATTTCGGTACATTTAACCCCTGACAAAATCAAAAGGGTGGTTAACGCGATCTATTATAGCGAGTTATTACTGAAGCAAAAACCATAAAATTAATGTGGAAATTTCTCTCTATAATATCATATTATGTATTATATGCATTCATATACACATAGGGGTCAGAATTTCCCTCGGCTAATCATTAAGACATATTTTGCTTGCGTTGTATTTTTTTGCACGAGTATCCTGGAAGCTTGTCGCGCGCGTAGCGCGCTCTCGAGCTAGTATTGATAAATTATTCTATGATAAGTTATTCTTTAAAAAAAATTATATCATCGACAACTACGCAGCGGTCGACCTGGACACCGACAACTACGAAGCTGTCGACCTGGACACCGAAAACTACGTAGCGGTCGACCTGGACACCAAAAACTACAGGGCGTCGACCTGGACACCAACAACTACGAAGCTGTCAACTTGGACACCGAAAACTACGTAGCGGTCGACCTGGACGTCGACAACTACGCAGCCGTCGACCGGGACACCGACAGCTACGAAGCTGTCGACCTGGACACCGAAAACTACGTAGCGGTCGACCTGGACGTCGACAACTACGCCGCGGTCGACCTGGACACCGACAACTACGAAGCTGTCGACCTGGACACCGAAAACTACGTAGCGCTCTACCTGGACGTCGACAACTACGCAGCGGTCGATCTGGACACCGACAACTACGAAGCTGTTGACCTGGACACCGAAAACTACGTAGCGGTCGACCTGGACGTCGACAACTACGCAGCGGTCGACCTGGACACTGACAACTGGGAAGCTGTCGACCTGGACACCGACAACTACGTAGCGGTCGACCTGGACGTCGACAACTACGCAGCGGTCGACATGGACACCCACAACTACGAAGCTGTCGACCTGGACACCGAAAACTACGAAGCTGTCGACCTGGACACCAAAAACTACGGGGCGGTCGACCTGGACGACGCCAACTACGAAGCTGTCGACCTGGACACCGGAAACTACGTAGCGGTTGATCTGGACGTCGACAACTACGCAGCGGTCGACCTGGACACCGAAAACTACGTAGCGGTCTACCAGGACGTCGACAACTACGTAGCGGTCGATCTGGTCACCGACAACTACGAGGCTGTTGACCTGGACACTGAAAACTAGGTAGCGGTCGACCTGGACGTCGACAACTACGCAGCGGTCGACCTGGACACCGACAACTACGAAGCTGTCGACCTGAACACCGAAAACTATGTAGCGGTCGACCTGGACGTCGACAACTACGCAGCGGTCGACCTGGACACCGACAACTACGAAGCTGTCGACCTGGACACCGAAAACTACGAAGCTGTCGACCTGGACACCGAAAACTACGTAGCGGTCGACCTGGACGTCGACAACTACGCAGCGGTCGACCTGGACACCGAAAACTACGTAGCGGTCAACCTGGACATCGACAACTACGCAGTGGTCGATCTGGACACCGACAACTACGAAGCTGTTGACCTGGACACTGAAAACTACGTAGCGGTCGACCTGGACGTCGACAACTACGCAGCGGTCGAACTGGAAAACGACAACTACGAACCTGTCGACCTGGACACCGAAAACTATGTAGCGGTCGACCTGGACGTCGACAACTACGCAGCGGTCGACCTGGACACCGACAACTACGAAGCTGTCGACCTGGACACCGAAAACTACGAAGCTGTCGACCTGGACACCGAAAACTACGTAGCGGTCGACCTGGACGTCGACAACTACGCAGCGGTCGACCTGGACACCGAAAACTACGTAGTGGTCAACCTGGACGTCGACAACTACGCAGCGGTCGACCTGGACACCGACAACTACGAAGCTGTCGACCTGGACACCGAAAACTACGTAGCGGTCGACAACTATGCAGCGGTCGACCTGGACACCGAAAACTACGTAGCGGTCGATGTGGACGTCGACAACTACGCAGCGGTCGACCTGGACACCGACAACTACGAAGCTGTCGACCTGGACACCAAAAACTACGTAGCGGTCGACCTGGACCCCGACAACTACGCAGCGGTCGACCTGGACACCGACAACTACGAAGCTGTCGACCTGGACACCGAAAACTACGAAGCTGTCGACCTGGACACCGAAAACTACGTAGTGGTCGACCTGGACGTCGACAACTACGCAGCGGTCGACCTGGACACCGAAAACTACGTAGCGGTCGACCTGGACGTCGACAACTACGCAGCGGTCGACCTGGACACCGAAAACCACGTGGCGGTCGACCTGGACGCCGACATCTACGAAGCTCTCAACCTGGACTCCGAAAAATACGCAGCGGTCAACCTGGACATCTCAGAAAGCGAGAAGTTAATTACTTGGTGTTTCATTATTTTCGATCTATTGACGATTATTCGGGTAATTTAAAACCAATTACCCATTTTTCTGAAAAATCGACATTATTTTTCGATCAATTGGCGATTATTTGGGTAATTGAGAATATTTTCAAACCAATTACCCATTTTTCTGAAAAATCGACATTATTTTTCGATCAATTGACGATTATTCGGGTAATAGAGAATATTTTCAAACCAATTACCCATTTTTCTGAAAAATCGACATTATTTTTCGATCAATTGACGATTATTTGGGTAATTGAGAATATTTTCAAACCAATTAATAATTTTTCTGAAAATTCATATTATTTTTCGATCAATTAGCTATTATTCAGATAATTGAGAATATTTTCCAACCAATTACCCATTTCCTGATTAATTGATATTTTCATTTTACCAATTGCCGATTATTCGGATAATTGGAAATATTTTCAAATCAATTACACATTTTCTGATTAATTGATATTATTTTTTGACCAATTACCGATTACTGAGATAATTGGGAATTCATTTTTTCCCATTAATCATTGGCGAATAATTGATATTATTTTGCGACCTATTATCGATTTTTTGGATAATTGAAAATACAATTTCGTATAATTTCAATTCTTCATCAATTGGTATTTCATCTTTTTAAATTAGCGATTTTTCGTCAATTGAAAAATGGAAAATGGTAATTTTTTTTTGCTGATCCCTGCCTATATATATCTCTCTGTATACGTATAGATTAGACTGATTCACGAAATTAGATTTTTTATTTTAAATCTCCGATTAAATACTTTCGGGAAAGTGAAGAAGATGCCCGTTGAAAGCAGAGCTCCGAATGTTGATATATTTAGAAGTCTCCCGTCGTTAATTTAAATTTTAGATTTAAATGACACATGAAAAAAAAATTCGAACTTTGAAATTTTTTACCTCGACTTTGCGTGAACTACTGTTGGTCATTCCTTTAAAAATTAGGTTATTTACGATAATGGAATTCAAACTCTTTTTTCAAGAAAGATTTCACAATGTTTAGTAATAAATTTTAACATTTTTTCAGAAACTAAAAAAAAGGGAAATGTCCTCTTAATTTAATTTTAACTTTGCATAACTTTCGAATGAGTGAGTTTTTCAAAAAAATCTTGGGAGACCTTTTTCGTAAAGCGTTCCATTCCCTATAAGAATATGTATCGCAGATTTTGGTACAAGGACGTGAAGTCGAGGTATGACATTTCAAAGTATAAACATTTTTTTTTCCTGTATTATTTAAATGGAAATTCGGGATGAGAGATCTCAAAATATTAATATTGAGATCGCTGCTTATATATGTATATATACGCCCGTTCATTCCTGTACGCCCCGTGTTGATGTATATAGGTATAGGTATAGTAATGATGACCATACGGAGAGCAAAATTCAGGTAAGGATCGAAACGTTTCGCCTCGTGAGAGGTTTCGATCCTCAGGCTTAGTATACCTATATATATCTCTGTCTCACTCCCTCGCTCTATATCTCTCTCTCTATATCTATATACATATATATCCACGCTTATTCCTGTACACCCCGTGATAATATATATAGGTATAGACATTGTAGCGATGACCGTGCAGAGAGCAAAATTCAGGTAAGGATCGAAACCGCTCGACTCTCGACGAGTTTTGCTCCTCGAGGAGTTATACTCCATCGAGCCCATGCGCATTCGATCCTCGGCGATCGACCCGTTCAATGAATTCCGACGGGAGATCCCATTGACTCAGTATACCTATATATATCTCTTTGTATACGTATATATTAGACTAATTCACGGAATTAGATTTTTTTTTTTTTGAAATCTATGATTAAATACTTCCGGGAACCGAAAAAGATGCCCGTTGAAAGCGGAGCTCTGAATATTGATATATTTAGAAGTCCCTCCCAGCGAATTCATATTTTAGATTCAAATGACACAGGAAAAAAAAATTCAAACTTTGAAATTTTTTACCTCGACTTCGTGTGAACTACTGTTGGTCGTTTCTTTAAAAATTAGGTTATTTACGATAATGCAATTCAAACTTTTTTTTCAAGAAAGATTTCACAATATTTAGTAATAAGTTCCAACATTTTTCCGGAAACTAAAAAAAGGGAAATTTACGCAAAATTTAATTTTAACTTTGCATAACTTTCGAAGGAGTGAGTTTTCAAAAAATCTTGGGGGACCTTTTTTGTAAAGCGTTCCATTCCCTGTTAGGATATGTATCACAGATTTTGGTACAGGGACTTGAAGTCAAGGTATGTCATTTCAAAGTTTAAACATTTTTTTTTCTGTATTATTTAAATGGAAATTCCTGATGAGAGATCTCAGAATATTAATATTAAGATGAGCTCTGCTTATATTATATATGTTATGGAGTTATGGAGGATTACGACTTCGCAGTAGCCAATATTTATGCGTTTACGTCAGATAACGCTTCAAATATGATCAAGCTGTGTCGTTTATTGAACGAACCTGGAGAAAATGCAGTCGAGATGGAATCAACGGACTCAGCAGAAAACGATGGCCTCGACGATGATGACGAATGCGACAATGCTAACGACGACGATTTCGATGAAAATATGAACGACGATGACACAACAACAATAATATCTGATGACTTTCTGAAAACATCAGAGGAAGAAGAATTAATTCGTCCATTGGACAACTGCTCCTCATTGGAAGCCGACGAGTTCAACATAGCGAATATTCGATGTGCAGCTCATACCCTACAACTAGCCGTAGAGGATGCTATTACTATGAGGAAGTTGGGAAAAATAATGGGAAAAGCGCGAGCGGCGGCGAAATATTTCCGGAAGCTCACGACGATGGACGAACTGCGAAAATTAAGGCCGAATCTTGTAAAACCAAAGTTGGATGTCCCAACGCGTTGGCATTCAACATATGACATGTTGGAATCAATTGTAACACTTCGAGACTTCAGTTCCCATGTTCGAAAGTATTTGAGCGATAATGATTGGGCCAAGATTGAGGAATATGTGACAGCGCTGAAACCGGCAAAAATCGCGACGAAAACACTCGAAACGGAACAACTATTATTCACGGACTTTTATCTAACGTGGTTGTCGTGCGTAGCCCAAACTAAGCGGATAAAAACAGTACTGGCAGCCAAAATTGTTAAGTGTATGGAACGACGACAAGTGGGGCTTTTCGAAAGTGATGTCCTGGTTTCAGCAATATATTTAGATCCACTGGTCAACCCGACGTTATGCGAAGACCAGCAAAAAAGAGCCATCCTTCATTTGGTACAAATCTGGGAAAGATTAGAAAAATTGCGTCGACGTGATTCTGGCATCACTGCGGAAGCAAGAACGGAAAGGGATGTACCTCCACCAGCAATGGATTTATCGAATATCGGTATCGATGATGACATCGCACGGTTCCTCGATCAGGCGCACGAACTGAAAAAAAAGGCCTGCACCAGCGATAACACGTTCCGGTGTGTTACGGATATAAAGCCTCTCCTTGAGAAATTTTTCAAAGAACAGCATTGGGATACACAGGAACATTTGTTAAGATATTGGCAAAGAAATAAGTTCCTGATGCCGGAACTCTACCAACTGTCCTAGATCATCCTTGGGGCACCAGCAACCCAAGTGAGCGTCGAACGGCTGTTCTCTGGCTTGAGGTACATCTGCTCAACGTTAAGAGGTAGAATTAGCGAAAGAAATGTTAATAATGTACTCCTTGTTAGAAGTAACTATAAGGAATTTTGTGCGGACGTTGAAACGAAGAATAAAAAAAGGCGTAAAGATTCCATCAATGTAGAATTAAGCGATGATTGTAATACTTGAAATTTTCGCTGGCTTTGAAGAATGATTAGTTGAAATATAGCGAAATTAGATAAAAAATTTGTAACAAATGAAATACATAAAATAAATTAATAAAAAAATTGCAAAAGAAATGGAAAACCTGTTTTTCGCGTTGTTTCATTATTATTCCATTTGGATAACATAGGAAAACGTTTTTTTGGACATTGAAAATTTTTTCCTCGTTTTTAAGTCAGTGTACCAAAATGAGCGATGCATATTCTTGTAGAGAATTGAACGCTCTAAAGACAACGTTTCTTATGATTTTTCTATAAACTCATTTCTTGAAAAGTTATTCACGGTCTAATATATATGTACATTAGACTGTGAATATATGTGTACTTCTGCTGGTAATTTCTTTAAAAATTAGATAATTTATGTTTATGCAATTCAAACTTTTCATTCAAGAAAGATTTCACGATATTTAATAATAATTTTCAACAATTTTCCGGGAACTAAATAAAAAAGTGAAATTCACTCTAAATTGAAATTTAATTGTGGATAACTTTTGAAGGATTTATTTGAAAGATCTTGAGACCTTTTTCGTAGAGCGTTCCATTCCATAAAAAGAAAGCATCACAAATTTTCGTACATTGACTCAAAGCTGAGGTATAAAATTTCGAAATTTTTTTGGCTGTATTATTTAAAAGGAAAATTGAAATTCAAGATGAGCGACCTCAAAATATTAATATTGAAAGCTTTGCTTATATATATATATATATATATATATATATATATATATATATATATATATATATATATATATATATATATAATATAAGCAGAGCTCATCTTAATATTAATATTCTGAGATCTCTCATCAGGAATTTCCATTTAAATAATACAGAAAAAAAAATGTTCAAACTTCGAAATGACATAACTTGACTTCAAGTCCCTGTACCAAAATCTGTGATACATATCCTCACAGGGAATGGAACGCTTTACAAAAAAGGTCCCCCAAGATTTTTTGAAAACTCACTCCTTCGAAAGTTATGCAAGTTAAAATTAAATTTTGCGTAAATTTCCCTTTTTTTCGTTTCCGGAAAAATGTTGAAACTTATTACTAAATATTGTGAAATCTTTCTTGAAAAAAAAGTTTGAATTGCATTATCGTAAATAACCTAATTTTAAAAGAAACGACCAACAGTAGTTCACACGAAGTCGAGGTAAAAAATTTCAAAGTTTGAATTTTATTTTCCTGTGTCATTTGAATCTAAAATATAAATTCGCTACGAGGGACTTCTAAATATATCAATATTCAGAGCTCTGCTTTCAACAGGCATCTTTTTCACTTCCTCGAAAGTATTTAATCAAAGATTAAAAAAAAAAAAATCTTATTTCGTGAATCAGTCTAATATATACGTATACAGAGAGATATATATAGGTATACTGAGTCAATGGGATCTCCCGTCGGAACTCATTGAACGGGTCGATCGCCGAGGATCGAATGCGCATGGGCTCGATGGAGTATAACTCCTCGAGGAGCAAAACTCGTCGAGAGTCGAGCGGTTTCGATCCTTACCTGAATTTTGCTCTCCGCACGGTCATCACTACAATGTCTATACCTATATATATTATCACGGGATGTACAAGAATAAGCGTGGATATATATGTATATAGATATAGAGAGAGAGATATAGAGCGAGGGAGCGAGACAGAGATATATATAGTTATACTAAGCCTGAGGATCGAAACCTCTCACGAGGCGAGACGTTTCGATCCTTACCTGAATTTTGCTCTCCGTATGGTCATCATTACTATACCTATACCTATATGCATTAACACGGGGCGCACAGAAATGAACGGGCGTATATATACGTATATTAGCAGAGATCTTAATATTAATATTTTGAGATCACTCATCACGAATTTCCATTTAAATAATACAGGAAAAAAAATGTTTATACTTTGAAATGTCATACCTCGACTTCAATTCCCTGTACCGAAATCTGCGATACATATTCTTATAGGGAATGGAACGCTTAACAAAAAAGGTCTCACAAGATTTTTTGAAAAAATCACTCCTTCGAAAGTTATGCAAAGTTAAAATTAAATTTTGAGTAAATTTCCCTTTTTTTAGTTTCCGGAAAAATGTTAAAACTTATAACTAAATATTGTGAAATCTTTCTTGAAAAAAAAGTTTGAATCGCATAATCGTAAAGAACCTAATTTTTAAAGAAACGACCAACAGTAGTTCACACGAAGTCGAGGTAAAAAATGTCAAAGTTTGAATTTTTTTTTTCCTGTGTCATTTAAATCTAAAATATAAATTCGCTACGAGGGACTTCTAAATATATCAATATTCAGAGCTCTGCTTTCAACAGGCATCTTTTTCACTTTCCCGAAAGTATTGAATCAAAGATTTCAAAAAAAAAAAAATCTGATTTCGCGAATCAGTCTAATATATACGTATACAGAGAGATATATATATAGGTATACTGAGTCAATGGGATCTCCCGTCGGAACTCATTGAACGGGTCGATCGCCGAGGATCGAATGCGCATGGGCTCGATGGAGTATAACTCCTCGAGGAGCAAAACTCGTCGAGAGTCGAGCGGTTTCGATCTTTACCTGAATTTTGCTCTCCGTACGGTCATCGCTACAATGTCTATACCTATATATATCATCACGGGGTGTACATATAATGGATATATATGTATATAGTTATAGAGTTTCAAGATATAACGGTACTCAGATAATTATGAAATTCTCAAAAACTCAAAAAAATGCGATCTCAAAATTTTGAAAAAATGTACACTACCCTTTTTCATATAATTAAATAATTTGACAAAATGTCAATTTTTTAGAGTGGACAACTTTTTGACCGTTCGAAATCGCACGGAATGCATTATATATATTATATAAATATATGTGGCATTCCACGGTATTTCGATCAAAATCTTACCTTTATGATTTTGATTTTCCTCTTAATTTTTTATATAAATAAGGACATTAAAAATCAAAAATAATCTAATAAAATTTTTCATATAAAATTTTTCATATAATAAAGGTCATTAAAAATAAAAAATAATCTAATAAAATGTAACAAAATATTTGGGCTTTGTTCCAAAATGGAGATTTCAAAACTCTATGAGTCAACTTTTTTTTTAACTTTTTAAAGCCCAAAAAATTTGTTCTATTTTTTCAGATTTTCCCGCATTTTTTCAGATTTCACAAAGTTATTTTTTTAACTTCTTAAAGCCCAAAAAATTTGTTATATTTTTTTAGATTTTTCCGCATTTTCTCAGATTTCACAAAGTTGTCGCTTTTGTTTAAAATAAACAAATAAATAAATCCAAAAAACGCGTGGCTGAAAAATTCTGAAAAAATTTGGGAAATTTTTTTGAATGTCCTTATTTATATTAAAAGTTTAGAGGAAAATCGAAATCATCAAGGTAAGATTTTGATCGAAATACCGTGGAATGCCACATATATATTCATAGATATATGTTATTATTTGTTGATCCGGTTTACGAAAGCCCGGCTTGCGTTAGTGCTTACCTATCGACTGTATGTATCATAATTTTTCGTTACATCCATCACTGGTGATAATTGACAAGCAAAAATGCGAATAAAAGAATAACAGGAAATGATAATTTAGAAAAACAACGAAATTCGCGGAAATAAATTACGACAATTCGCAATTAATCATGTTAACAAAAATTTGTATGTCAATACTCCTGTTTCCCAAGACATTAAAGATGAAAAAATAATTGTCGGCTTAAAATAAACAAAAAAAGATTGTTGCAACGTAATTAACTATTAACGGTTGCATGCACAAAAGAAAATGAAGCGTTCAAAAACAGTCGTCATTTCAATAGTAGAATATTTAAAAAAAATACGTTTCCATTGAAAAGATTACATTAATCATAATATGTAATCTATGAGATTTTTGCAGTAACAATTTTTTTAAAGTTCAATGTTTTATTATTTCATGTAAAAATGCCGTTTTAATATTTTATCCAATAGTCAAGATCGTACATATATAATGTAACGCAAAACAAAGAGGGAAACATCCTATGCCCAACGAGATCGGGCCAGGTAAAGATCGAAACCCTTTTGCGTCGCTCGAGGTTTTGATCCTCGGCGAGTTTTACTGGAAGAGTTCTCGGACGTTTCGATCCTCATAGGATCGATCCGACGGACTCGAGACACCCAATAACTCGCGATAGGATGGAAACCTCGTCCGAGAACTATTTACTCGCTCGCGATACGATCCCCAAAAATAAATGCCTCCTCGACTCGCGAGGAGAGGGAAACTACCTGAGTCTCTTTGCGCTCCCTCTCCGATTCGATCGTCCCGGTATACCATAAAGTTCCTCTCACGATACGAGCTACCCTTCGTATACCTGCAATGTGCTCGCTCAAGGATTTAATCCTCGATCGAGCAAAACGTTTCGCTCGCAACCCCTGGTATTTATTTAAATTCACGGTATCAATAACTGGGTCATATAATTGAGGTTATGTCCGTGTTGTCGAGCCTCGATTTGTCACCTGTTGCATCGAACAATTTGTTTCGTTTTTCTTATTCTAATTTGCTGTGACAAAAAAATTTAAGAAAAGAATACTAGTTTATATAAACGGAAGAAATGGAAAAAACAATTGACAACAATGAAACTATCATTTGTGAAAATGTAACCTTAAAAACGTTTTTTCACTCAATGCTGCTGATATATATTTTTATTGTTTAATGTTTATAGTATGTTTGTAGGACATATTTGAATAATTCATTGTGAATGTTGATAGAACGAAAAAAAGTCTATTCTGAAAGGCCTGAAAAGAGGTAAGGGAGATTGCGGAGACAGCAGTCCGGAGACGCAGCTCCCCAGTCGCAGCGAATACTATATCGCAAGGCTATGCTTTATTACTTTTTTCTATAATACAGATAGTTTAATAGTAGGATTGATTTTAACATCTATCATCGTCTTCTTTATATTATGTATTTTTAGGTGCACCACAACCTCTCCGATTCATAAAATTGAGGAGTTGCTTGAGAATGGAGTCTGCGGACGCAGCGGATCCATCCATGTCATCAAAAGTTTCAACGGAAGGGTAAAAAATAGTTTTTTTACACTATGGATGGCTTTTTTTAATAAGAATTATTAAAATATTTATTATTGTGTGCTTATTGTGTGCAAAAAGAACTGCTTCGGAGGACAGCGTCGAAGCGGTGATGGAAATTGCAGAAACTGCGGACTCATCCATCACTCTGCAGACTGCTTTGGAAAGGTACAGCGTACATTTCATATTTACTATGAGCCGCTTTTTCAAAATGAATAATTGTATCGTATTATATAATACAAATACTAATATATAAATTTTTATTTAATTAGGAAAAAGAAATATATCAAACGGATATATTTAAATGCTGATCTCGAGAAAGCCTTGAACGCGGTAAAAATGGGGATGCCTATAAAGACAGCATCGAATCTTTACAAGATTCCGAGACCGACATTGCTTCACAAAAATCGTGGTTCATTGGCACCTGTAATGAAAACTCCTGGACCTGAATGTATGCTTTGCGGGGAAAATGAACGCAGGCTCGTTCGGTGGATTCTGCATATGAGTCGAAGCAGCTTCCCTGTAACTCGGATCCAATAATTGGATAGTGTTCAACTGCTTCTAAAGCATATAAAGATGGAGACTTGGTTTAAGGATAATCGCCCTGGGAGACATTGGTACGATGGTTTTAAAAATCGTCATCCCGATGTAGCTCAAAGAACGTCGCAGAATTTGACGCGCAGTCAAGCTGATTTAAGTGAGAGGAAACTTCGAAGATAGTTTAGCGAGATACAAAAGTATCTTCAGTCGAAGTCACTCCTTGATATTGACGCTTCTCGCGTATTTAATTGCGACGAGTCGGCTTTTTTTCTCAGTCCGAAGCTCAGTCTTGACCAAACAAGGTGACAAAACTGTATACAATATCATCAATAATGATGATAAGAAGTGCTTGATCATGCTAATCTGTGGAAGTGCGAGCGGGGAACTTGTTCCACTCATGGTACTTTTTTCTTACAAACGGATTCCCGGATACATCGCTACACGAATGCCAAGAGACTGGGGCATCGGTCATTCGGACAGTGGGTGAATGCCGGGAGAAACGTTTTTCGAGTACATTGCGAACGTTTTTTACCGATGGTTGCTGAAGAATGGCGTTAAGCGATTTTTGCAGAGAAAAAGGCATCGAGCTCGTGCGCTATAGCCGAATGCAACTCACATCTTACAGCCGTTGGAAGTCGCATTTTTTAATCGCCTCAAGGGTGTATGGGGAATGTAGTTCGTCATTAGCGACTGGAAAATAACGGTCTACGTTTAAAACGAGAAGACTTCGCACCGCTTCTTCAAAAAGCTATCCAGACTCTCGACGCAAGGAGTATTCTGAAGAACGGTTTCAAAACAACTGGGCTCTACCCTTTTTCAGCGGATGGAATAAACTACAAGAAGTTTTTCAAGAATGGCGATAACTCTGAAAAGATCGCTCCAGTGACTCAAACCGAAGAACCTCCGCATAATGAACATTCAGAATATGTTGAAAATAATATCGAAACGGAGGTGCTGGAGATGTTCCGAGACGTCGAAGAGGGAGCAGAATGGAGTGGCGATCTGGAACATCAAAGTTTATTCTACGTCTGGCGAAAAATTAAGAGCGTTGTCCAAGAAGAACACGTAGATAACAAAAATGGAGTTTCGGTATTTTAACGCAATATTTTTCTTTGTTAATTCTTCAATATTTGATGGATTAATTTATTTTTTTATATTCGTCATCGGAAACCGAAATTCGAGTTCTGTCAAACACCGATTGCTATTGTCAATATGAATTTTTTACACACAATTTATTTTTACATTTTCGCGGAATTTGTTATGCTCATGTTAGCTTATTAATTTTTGTACAAATCGAAATTTATTATTTACTGTGAAATTAGATTCAGAGTGAACATTCGGCGGATGAGGTGCAACAAGAGGAAGGAAACCGTGAAAACCAAAACATCACGAAAATGGCTGGGATACTTTCATCGTCAGTTGAAGACAAAGTTTTGATTCTGGAAGACGAGATTTTGTCGCTCAGTCTTTCAGCAGTCGACGAAGATTCTGAAACTACCGATGTTACTGTGTATGAGATCGACGCAGCTGGAACGTTAGTCCCACTGAAAAAAGTCGACAAAAGTACACAAGCAGAGACGAAGCTGGTAGAATTGCAAAATCAATGCGATGGCCAAAAGTTGAAGGAACCGACTTTTCCGAAACCATCAACGTCAACTTCGGAAGTTGATATTCCTCCCGGTATCTCTTCGCCATTCAAACATGTTTTTCTTTGGCCTCCCAAAAGGAAGGAGCATCAATAAAAAATCAACCGAAACAGAAAGTGCCAACAGTACTAACATCCAACGAATGGATAGAATATGCCAAGGCGAAAGAAGAGAAAAAAAATGCGAAAAAGAAGAACGTATGAGGAAAGCGCAGATGAAAAAGGAGCAACAAGAGATCGCGAAAACAGCCAGAATGGTGAAAAAAGAAAAGCTGGAAATTGCAAAAACTGAGAAAAGAATTAAGAAGGAGCAAGAAAAAGTCGCGAAACAAAGAAAAGAAGAAGAGTTAGAGCGTTCAGAAAATGAGCCAAAAAAAAAGAGACAAAAAAAACGTAATATTCGAAAAATATTTTCAATTTATTTTTCATGGTTACGAATATGTAAAAAAATAAAGTTTACATAGAATAGAATTTAAATACAAACATATATCTATTGTGTGTACGTGATATTAGATATATTGCAATTCGACCCGTTTGTACGGGCATATTCGTTAGTGTCAGTAACTGCTCCCACGCAGAGGTCACAAACTAGGACATGGGCGTGTCTTCAGTGTCAGAAACCCCGGCAGCAGAGAAGCATTATTCAAACAATGATTTTATTAGTAAATCTTGATTATTTCACTTTTAATATAGGTGAATCTCGTTCGGGGAACTTCAATGCATACTTTAAAACCCTTAGTTTTCCGTTTGGCTATATCACCCATGAATAAATAGCCAAAATCCAACACTGCCGCTCTAAAAGTGTCAGTAACTGGGCCGTTTACCTCAAATATTGTTTTTAAAATAAAAAAAATGTTGTATGCTCAATAAACGTAGTGATAAGCCCGAAAAGTTGAAACATCGTTTTTTGAATTTCTAATGGCAAAAAAAATCGTGGAAATAGGTGAAATCTTCGTCCTCTAGACCACCGGGTCCCCTTAAGCATTTGAAGGAGGTATGGTGAAGGCGCGAGATACAAGGCAAAGGCTGCATTCGTCTTGGACGCTTACACGCTTCACAAAATATACATTGACACACTAAAGGCCGGCATCCCTATCGTCAGAACGCGGGACAATATCATCGAAATCGGGACTGTGCGGAGAAAATCGGGACGGGTGGCAACTCTGACTGAGCCGCTAACGCACTCTATCCCCACTCACGCGTTACCATAGAGACCAAGCCGCTTACGTTCTCTATCCCCACTCCTAAGTCTCGCATCAAACGGATGGGCCGGGCCGAGAGGCTCCCGGCTATATAAGAACGCGCAGCACGACGAAGTAGGGATGCCAGATTGTTATGAAAAGATCGATCTTCAGAATTGAATTGAATTGTCACACTCCGTATCGATTCGGAAAAATATCGAACGAAAAAGATCGATTCTCACAATATCAAATGAAAAAGATTGATCTGCGAAAAATCGTTCTATTGAGAATTGAGTTAACAAACAACGTCAAATTCCTTGAACATTAAGCACAATTTAAACTTCGGTTATACTATATTAAAAATTAAAACTAAATTGGAAAAAGTATAAGTATTATTTGGATACTTTACTCAGAATATTTCAAAGACAACGCTTATAAAAATCATTTTCCAACAATCTTTCATTACTCCTATATAGCATCGTACTAAAAAAAAATTGCCCCGTTGATATTGCCCTTCAAGAATCGGTTGGACGAATTAATCGAGTGCAAAGAATCGATCCAAAAGATCGATTATTGATACTGAAAAGATCGATCTTGGAATTAATCGATTCTCACTCCAGCATCCTTACGACGAAGAGCAGCAGTCGTACCGCGAGGAACGACGCAGAACGACGTGAGCAGAGCCACGGCAAGCGTCTCACGCACCACTCTCACACTCACTTCCCACTATTTTCATACCCGCTTGCTTTGCGATTTAACTTTCTCCGAACCGTAAGGATCGACGAGAGGCATATCGGCGCTTCGCGCACATCGTTTTATTTTTTTATATTTATAAATGAAAGTGAATATTTCTTCGCAGCCATATTCTCGGCAAGCAATTTTAACACCCCCAAAAACACCAAAAATGGTGTACAAAAACTAAAGACAAGTACATTTATAAGTGTATCCCTAGTTTAGTCTACCTTGGTCTACCTACAAAAAGTTGTGATATCAATAGACTTTAACCCTGAATACGTATTGCCAAGAACATGTAGTATCCTCATTCAACTTTTATTTACAAGCATATAGTGATTATTATACACTACTCGCAAAAATTAAAGGAGCGAGAAAAATTTCCAAACTTTTCGGTGATTTTTAACAGGCTGTATTTCAGTGAAAAATGGTCGTATCAAGGTCATCAAAAAAAGCATTTTGAAGCACTGACATTCTAGTTTTCAAATCTTTTAGTAAAAAATTTTTAGGATCTGCGCTTCTTACGAAATTTCAAGGAATGGCGCGAAAGAAGATTTTCAAAATTTGTTTACCTTTTTATTTTTGTTCCACGGGCTTGGAAATTTCTTTTCCAGTTACACCAATACATGGACCAGGTAGCCTGTTTATCCACTTTCAATTTCGTTTTTTAGTTTTTTCTCTGCGGTGATTTCTCGCAGAGATATCCGACTTTGAATGAAAAAAGATCTTTTTGTCTTTAACCACTGATATCTCAGCAACCAGTTGGCAGACAGAAATTAATCGAGCACATTCGGAAACTAGAATAAATATCCCACAAGATCCTTTTAAGAGTATTGGGAATTTTTTTTTTCACTCTTAACATTCAACTGAAAAAGGTACAAAAAAGTGACTTTTTTCCTCAATTTGGTAAATCGACTGCAGCTTTGCTAATATTGATGGCAAGGCTAATGTTTTAAGGAAAATTTACAGCTAAATGTACCCCCAATAACCCTGTCAATTCGCAGATCGATCCATTCAACGGTTCTTCCGGACCGATTGATCGAAATTTCCAAAAAAATTGAAGGAGCAAGATTTTTGTTTCTGAAGATCGGGTAATCGTCTTAAAAATGGAAAAATTGATTTCTTATCGACTTTTTGTACAATTTTGTATCCGTTACCGGCTGTATTGGAAAAAAAAATTGAATTTTTTTTTTTTATTTTCCAATATTTTTTCCAAATTTTGTTTTAAATTCTTAATTAAAATTTACAAAAACATGAAAGGAAAAAGGTTTTCGTTTCGAAACATCGAGTAATCTTCTTAAAAATGAGTAAATTAATTTTTCTTTGACTTTTTTATAATTCTGTATCCGTTATTGGTTGAATTTAAATGTTCTTGCGAAAATTTAGATTGTTGCTTATTAACCCAAATTTCCGCAAGAACGCTTCTCTATTTTTTTCTTAAAATTTCATAAAAAATAACAAAATAAAAAAAATTTATAAAAACATTTTTGAATTTTTTTTTTTTAATTAATCCAATAACGGATAAAGAATTGTAAAAAAGTCGGAGAAAAATTAATTTACCCATTTTTAAGAAGATTACTCGGTGTTTCGAGACAAAAACCTTATTCCTTTCATTTTTTTGGAAATTTTAATCAAGAAATTGAAAAAAAAAATTGGAAAATTAAAAAAAAATTCAATTTTTTTTGTTTTTTTTTTAAATTTAGCCGGTAACGGATACAATATTGTACAAAAAGTCGATAAGAAATCAATTTTTCCATTTTTAAGAAGATAACCCGATCTTCATAAACAAAAATCTTGCTCCTTCAATTTTTTTGGAAATTGCGATCAATCGGTCCGGAAGGACGGTTCAATAATATCAATCTGCAAATTGACAGGGTTATTGAGGGTACATTCAGCTGTAAATTTTTCTCAAAACATTAGCCTTCCTATCAATATTAGCAAAGCTGCAGTCGATTTACCAAATCGAGGAAAAAAGTCACTTTTTTGTACTTTTTTCAGTTGAATGTTGAGGGTGAAAAAAAAATTTCCCCAATACTCTTGTAAGGATCTTGTAGGAAATTTATTCTAGTTTCCGAATCTGCCCGATTAAGGGGCGGAATGGGCCCCACCAAAAGGACAAGAAGAAGAAGAAGAAGACGTGAAAGGGGACGTTAAGAAGCCGAACAAAGAGACTCGCTGGCCATGTATGTATGAGCTAGGATAACACGAGCTCGTGCCCTTTTCCGAGTTCCCGCGTATTAGCCGGTGTTCTCAGTCTCGTGCCTCGTTCCAGTATTCAGTGTTTTTTTTGTCGAAAGTGCAGTTAATTTCCGAAAACTTTTGTCATACAAGTAAGTACAAGTTTTCCATTTGCCTTTATTGATTAATGGATTGAATATTTATAAAAGAATAGAGTACGAATTCCATACATAAAGCCCACGTGGTTCATAACCTTAACCTCGATGAAAGTTTCTATTTCTCTCGATTAAAGTATTGCATGACAATAAATAACAATGATGAAATGTTTAAAAACTTTGAAAATTCATTCATTAAAAATACTAGTTGGTGATTTTACTAATATAACATGATGAATTACGATTTATAAGACCCACGTGTAGTGTAACCTCACTTTTTCATAAAACCCACCTGTAGCGTAACACCTCACTTTCTCATAAAACCCAAGTGTCGCATAACTTCACTTCTGACAAAATTTTGCCACCTACTCAGTTAAATATCGTTTCATATTGGATTATTAGTATTTTTTGACACGACATCGCTTATTTCGCTTTTTATTTTTATTTTTTTATTTCTTTCTTAGTGTTATCGGCTGTCCGCGAGTATCAAATCGTCAATTTCCTTGATGAAACTAGCGAGGATGGTCAGTGATCTGTGGAATGCGTGCCCAGTTCGTGGGTTTCATTTGACAAGGCTTCGGGGTCCTGCATAGTACGTTGCATGCAGCCTCCGTACGATAATGAGGACCAGCAACTCATTCGAGACCTAATACGAAGAAAAGCTGATCCTCCAGAGGGTTGGCCACTTTTTCGTGTAACATTGCAGGGTCATGCAATTAAGATAAAATAAAAACAACGTAAATTGCTAATATCAAAATATAAATATAACAAAATATAAATATAACATGAATTACTAATGTATGTGTTAAATGTATACTGATGTAAGTATGTGTATTCGTATGTATTAAATTTTTTTTTCTTTCATTAAGAAAGCAGAAAACAATGACGAGGAAAGAGCAAAGTCCACAATAGAATTGCTGAAGAAAAAGGATGAATCGAAGCATAAAAAAGTCATCGAAATGCTCTTGCGCTGCAAGACTTTATCCTCTGGATCGGAAGATGATGATCTCAACAACAACGACAGTGATTCAAAAGGTAAATTTATTATGTTTATTTTAGAATTGATTTAAAAAAAAGTATATTCCATGAAAATTGGAATCGAATTCATTGGAAAAGGATAAATGAAATTTCCAATTCGAAATTAAACCAGGGAAAAAATATTCAACCAAAAAGAAAAATGTAAATTCATTGCAGAAAGATGAATAAATATTTTAATTATAAATTAAACAGAAAAGAATATTTTTAATTAGACATTGAAATATTAATTTATTGGAAAAAGGTAAATGAAATTTCCAATTAGAAATTGAAATATTAATTTTTTGGAAAGAGGATAAATGAATTTTTTCTTTAAAAAATAAAATATTCATTCATTGGTAAAAGATGAATAAACTTTTCAATTAGAAATTCATCAGAGAGGAAAATTTTCGATTATGAATTAAAATATTAATACATTGGAAAAGGATAAATGACATTTTTAATTAGAAAGTGAAATATTAATTTATTGAAGAAAGCTAAATAAATCTTGTAATTATAAATTACACAGAGGAGAATATTTTTAATTAGAAATAAAAATGTTAATTTATTGGAAAATGATAAATAAAATGTTGAATTGGAAAGTAAAATATTAGTTTCTTGGAAAAGGATAAATACCATTTTTAATTCAAAATTTAAGCAGTACGCATGGTGAAAAAAAAAATTCATTGAAAAAAAAATTCCAATGAATATGAAATTTTCTTTTGCGCCAGATGAAAGTTCGTCGGGGTCTGAGCCAGTGTGTTCCAAGAGACGTCAAAACATAATGATCAACGCTGCCACAAAGATACAATAAAATTCAATGCAGGGGAGAAAAACCCAAATATTGAAAAAATCAGAAAAAAATCAAGCAAAGGAAAGAAAATCGCAGACGGAAAACTCAAATGCAGAAAGGATCAGAAACGGTGAAAAATATGGAAAAAACTCAAGTACCGGAAAAACAGAAGCATTGGAAATTAAAAACAAAAACCCAACAACAACAACAATAATCTCTTTGTTTTCCAATGAAGAAAAAAATGACAACGATCTTTTCGCTTCAGAAGGTTAGTATACACATCCTGTTAAAATTAGAATGATCAAGACACCACGGTAGGCTTGGATAATCGGTGTGTATCGTGATTATTTATTGAAAAGAATTTCGACACACACCGATTATACAAGTATACCGTGGTGTCCGGATATTTTCGTGGGAATATTAAATAATTTATATTTTTCAATTTCTAATATTAAATCATTTCATATCATATCATAAAATAGAACTTAATTAATATTCTCATGAAACTATTTGGACACCACCATATGCTTGAAAATAATCGGTGTGCATCGTAATTATTGCTGGGAGAGAGTTTTTTTTATAGTCGATAAATTGATCATTTATGAAGTATAAAAAAATTCTCTTCAAGAAATAATTACGGTACACACGAGTTATTCAAGTATACTGTGATGTCCAAATATTTCCGTTACAGAAATTATTTAATATTAGGAATTAGAAAATATAAATTATTCAATATTTCCACGAAAATCTTCGGGCACCACGGTATGCTTGAATAATCAGTGTGTATCATAATTATCTCTTGAAAATGATTACGATACACGATGGTTATTTAACTATACTGTGGTATTCGAATATTATCGTTACGAAATTGTTTAACCTTTTGTGTCGCACCTTTTTTTTTAGTCATGCTATGGTAGCACTTTGAGAATGACTTTATGCTATGGTGGCACTCTCAGAGTGCCACTATGGTACAAAGGGCTAATATTAGAAATTAGAAAATATAAATTATTCAATATTTCAATGAAAATATTTCGACACCACGCACAGTAGGAGAAAAGCCCAAAAACCTGGCCGAAACCCCAAAAAATCAATTTTCGAAATAGGGTCAGTTGAGTAGTTATTCAGGTAGAGGACTAGTAACTGCTCCTAGTCTCGGCCGGCCGAGACTAGGAGCTTTGCAAAATGTGACAAAATATATAACTTTTCGGACCGTTGAAAATATAAGTTTTCAAAATTATTCAATTTTATTTATGCCGAAGGCTATACTACATTTCAATCATTTATACATAAAGTTTAGATTCAACCGATGTAAAAATATGTTCTACATACCTCCAGAAGTCGTATCCATGTTGCAGAATTGAAATTAAACCCGTCACTTTAAAGTTATGGGTTTTTGAAGTCAGCGTTATTTTCGTCTGTTCAGCGCGTGACACGTACACTCTTCACGAACATTAACTGCCAACTGACGCTGCGGCGCAGGTAAACACTTAAAGGGCTTTCCCTTCCACAATAGAATGCAGTTACTAGTCCTCTACCTGAATGACTACTCAACTGACCCTATTTCGAAAATTTATTTTTTGGGGTTTTGGCCAGGTTTTTGGGCTTTTCTCCTACTGTGCGTCATCCCCTAGAAAAGGCTTTAAATTTCATTCCACTTACGCCCGTTAAATCAACGGTCTCATCGATGACTTCTGTATCCGGTGAGAATTGGCCCTTGCTAATTACGCAGCATTGCACCCCTGTGTCAGCCTTAAGGGTCAATATCCCTTCACGAGCCTATGGCGAAGGAATATGGAAATCGCTGCACGCATCTTCCGACGTTGGTACGGTCACTTAATGAGTGCTTTTTTCCTCAATATTGTCAGCTTTGGTACTTTAGGCCCTTTGCCCTTTTGCCCTTTAGTTTTTTGGATTAGGGACGTATTTTCTTTTATCTTGGTGAGGACGCGCTTCTTCTCTGGACTCGAAGTTGCTGGTAGGGCATGAAGGGTCGACAGTGTAAGGGTCCCGATGGTTTTCTTGCCCTCTATGCTGCCGTTACGATTTTGGTCTTCTCCGCCCTGTCCTTGGCTATATCCTTGCCCTGTATTTTAAGTCTGCGTCCCTTGACGCCGCGCATCTTGCTGTCCAGTCGCTTGGCCTTGTTCTTTTATCCTTTTTCGGCATTCTTTCTACTTGTCGCCTATCTTTTTGCAATAATTGCACGTTACGTTGAGTTGGTGCATACTTAGCGGAGTCATCGGTAAATTGTGCCATGTCTGTTCCGGTAAACCATACCAGGCTTGTGTCGGCATTGAGCTACGGCACTCCCGTGCTATGTGACCAGGCTCATGGCACTTATTGCAAATGATAGTGGCATCTTTTTTTCCCCCGTGGTACTTAAGTTTTGCAATTGCATGCGTACCTTCTACGTTTTTTTTCTTCCTCGACAGCTCCTCTTATCGATGCTGCAAGGTCGGCGTAACGACGCACGCGAACCATCATTTAAACGTCTCTTCTTAGACCGTGTTCAAAATCATTTGGAGCCTGATTTCCTCACAATTTTTCTAACATTCTTTTGTCTGCGTCGGTAGTCGCTAAGTGCGCTCAACTCGGGAAATGGGCTTGGAATCAATGTTCAATTCCTAGTCGCGTTGATTTCTATTGAATCTTCAGGTCTTTCGATAAGATATAATTTACTGATAACTTAACCACGAGGATCTTGATCGTTACTTTTATTGCATGACGGGGTGATTGGGGGAAGATCGATCGGCCTTAGTTGGTAAATAACTACCGGATGTTTAATGATTTCCGTGGAAATAATTTTGGGTTTTGGAGTCACTCTAACTGTCTCTACTTCTTCTGGTAATGAGTATATTCCGTAATAATTCAATTGAGATCTTCGAACAGGGTTTAACCTTTTTACCCACGGGTTAGAATTTATCGCGTTGAGTTTACGTATTTGAAACCTTCTTCCGGCTCTGCGTGTTCTTTTCTTTTTGTGGGGTACTGAGGGGTTGACTCTCATGGAATCTGAGGGAAAAGTATCCAGGGTGAATTTCTGGTAAGCGTGCAACCTGAAGCAACTCTTGTTCCAACCAGATCCTCGCCCAAGAAGAAGGAGTTCGAATATTTGGTGAGCGTGCAACCTGATGCAACTCTGTCCCAACCAAGTTTTCGCACGGAGGGGAGGTTTAAAGTAAAGAACACGAATCCTCGGATGAAAACGTAGAATTACACAACCGTACTGAATCTTGAAATCAAACGAGTTGAACGAATAGTAGAGAGAGAGGGAGGGTTCTTACTTTGAATTTTAATCGTTGGGCAAGAAAATTCTTTGGATTCAACTTGTTTAATTGTTTAAGATTTTACTGGAATTCTGGAGGAAAACTCAATTCAACTTCGTTCCGTCGGTTTCGATATGTCACTGGTTTGCGAATCTAAGAATTCGTTAATCGGTCAACCCACAATTCACTGGTTTATTCTTTTCGCGATCATTTGCACTTAATCGATCGTAAGAACAAATGCGTGGCAACGAATATTAGATAGTGCGTTTGCATTAATAAAATAAACGGAGGGGAAAACGAGACGCGAAACTTTTATCAATATTCACAAATAAAATTCTCTTGATCCCGTTATTTAACAACAATAATTAAATATCGAAATTTGAAAGAATTATGTCGCCAACGCCGTGAAGATAATCGATGGTTAGGTTTCACTTGATTAATATTGGGCTTTTTCCCACTAAACGACTAAATGGTTTATTCCAATTAATTGATTTCTGTCCGAATTGATGATGTTCACTGAATTTATAATTTCCCAGAAATAAAACGTCTTTAACAATCACGAAAATGATTTTATAATTAAATAGAATTTCACTTACAAGGCCAGATGTTCTCCTGATGGAAAAGGTGATACCATTGGTAGCCGCGGTGAGGACCCGAACGTGAAACGATAAAGAAATCGGCGAGTGATCAAGGGGGGTCGCAGGTGGATGACGAAATCGAAGAAAATGTTGATGCAGATTTTATTTTTTCCGAGATCCAATTTTATTTAAAAATTATTAAAAGAATAAAAGAATGGTGTGCACAATAAGATCAGTCTTAAATTCCGCGATTTATTTAACAATGAGCGCGATTTGTACTTTTTCCAATAATTCGTGGATTGCGTTCGTAAAAGTAAAATAAATGAAAATTATTAAACAGAAAATAATAACTAGGCAAAGTAATTTGAAGTAGAATAAAACGAGATCCAAAGTCTTTTCCGACATTCGAAGAGTCGATTCGAAAATTCGAGAATAAAATGAATAGTCGGTTTCATTCCGATTCAGAAACTCATGTCGTGAAATTCGAAACAGGAAAAAAGCAACTTCCTTCGAAAAATCGAGTGAAAAATTCTAAGTCTAAAAGCGAATTGTTTCGGAAAAATCTCGAAACACGAACGTTTTTGTCGAAAATTTCACAAGTTCAACTCAAGAATAATTTCGGTGAGGATGATGAGTTTAGAAGTTTGCAGGTCGGAAAAAATCGAAGAAATCTCTCGAGAGCGCTTTTTCCGCACTTTATATACCCAGCGATCCTCGCCACCCCGATCGATTTTGGTGGGGATGGTATGAGAAAGATAGAAGATGCATTTTCCCCTATGAAATCTATTCCCCGCTTTCGCGAGCTTCCCGTAGAGATTGGGGCGCGGTGAGGGCGCTAGCGTAGATCGCTGAGTGGGTCCTATGCGTGTGTCGGTATCCCTGAACACGTACACAGGCATATGCATGTGCCCCACTTTTTTATATTCCTAGTACGTAGACAATGTTAATTCCTTATAAGTAATAATAATTTTAACATTATAAATATTTCTACGCGCTTATTCTATCATTGATAAAGTCTCTTTTCCTTTGTAGTGAATATTTTGTGCGTTTTGTTAAATTGGTTGTTCTTTCTTTTCGTTCTATTGTTTGTTCACTATTTTGAATTATGCCATTATTTATTTAAAAATAAAATGTATGGAGAAGCGATCTCAAATTATTTATAAGTCTTTTTATGCGATATTTTTGCGTGTTAAACTTATAATTTATATTATTATAAATAAACGGTTGGACGATTTAATCATTTCTAAAGTGAATATGTAAAAATTGAAGCTGAGTCGTTTTTTCCTAGGTTTTTCATATTGAATTTTTTTAGGGTGTGGTCGCATAAGCCTCCTCGTATGAGTCGACTAGAAAAGAGGGGAGGATGGATGACTACGGCGCATGGCCAAAGAAGTCTCAAGTTCCCTTCGCGCCCTCTTTTCCTCCAAGGAAGAGACAGGGGAAATATCGGGGTGGGTGAAAATGAGGGTGGCTGGAATGAGGGGTTGGAGTGGGGAGATATACGAGCGATCTCCGGGTAGCGACTAGAGCCTAGTCTCTCGATCCGCCGCGCAAGCCCCGTGGAATGTCAAAAGAGGGGTGGGGGCCTTATGTAACTGGGTCTTGCCTCTGAGCGTTTGGCTTCTTTTTTTCCTTTAGATTTTAATATAGGAAAACATTATTTCGAGTTTTTGAATTATTCCCATTTAACAATATAAGTTTTTTCTTGTTTCTCTTTGAATTTGGTTATTGGATTTAACATCAAATTATTTGCCGGATGAGTTCATAATTCGGAGTACAATGCAAGATTTCGTTTTGCAATTATATATTTTTTGTTACGGACCAACACTCATATGAGATATTGAGAAACACGAGCACATAAAATTCCACACGGGACATCGCCTTCGCGAGGCCGAGCAATCATGCAAGACTCGAGTCAGCAGATTCCTCCGCGGGTCTTTAACTCTCGCTGGTGCAACGAGGGCACGAGCAAACCATCTACCGAAAATCAGCAGAAACCCCTTTTTCGAATTCCCAATATGATTTCTCAATACACCCCTGCGAGACCCATGCCACGACTTGCCCTAAGTATGAAGGACCTCCCCAAAACGATCATTTTCTTCAGTCTTAATACGACGCTTTCAGCAACCGGTCGGGGTCTCGTTCCTTAGAGGCAAGTCCGCTCGCGTACCTAGGTTCTCGCGGGTGTGATTAAAGAGTCCTTTCGCAAATAATTGTGATCGTGAATCGTATAAGAACTCAATACGTGTAAGTTAATCTTAGCGGCACTTCACGTCTCTTTATATATCTTGTTCGCGATAATTACCTTAGCGGCATTACGTGTCGAGACATATAAAGAATTACATTCCAAACATTACCGAATCAATACTACAAAATTTATATAATCCTCATAATCATTGTCTTTCCGAATAAACTTTAATAAACTGCAAAGTGCTGAACCTGCAAGTGTCCAACTCCACATCACACGATACAGACACGCGCCGACATCCGAATCAACACACACATACACTACAGGTGAGGTGCGTCACGCCGCTTTAACTAGGGCAGAAACCCAAGCGCCGAGGCCTGACAAACTCGCGCAAATAATAATAATTCAAATTAAATAATAATATTAATTACAACGGTATCAAAAATCGTACGTAACAAACTGGTGTCAGAAGAGGGATTCTCTCGGATAACTCACCGTAATTTTATCGTAATTTTACCAACAACGATTCAATAAATTTTTACGTCATAAAACGACTTAATTTTACGACGAAATGGAGGAAATAATAACATCATTATTGGAACGAACGACGCTCTGTGACCGCAAAAAGGAAATAAGAGAGGCCGTTAGAAGCCTGCCAAAATATAACGGCGAAACAAAATCTCTCTCAAAATTCCTTACAAGAGTCATTGACGAACGCACTGTGGGCAGAATCACAGAAAAATCGGCAAAACCCAAAAATTGAGTATTCTCATTTCGTATTTCTATGTATGTCATTTCAAAGACCAGGTATTTGTACGCCCTATTGTAAAAGGACCGGTCCCTACCCTTCGCGGTACTCGACTTACGACAGTCTGAACTCGACCGTTCGAGAGTGAAGAACGTAGCGATTTTGTACGCTGAAATTTTCGATTCGCGCAAAGTGAAATATATTTTGTTCTACGCTACCGATTTCAAATCGGTAAAATGGGAGATAATCTTGAAGGTATGTAGAATATTATCATGTCAAATAGTTTTTTGAAATTTGAAATATTGTATGTATAAAAGAGTGTTCAATGTATGCATTTTAAGCAAGCTTGTAAATTTATTTTTCCAAAAGAAGTATAAAAATAGTTGTGATCCCAGGAGATCCCAGACTTTTGAACATTGTAGCCTATTGATAATGTTATTAAGATTAGAATTTATAAAAAAAATTCTGCAGATTGTTGCATATCTGGCTTTGGGAACCGGAATTCTCATGTCGCGCAACGCTTGGCTTCTTTGTTCAGGCTGGGCACATAGTCCCCAGCAGGTAAACGTATACCTGCTGGGGACAATAGCCGGTCCTTGTGGAATATAAAATAATTTTCTACCCAGTGATCTATTCGTAAAGAGTCATGATTCATGTAACGGGTGTTCAAAATGTTACAATAATTTATTCTATCATTTACAATTAGATTAAAATTTTTCCCATGAACACATTCATTTTTAGTAAATGTTTATCATACTTGTTTTATTCTAGGTTCACGTGCCATGGATTACACGTGCACTTATCAGGAAATTTTTGGAATGATTAAGGAGAAATTTAAATTGTGCCTGGATGAGCAACTTCAGATTTTTGAGGAAAAAATTACTCTTGAGTCATCCGAATCTTTCACGATTGACAACAATGAAAAGGATTCATTAAAAAAATTACTTTGTAATATAAAAGTAGATGGCTCGAAGTGCACAGAAGCCACGATGCATTTAAAAAAAAAAATGAAAAATGGTTGCAAACTTCAATAACTATTTTGGTAATTAATTTTATTGATGTTTCGAAAACTCGAGTTATGGGTCAAGATGTATAGTATAACGCTCGCGCTATTTTTTTCAGAATTGTACGAAACCAATTGGAGAGCCATCAACTTCAGGTGTATCTGGGCGACCTCGAAAATTGAGTTTCGAAGAGTTGAGTGAACGTACCAAGAAAAGAAGGGCTTTAGAAGTCAGTGAAAAGCATTGCGTGGAGGAATTAAGTTTGGCCACCAGGATGATACTCAGTTCTGCAGGATTAAGCGATGCTGCCACTATTTTAAAAAACATCACAACAAAATCTCCCTCAAGAGCTGCGAGATACCGAACAGCATATGAATCGTCGATAGATCCACGGCTAGTTGAGATGTCTGGAGATGAAGCACTGATAGATTTTGTAAATGCAGAACTAACAAAACAGCAATACATAGACATCAGGCGATCTTTGAGAAATAAAAAAGTTGCTATTTATCCATCGTACGCAAAAGTCGTTGCTGCTAAAAACCGTTGTTACCCTTCAGATATAACGGTAACTGAGACTTTAGCCGAAGTGAAATTACAGTCTTTGATTGATCACACTTGCGACAGAATTCTAAAGTTGCAAACTGACGTGATTAACTCTTTGCGCCCTGAAGAATCGAAGAATTTAAGACTAATTTGTAAATGGGGTTGTGATGGAAGCTCTGGGCACAGTGATACAAACAAAAGTTTACGAATGCTGAGAGTTCTGATGCGAGTATATTTTTAACGTCTTTAGCTCCATTGCAAATTTTAGGATCGGATATCTCAAAAAAAGAATTCGTCCTTTGGAAAAATCCCAGGCCCTCATCTCCACGGTATTGTCGCCCTATTAGAATTCAATTTTTAAAAGAAACTGTGTCGTCAACGATTCAGGAACGGCAACACGTTGATAATCAGATCGAGTCTCTCGCCCCTTTTACGACATTTATTGACGGGAAGGAAGTTACTGTTAAATACGAGCTGTATTTCACTATGATTGACGGCAAAGTTTGCAACTCCGTGACAAATACAAAATCCGCAATGCGTTGCTATATATGCAATCTCACATCATCGCAATTTAATGACATAGAGCTGATGAAAACTGTAGACGTTGACAGAACTCGACTCGAACTTGGATTATCAACGTTGCATGCGTGGATCCGTTTTTTTGAGTGCTTCTTGCACATCGGCTATAAAATCGGTGTTCACAAGTGGCAAACTCGAAAAGATGAAGAAAAAAAAGTAGTTGCTGAGCGAAAACGAGTTATTCAAGCCGCATTCAAGAAAGAGTTGCATCTTGATGTTGATAAACCGAAACAAGGGTTTGGTAGCAGTAACGACGGAAACACTGCGCGACGTTTTTTCGAAAATACTCAAATTTCATCAAGAATTTTGGGTTTGGACGAGAATATTATGAAAAGATTCCACATAATATTGCAAGTTCTTTCAAGTGGCTTTGCCGTAAATGTAACTGCTTTCAAACAATATAGTCTTGAAACCGCCGAAATGTTCGTAACTTTGTATTCTTGGTACTGCATGCCAACTACGGTTCACAAAGTTTTGATTCACGGTCCTTTGATAATTGAATGGTCCCCGCTTCCTATCGGGCAAATGTCAGAAGACGCACAGGAAGCCCGTAACAAGGATATTAAAAAATATCGCGAGTGTTTTGCTCGAAAACACTCGAGAACAGCGACCATGCAAGACGTTTTCAATCGACTCCTCTTAACTTCAGATCCGTACACATCGAGCATGGGCAAGCAGTATCCGAAAAAAGCAAAAAGTTTATCACCAGAAGCATTGCAACTTTTGCTCTGTACCGATAGTTCTCGCGATAAGTATGGTTTAGGTGAATTAATGGAATACACGAGTGACGAATCAGAATCCACCAATTCCTCTGACGACGGCGATCGCGATTCCGACGCTGACGATTATGATTAATATTGAAATCAGAAATAATTATTAATAATTAATATTATTATTATTATTATTAATTATTAATTATTCTATGTAACGCACGTATTATTTTCGGTAAAATTTAATTCGTTAAGTGTCGATTGCTGTTTCAAATGTATTTAGCAATAAAATTCGTTAAAAATGATTTATAACTAATTTTCCGAAATTATTTGAAAACTTTCCCTCACTTCCAGACAATCGTTTTGTTTTCCCCAAATCTCATTCAAAATTTATGAAAAACAACCTTCAAAACACAAATATTGATTTCTGATAGCAAAAGTTGCTTATGAGTAAGATAAAAATATATTTTCGGTCCGCCATTTTGTTTTTTTTCGAAATTTTGATTCAGGATTTTCAATAAGTGACTTTTAAACCGCAAATTTACCGATCCCTACACAAATCGGATGCTTTTTAGTAATGCAGATAGTCACTACCGGTCCGCCATTTTGTTTTTTCGAAATTTTGATTAGAGATTTTCAATAAGTGACTTTTAAACCGCAAATTTACCGACCCCTACTCAAATCGGATTCTTTTTAGTAACGCAGATAGTCACTTCCGGTCCGCCATTTTGTTTTTTCGAAGTTTTGATTCAAGATTTTCAATAAGTGACTTTTAAACCGCAAATTTACCGATCCCTACTCAAATCGGATGCTTTTTAGTAACGCAGATAGTCACTTTCGGTCTGCCATTTTGTTTTTTCAAAATTTGGATTTGAGATTTTTAATCAGTGACTTTTAAACCGCTAATTTACCGATCCCTACTCAAATCGGATTATTTTTAGTAACGCAGATAGTCACTTCCGGTCCGCCATTTTGTTTTTTCGAAATTTTGATTCCAGATTTGAAATCAGCGAGGTTAAAAACTTAAGAATCACCATTGCATTTTTCAGTACGCACATCGGCCTAGTTTTGCCGATTTTTCTGTGAATCTACCCACAGTGGAACGCGACCAGCTTGAACAGGATGAAGAGGCTGCATTTCTAAAAGGGGTCAGGAGCAGATTGACAGGCGCTGCGCGTGACTCTCTCGAGGGGAAAACTATCGCGACCATTGATGCCCTTATCAAACACCTCAAGAACAAATTCGCTCCAGGGCGGCGCGCTTGCTCATATATTACCCAGATAAACTTGCTGAATATCAAAAGTGACGAGTCCGTGAGAGAATACATTGCTCGCACAACGAAACTTGTCAAAAAGGCGAAAGCAGCAGCGCGCGGTGACCGAACACAAGCTGAAGCCGCAGGATTGCATAGAGATATTGAGGCTCTCGCTCTCGGCAGTTTCTTAAGGGGGTTACCCGAGAAAATCGACCTAACAATCTGTCACTGCGACCCAGGCTCTCTGGACGAAGCGTTTGACCTCACCATGCGTGAAGATCGAGCGCGGCGCAGCCGTCGACATGCTTTGGCCCTAAAAGACGAGCCGTCATCGCGCTCGCGTAATCGCAGTAGGAAAAAAAACAAAAAAAGCAAGACAAGTCATCAGAGAAAACGCTCCCCGAGTAGCTCGGATTCGAGCTCAGACAGTAGTGACTCTAGCTCCTCTATATCCGCAGAAAGTTCTGAAAAGGATCGGAATGGGAGTAGAATATACGCTGTCGAGAGCGACCACTCTGTTGACAGGAAAGCCGACGGAAATAAACGACGGCGATGGCAACCGCAGCGACACCGCGACCAGGAAAGAAGGGGCTATCGATGGAAAAACCCAGAGGAAAATCTGGCGAAACATTGCTGCTAATGTACAAAAAGAACATACGGATCTCAAACAAGATCGCCCTCACCCTTCGATTCGTCGAGAGCGTCCTCAGCGGAGTCTTTAAACTATGACAGCGCTCACTGAAATCATCCACAGGCGAGCGCAAAATTAAATAAAGTGGAAGAGACTGCGAGGGAGAGCGGAAACAGACGAGTAAAGTTCAAGAACACCCTTAGTGTTTCCTCAAAGAAATTCCTCCTGCCAGGATCAAGGTCGTCTCACCACAATTCAGACAAGGCAGCACAGAATTAATCGTAGATGGAGGGTCATCTTTAAATTAAATCCATGTCAGCGTCTTAAACAAGAATCAGGTCGTGGATAGAGGTGACTCACGCAAGGTTAGAGGATTCCTCCCAAATTCGACCTATACGATAGGAATAACCTTGCTCAACATCAGGAAATCAAATGTTGTATTCCACGTGTTCGACGGCGAACGACTGCCACGAGCCGACGGAGTGCTGGGTGCACCGTATCTCCACCAAGAAAAGGCCGAAATCTCGTACAATCACAGCACGTTAGTGACAGCTAGCGAGCCTGTTAGGCTAGTCCCTTTCTGTAATCGAGACAAAATTAACCCTGTACTCGAAGAGCTTAAGACGGTGAAAGTACATCTCGAGGGACGCAGCAGGACCCAAATAGCAATAAAAATTCGTAATGTCAACATTTGCGATGGATATCTTCGTCGCATCGACTTTGGACCACACATACGCATCGGCGAGGCAATCGTGAAAAATCATGCACGCCATCGCTACGTCCTCCTCCATCGCCATCGCGGCATCCTGCTACGTCATCGCAACAAATACGAACACGGAAGCAGTAGACATCGAAATACCTGCACAACAACTCGAACCATATGAAATTGGATCTCGCCCAGTAACCGACTCTGACGATGAATCACCGGCCACACCGCTCACAAATACGCAAAGCACTAAAACCAGAGTGAGTAAAATTTTGCAAGCTTTGCGTCTCGACCATTTAGAAAAATACGAGCAGCAACATGTACGCGAACTCGTAAAGAAATTCCCCGATATATTTCACAATCCTGGAGATGACTTAAAAGGAACAAATCGCGTTGAACATAAAATCACAACAATCGATAACATTCCTATACACACTAAACAGTACCGTTACTCTGCGGTTCACTAGGAAGAAATTCAGACGCAAATAAACGGACTGTTAGATAATAAAATAATTAAGCCTTCACATTCACCTTATAATTCGCCGCTGTGGATAGTCCCATAAAAGGCGGTTTCTCACGGAAATAAACGATGGCGAATGGTGATTGATTATCGACAGCTTTACGAGAAAACCATCGGGGATAGTTACCCTCTGCCAAACATAACCGAAATTCTCGACAGGCTCGAAGGCGCAAAATATTTTTCAGTCTTCGACCTTGCGAGCGGATTTCACCAAATTAAGGTCGCCAAGGAGGACCAAGGGAAAACAGCTTTCACGACCCCTAGAGGGCATTACGAATTCTTAAGAATGCCCTTTGGGCTGAAAAACGCGCCCGCAACTTACCAGCGCCTCATGGATAGCGCTCTATCAGGACTTACGGGTACAGAACTATTCGTTTACCTAGACGACATAGTAATTTTTTCATCATCCCTACAAGAACATCGCGTCAAGGTCGAGAGGCTTTTCCGACGTCTGCGTGGAAATAGTCTGTCACTTCAGGTCGATAAATGCGAATTCTT
This sequence comes from Alloplasta piceator, assembly GCA_946863875.1. Classification (NCBI taxonomy): domain Eukaryota; kingdom Metazoa; phylum Arthropoda; class Insecta; order Hymenoptera; family Ichneumonidae; genus Alloplasta; species Alloplasta piceator. Next base: position 24,106,714 of record OX333078.1, read on the forward strand.
GAGAAGGGAGGTCAATTATCTCGGTCATATTCTTAACGAAGATGGCGTGAGACCTGATCCAAAAAAAATTAAGAGCCGTCAAGGATTTTCCATTGCCAAAAACACCGAAGAACGTGAGAGAGTTCCTCAGTCTTGCCGGATATTATAGGAAATTCCTGGAAAAATTTTCTGGCAGAGCCAAACCTCTTTCCGACCTCACTAGAAAAACCGAAAAATTCCAATGGACCAGCCAGCATCAATCGAGCTTCGAAGACTTGCGTGACGCGCTTTGCGTGGGACCTATATTACAATATCCCGATTTCAGCAAGGCATTTATTTTAACGACCGACGCCTCCGACGCTGCAATTGGAGCTGTGCTGAGCCAAGGAGAAAAATTAAGTCAAGACTTACCAGTGCAATATGCCAGTCGAGTTTTGAATTCGGCGGAAAGAAATTACACCACGACAGAAAAAGAATGCCTTGCTATGGTATATGCAGTAAAATACTTTCGACCGTATTTATATGGGCGGAAGTTTACATTCGTTACCGACCACCAACCATTAGTTTGGCTGCATTCTGTCAAAGACCCATCATCAAGACTAATGCGATGGAGACTCCAACTTGAAGAATATGAATATCAAGTTGTGTATAAGAAAGGGAAAACTAATCTCAACGTGGATGCACTTTCTAGGAACCCTTCTGCAGTAAGTTTTCCACTAACAACTCAAAACGACTCAGACTACCAACCAAAAGAATTAGCCGAACAATCAGGACCAAACACGAGCTCAGTGGGTAGTCGAATTCGGAATAGAGCTCGAGCTGCAAGAAAGGACAACTACATGAAACCAAGCTTCTCGAGTGACGACGATGAAATAGCCGAAAAAAACAGACACAATGGAAGACGAGCTTGACAACTCAACACAGTCAGATCCACGGGGCTATCGATTCGATACGTCAAATGCTATCCAGCACGACTTGACGATAGAAGAAGCAAAAAATAAAATGCGGAGACTATCGAGAAAATTGTCAGAAACAATCATCGAACCCAAGGAAACGAGCACGGACCTCAACGACGACTCTACATGGAGTGACGCCGAGCCGCCATCAGAACATGTCATATCGCTTGCCAATGAACTTAACAATGACGCAGAGACGACCAGACTCGTTCAAGCACTAGAAAACAAAACTCAGCAAGGGCTTAGTGGCTTTGGCAATAGCTACCCAGATCCCGGATGCTCGAAGACCACCAGGATTTCGGCTGCACCGACCCCAGCGAGAGGCGAACGACCTGCATATGGATCAACTCCACGCAATGTCCGTTTCTCGCTGCCTTCGAGGAAACCCGCTGCGATCATGGATGACTTGGATTCTTCATCCACCGAAGAGTGCGAAGAGACCCCTGTCTCATCGTCCTTATCACCAGAAAAAGAAGATATTCACATCAACCAAGTCATTCGAAAACCACAGATTGTCGCAGAAATCATCGTTTCGCCAGAACACCTCACGGTACACAAAGGAACCTTCGCACACCTCGTTTCTGCTGACGGGATACTTAGCCACCCTATTGGCCAGCAACTGCACGATCTGGGCTATCTGAATTTCGAAAACCTGACCAAGGGATTAAAAAAATCAAAGGTAGTCCTCTGCGAAACGAAGAAGACAACGGTCATTAGTATCGCTACAACCAAGGAGTATTACCAAAAGATGACCATCGAAGACCTCAAAGAAGCCCCAAAGATTCTGAGAAATCTCATCGAATCCGAAAAAATAGAAGAAATCAGAAATGCTTTGGATGGAGATGGGCACGACGAGCTGCCGACACGTACATTCCAAAATCTATTAGAAGACGCACTTTTCAACGTCACCTGCAAGGTCACGCTGTGCACGGGTAGAATAGAAACTCCTCCAGCCTCAGAGCGCACAGAGATACTACGGAAATGGCACAACGAGCACATCGGAGGACACAAAGGAATGATGAAAACATACCAACGTTTGAGGCAACAATACCAATGGAAAGGAATGAAAAAGGACGTCCAAGATGTTGTCAGATGCTGCCACAGTTGCCAACAGCACAAATTGGTTCGAATTAAAACTAGAAAACCAATGATTATCACCGACACACCCGTGGCGGCATGGGAAAAAATTGCTGTCGATATTACTCGGCCCATTGCCTATCACAAAACGAGGAAATCGCTTCGTCCTCACAACGATCGATCTTCTCACAAAATTCGCACGAGCCTTCGAATTACCCGATATGAAATCGAGAACAATTATCAGAACTCTCGATCGGGAATATTTTACGGTACACGGAACACCTTTATTCCTTCTCAGCGATAACGGAAAATGCTTTGTCAGCCAGCGAATGGAAAAATTTCTAAAAGAAAAAAACATAGTGCATATAAATGACACTACGTATCATCCACAAGGCAACGGATCGCTAGAAAGAAGCCATCAAGGAATAACAGACTATCTCAAGCACTATATCAGCCAAAAGGACGAATGGGACGAGCTGCTGCCCTACGCCATACAGTCACACAACGCAAGCGTGCACGAATCGATAAATTTCACACCGTATGAATTCGCCTATGGCAAATTAATGAAAACTCCAGAAACCTTTCCACTCAAGGACTACTTACCGACGACAACCCAATACGTAAGCAATCTTGTACACCGGCTCGACCAAATAGCCGAAGTGGGAGGTCATAACCTCAATGACAGCAAACGTAGAACAAAACAAAAGCACGACGAAAAACTGAACGCCGCCAAATATTCGGCAGGCGAGTTAGTATACGCGCTACGCGAACCAAAGCTCCACAAGTTCGATCCTTGCTACAATGGGCCCTACAAAATCGCCAAAGTGTTAGATCAAAACACAGCACTTCTAGACAAGAAAGACGGACAAATTAGCCTCATCCATATGGATAAACTGAAGCTCGCCCATATTTCAGGCGACACACCACCTGAACCAGCGCCGAAGAAAAGGAGAGGCAGACCACCGAAAGCAAAATGGAAAAAATAAATAAAACAATAATTTAAAAAAAAAACTAAAAAAAAACTGAAAAAAAATTACAAAAAAAAACCAAAAAAATTCAATACCACTTAAAACAAAAATTAAAAAGACTGGAAAACATTGAAAATAAAGTGAATAAAAATGTACAAAAAAAAACACCGAGGAAACATCGCGGAAGCACGGACCACGGGCCCATGTTCCGTGTAAGAAGGGAAGGCTGTTACGGACCAACACTCATATGAGATATTGAGAAACACGAGCCCATCAAATTCCACATGGGACATCGCTTTCGCGAGGCCGAGGAATCATGCAAGACTCGAGTCAGCAGATTCCTCCGCGGTCTTTAACTCTCGCTGTCGCAACGAGGGCACGAGCAAACGTGTAAGTTCGTGTAAGTTAACCTTAGCGGCACTTCACGTCTCTTTATATATCTTGTTCGTGATAATTACCTTAGCGGCATTACGTGTCGAGACATATAAGGAATTATGTTCCGAACATTACCGAATCAATACTAAAAAATTAATATAATCCTCATAATCATTGTATTTCCGAATAAACTTCAATAAACTGCAAAGTGCTGAACCTGCAAGTGTCTAATTTCACATCACACGATACAGACACGCGCCGACGTCCGGATCAACACACACATACACTACAGGTGAGGTGCGTCACGCCGTTTTGACTAGGGCAGAAACCCAAGCGCCGAGGGCTGACAAACTCGCGCAAATAATAATCGTAGGGGTCTCTGTCCCTGATTTTCCTTCCATACCACCCGATTTTAACGATAGCCATCTTTTTAGAGGTTTTCGGCTGGTAACATGAATTTCTGTTTTATCATTGAATTGAACGGAATAACCTTGGAAACGACAAACCTTCTTCTTACAAACCTTCAAGTTTTTATCTTTGTCTTGGTGGCAATTACGTTGAAGAAATGAATATTAATGGACATTACGTCAGGACGTAACAATTTTCATTGCAAGATATTGATAAATAAGCCATTGCCAGCATTCCTTCGCAGGCGCCACAAAAAAATGGTGTCCCGCGGTGAACGTTATAATTCGTCGCTGGATCGTTTGAAACCAAAAAATAAAAAAGCGGTTATTAGGTGAGATGGTTTTCGAGGTATCGCCAGCAAGTTTTTTTTAAACAATTTTTTCATTTTTGGTAGCACTTGGAAGTCAAAAACGCGAATTTCGCTTAAAAAAATCTTTAGTTCACTATAACACTATGAATTTTTAAAAATGTAACAAACGGTACTCCATAGTCGAAAAAAATAAAAACGACTTTTTGGCCATAATAATTAATTTATTCATATGTTTTGGGATTTAATTTTTTTGATAACGCATATTTACATAATGTTAATTCATTAAAAATAACGTTACATATTCAAAACAACAACAAAGATTTTTTTCCTACAGTCAAAAATTGAAGCAGATGAATAATCAATTTTATAGTAATTTAAACAAATATTTTTAGGAAAAACATTTTATTATGAAACTCTATTATTTGTATATTTTTATGGACCAGAGACACATGTTATAACAAAAAATGATCGAAATGGTGAAAAACAAAAACATTTTTTTTCTGAACAAATTTAAACTTTCAATCAAATCTAAGTTTCATTTTATGCATTAATTATCATTTTTTTTTTAATTAATAAATTAAACAGTTCACACGAATAAAAGGATTTTTTAAAGACTGATAGATATACTCTAAAATACAATTATAACATAAAAAACAGTTTTTAATAAATAAATAATAAAAAGGAAAAAAAATAATAAAAAGATATATTTTTAAATATATTGCAGAATCACATTTGATCAATCTTTGTCACTGTCTTTTTCAATCGCAAGTGAAACATTGTCTTCATCAGATAATTTGCTCAATATTTGATCAGGCCTTGGAATTTCCGACAAATATCTCCCGTATGATAAATAATAAATAATTCCAAAGCCATTTGTGCACTCACAGCTGAAATTCGATTCTGTAATATTTTTGAAAAATATATATTTTAGATATTTGTTTCCCTTTTTATTATTTATTTATTAAAAATAGTTTTATATGTTATAATCGTAGTTTACAGTATATCTGTCAATCTTTAAGGAATTCTTTTTTAGTGTGAACTTTTGGGTTTATTAATTTAAAAAAAAACAATAAGTGATTAAAATGAATCTTAGATTTTTTTGAAAGTTTACATTTTTTCAGAAAAAAGTATTCTTGTTTTTCATCAATTCGATAAATATTGGTTTTATCTATGTCGCAAGTCTATAAAAATATGTAAATAATCGAGTTTAATAATAAAATGTTGTTCCCAAAAACATTTGTTAAAATTACTATAAAATTGATTATTGATATTTACCCGATTTAATTTTTGACTATAGCGAAAAAATGTTTTTGCACTCTGTGCGAGAAACGTTTTCTCAAGTCGTGTGATTGCAACATTCGCCTTCGGCTCATGCTGCAAACTCACACTCGTCAGAAAAAGTTTCATCGCACTAGTATCGTAATATACTATTGTTGTTGTTTTGAATATGAAATATTACTTGTAGTAGATACAAATTATGTAAAAATGTGTTGAGATACAAAAATTAAACCTCAAAACATATGAATAAATTCATTATTTGGGCGAAAAAGTGGTTTTTATTTTTTTCTACTATGACGTCCCGTTGTTTAGAATTCAAAAAATTTATAGTATTATAAGAAAATATAGAAAGTTTGAAAAAAATGGTTTCATAATACCGCCAAAATTGTATCATGGTAAAAAATTGAAATTAAATCAAAAACAATTTTTTTTGAAGGATCTTATAAAGCTATATAGCTCTCAATTTTTTTTCTTAGAGCTATCATGAGCCCCCAAAACATAAAAAATTTAGATCAATCCATTTGGTCAATCCTCAGGAAAAAAACTTCTTTTTTTACATATTTTACTTTTTCTCAATAACCAATGGAGTAAGAGGTCTACAACTTTCAGGATCTTATTATTCAATTAGTACCTACTTATGCTCTAGGTATCATTCAATAGTACATTATGACCCAAGGACAAAAAAACTTTTTCTGACGAGTGTGAGTTTTTTTGTCTTCGGGTCATACAATATTTTATCGCCCGACGGCGTAAAGTGCCTTTTAAGCCCACGAAGTGGGCGTAAAAAGGCACTTTTACGTCCGGAGGGCAATAAAAATCTTTTCCGGGTAGATTCAGCATACTTATACCCACCCTCAGGGCCTTTGTTATCGTAGAATCAAAAATAATGATTTTAAAAAAATCACTGGCGTTACCTGATAACTTATGTGTAAAAATAGTATACAAAATTTCAAAGGAATCGGTAAATCAGATTTTCAGTTACAAGATTCACTGACTTCGAAAAGAACAAGTTTAAGAAACAGCGAACATGAATGAAAACTGAAACGAAATTTGAGCGTCACATACAACTGCTCGACACGGCGTACATCTCTAAACTGATCTGTATATTATGTCTTGAATATATAAAAGGTCATTTTACATACCTGTGAAGACCTTTCTATGAAGAAGTGAATTTAAGAATTATAATAGAGCACAAAAGCGGTTCAGAAATATAGAAAACTGATCTGGAGTAACTCACGCTCGAATGCTCATAACTCCGTTAATTTTGCTCCGATCGACTTGAAATTTTGACGCAATATTCTTAAGATATTATATATTCATAAAAGAAAATAAAATAAAAATGCAGAAAAAATTAAATACCATACAATCCCCCCCCCCCCCCAATAAAGGATCACATAGAGTTCAGATTTCACATCAGCTTTTGTTGTGTCGTTAAGAATATAGAATAGAAAAAAAGAATCTTCGAAAGAATCTTGAAAAGAATCACGGATAGGACGCGAAGCAAGATTCTTTCGAAGATTCTTTCCAAGATTCGCTGAAAGAATGAGGTTTATTCATAACCATATGAAAAACTAAAAACTGACCAATTTGAGTCAATTTTTGAAAAAGAACGAATTTGAGAAAATCGGAAAACTTTATTTAGGAAGAATATAGAAAATTAAAAATAAAGATGACCCCCATGACCAAAGTCCGTTTTAACATGGCGTTAAATCTTGGAAAAATTCATTCAAAGAATCTTGAAAAGATTAATTGGAAGAATCTTGTCAATAATTTGGTTCTTTTCAAGATTCATTTACAGAATCTTTGAATAACAAAATTGGTTGGCTTCCGGATGAATGCCACGTTCAGTTTCAGCAATGTGCTGACGTTTCGCAAACGTTGCAGTCTGTTTCATCAGGGCGAGGAGGCTCTGATACTGAGCTCCAATCAGTTCAGGAAGGTTTTATATACCCGATGCTCAGTCGGGTGGAACAAAGTTTGCAAAACGTCGGCAAATTGCTGAAACCGAACGCGGCATCCATCCAGAAGCCAACCAATTTTGTTATGACTCTGGCCGCGAAAGCCTTAAAACTATAACTAGAATCTTTGAATGAATTTTTCTAAGATTTAACGTCGTGTTAAAACGGACTTTGGCCATGAGGATCATCTTTATTTTGAAGTTTTTACCTCTATCCTAAATAAAGTTTTTTGATTTTCTCAAATTTCTTTTTTTTCGAACATTGACTCGAATTGGTCAGTTTTCCGTGACGTTTTCAAGAAACCTTATTCTTTCAAAAAATCTCTCGAAGATTCTTTCAAAGATCTTTCGAAAGATTTTCGTCCGATGCAACAAAAGAATCTTTGAAAGAATCTTAAAAAGATTCTTAGAATTTTTGAACGAATTTTGCTCCGGGTCCTATCCCTGATTCGTTCCGAGATTTTTTCGAAGATTCTTTTTTTCTACGCGGGATACACAGTAACAAGCGCGTTTCTTGATACCTTAATTTGATAAATACTGATTTTTTACGATTTTGAAAATCCTGATCCCTTTGGGGACTTTCTAAATATTTATTTTTTTAACAGGAAATTGTAGTTTTGTTTCAAACTTATGCGAAAGTAATTCGCGAACAACGAAAACAATAGTTTTTGTTGAGACAACCCAACGTGGGTATACCTAATGTTCTATAACTATTGCATTATTGTAATGTTTAAGAAAACTTACACAGTGTTATTGCACTTATATGAAATTTTAATATTTGCAATGCCCGACTGAGATAAGGTGAGTGCAGTAAGCATTGACCTTGATACCCAATGCACATGGATTATAGGAATAACTAAATTAATATTTCGGGACCACTACATCTTTATTTGAAATGTTTTCTTTATTACCCGATATTATTCTGCCATAATTTTTTTCGCTCAGCGACAGTGTATATATTGTGTTCACATTTTTTTTATTTCTCCAGCAGAAAAAACTACAAAATGTCATTTAGAAAAATATAAAAAACGTATTTACCATAACTGCGAGTATATACCGCATTACATATAACAACTGTGAGAAGTATAGCTTTCATTTTTGAAGATCCATTCAAAGATTCGTTGATTCTTGAAATATTACAATTTTCTCGGAATGGTTTTACATAATTTTTTTTTCGCATGCTGTACGTGTATTACAACTTGCTTTAAAAAGTTTTAACTTTAGCAATATAAAAGAGTTTTCTTCGATCAACCAGGTCATCAAGAGTATTCAAGTCCGGTAATACTTCCGGTATTTCAAAATTGCGACTTCCAGGCCATGGCATCTTTGTTGAAAACCTGAAAGAGTTTTTCCCGTTCTTGTCCAGGTCACTGAGCTTGAAATAAGATTCGGTGGTAGTTGATCGTTTCGGGTAATACGGGTCGTCGTCCAATTCGTTTGGACCCGCACGAGAAACAGACGAGGTAAAGGAATGTACTGGAAATTCAGTTCCCGCGGTTTCAATAGGCGAGGAAATCGTTGTCAAAGCCATATTTGAATAATTGAATCTTCCATTCGACAAAGATGGTTGTAAAGACCTTTCAGCTACTGTTTGCATAGACCTCAAAGTTTCCGAGTACGGAAAATTTCCACTGTGGAAAAAAAATGGTCTCCACGAAGGTTCCTGAAATTGTGAGTCGTTCGAATTATTATCGAATCGTTCGAGATTCTTTAAAGTACTCGGTTCCTTTCGAAAATTTTCGAAAAATTGAAAAAATTCTTCATTTGTTTTTCCTCGATTTGCAAACTCAGGTCGACTGTTTTTTTCAGTGTTTGCTGGGTGAATTTGAAAGTCATCAGCCGATATAATTTTCTTGTCGTTTCTTTTTTTGTCGTCAAAGAGAACTTCTATTGGAAACTCGCCCGAACTGTCTTTTTCAATATCATGCTGTATTTGACTCGCTGAATTCCCAGATATCTTTTTGTCGTTGGCGTCATTTAATTTGAATTTTCCAAGAGCTTGCGGATTGTCGGGGGCTCCATTTACTTCACGATTCTCGTTAAAAGAAATTATTGATCTTGGGGAAGTTGAGAATGTTAATTTTCTGAAAAATCTCTCGGTGCTTGTTTCATCTTTGTGGATATTCCAGGAACGAAAATCTGTTGGATTACGAAAATTGCCTCTCATTTCAAATCCAGCACCAAAAGCTGGAATCGACGTGGGAACAGTAGCCGAACCAGTCGTCGAAAATCCGTTCCCGTGTTCAGCCCTCCGGCCAGAGTCGTGATTCGACAGATGTTTTGAATTATTTAAGTTATTGAAGACATCCACCTCTTTTCGATTGAGTTGAGATTCTGGTAAAATCTTTTCGAAATTTGTCCTATCGCGCGGAAAGACGCTGGAGCTCAATGTGAATGTGGGTTCTTGTCTTTTAGGAGGTTTTGGCATAAGAAATTGTGACGAAGGTTCTGGCGTTATTGTAAATGATCTCGTGTAAGCAGAATTATAATTTCCAGACTGAAAAGAAGCTGAACTTTGCTTACCAAGCTTTCTAACTTCTTTCAACAATGAATCATTGTTCAAAAATGTTTCTTCCGCAACTGGCAACAGGAAGATCTTGTCTTTTTCATTTTTTTCGAAATTCTTGACATCGATATCTTCAACTTTCGAAATCCTTCTGGCATTCGCACAATCGACCAGGTGGGCATGATCACATACCAGAGCTTCTTGACGAAATGCAGTTTCTGCTGGACAGTAATAAGTAAATTTGTTACCGTGGTCATCGCATGTGTGATAAACCCGACAATTCGTTTCAATGTCTGCGTAGAATCCCATTTTGCGATCTCTGCACGTGAAGTTAGTATTGACCGGCGGCGGCATCGTATTCTGTTGATTTCAATTGTGTAATAACAAATTAATTCTTCAATCATTTCCATGACTTGATCATAAAGCTTATTGGCATGTTTTTACTTTTACTTTTTTCTCGAGACTTGTATGTCGGTATACTTAAAATGCCTATAACATCGAAAAATTCATATCGATGTATCTGGAGAACGTCATGTGCGATTGAATAAATATTCGGTACACATAAGAAATTCCGCGCCAAATCGACTACTTTAGAACCCGACCCCCAACGATTTGGCTGAAAGTTTTTTATCCTTTTCTACCCTATGAAAAAATATTCTCAGAATTTATTCAAGGTTTTTTACGCCACCAAAAAAAAGTTACGAATTTTTGAAAAAATAGCCTTTTATAAAAATGGCCATCACTTTTTTTAGATTTGACTTATCGGAACGTGTTTTTTTCGAAATTTTCGTATTTAAATGTATTTTTAGAAAAAACAATTACAGAAAAATTTTTAAAACTCATCTTCATTGTTTTTTTTTTATAGATTTTTGGAAAAAATCGAAAATTTATCGATGATTACTATTTTAGATTTTTTTTCCTTTTTATTCTATAAAACTTTGACATTTTCTGCAAATCGTCAAATTTTTTCGGAGTGCTTTTTTTTTATTTCTATTTGTTTTTCAATTAAAAAAATTTTCAACTAGACTTATTTCTCATAACACCATTCTGAAAATTGTTAAGTGTTCAGAGAACTTTCAAATTGGGAAAAAAGGAATAAAAACGAAAATTGAAAGTGGTAATCATCGAAAAAAAAAATTTTTTCAAATAGCTATAACTTTTTCGAAATTAGATTCATCGGAATGTTTGTTTTTCCAAAATTTTTGCTTTTTAATTTACGTTTTGAAAAAAAAAACAAAAAAATTATTAAAACATTATTGAATTATTGAAATATTTGAAATATTGTTTTTATTTTTATTTTTCCAAACTTGGAAGTTCTCTGAACAACCTCAAAAATGTTCAGAATGGTGTTATGAAAAATTAGGCTAGTTGAAAAAAACTTGTCTTCAATTGGAAAAAAAATATGACTAAAAAAAAAACTCCACCCCGAAAAAATTTGAGGATTTGCAGAAAATGTCAAAGTTTTATATAATAAAAAGAAAAAGAAAATAAACAATAGTAATCATCGAGAAATTTTCGATTTTTTCCAAACATCTAAAAAAAAAACAATGAAGATGAGATCCATTAATTTTTTTGAATTTTTTTTCAAAAAGTTCAATTAACAACGAAAATAAAGAAAAACCGTTCCGATAAGTCAAATTTTGAAAAAGTTATAGCTGTTTGAAAAAAAAACCATCTCCTTCAAAAATTCATAACTTTTTTTAGTTGGCTAAAAAAAATGAGAAGATTCTGAGAAACGTTTTTCATAGGGAAGAAAAGAATAAAAAAACTTCCAGCCAAATCGAAATGGGTCAGGTTCAAAAGTGGCCGATTTGGCGTGGAATGGAAACCCCACATAGAAGATTTACATTTCCACTGAGTGAAAATTTTATAAAAGGTACAAGTTAATGATCAATTCGGCGGAATTTTCAATTTTCATAACATGTCTTGTGGGTGAGCCCGATTTCGTAATTATGTATTTATTAACCCTACATTTTATACGCATCTATTCGATACGAGAACGGTAAAAATTGAATTGGCAAATAACTTCGAAACGTTCAGTTTCGGAATGAATAATTAATAATCTCATGTTAATGTAAAATAAATATCCCTGACGGCATGTGCACATACGACCGGATATTGTGACTCATGTTTTTGTTAATCAATTGCGCTAATTGCATTTACATAAGCACCCTCTGGATTCAAAAAGTTTGTCATCCAGAAATTCCGGATCGTGTATTCTAGACAGCGGCAACAAACCCAAAACCGGCCAAACCTGGAGAGAAACTTTCTCCAGTTTATCCAGCAAGAGGTCACAGGGTAATCGAGAAAAAATCTGGTACAAAAATCAGCCTGATCGGGCTAACCGTTTTTCCACTATGCGAAATACCGTTTCACCCATTCGGACCCGCTCCTCACCTGAAAGGCTATACTTATTTGATTTTAATGCGACTTTTTGAAGTGAAACTTCTTACGGCTCATTGGGGGGTAAATCCATACTCCGATGAAACGAAAAAGCGTCAGGAAAAGGGAGGGGATAGGCATTTGTTATTTATCGAGGTTATATAGTGTGGCGAAGTCATTCAGGTTATAAAGGAATGAGAAATACTGTCAAATCGTGTGGAGTTTATCTGAAAGTGTAAATATTGCCTAAATCAAACGCTCAGACGTGTAAAGAGTACAGCGATCGACTGCGGGCTAGAAATGTACCTAACAAAGTAAAAAAAACCGAAATCTAGTACTGAACGTTTCTGGGCACACAGGGTAAGGAAAAGAGCGGCCAACATACAACCACCTCCGAATTAATCACTGGCAGAGGAAATTCCAAACACCGATAATTTGAGTGATGATGATGTGCATTCGGAGACGCTAGAGAATCCAAATACAATTTTCCATGGAATGAACCTTCCACGTGTCCGTGGAGACGTACCAGGACCATCAACAAGGGGGGACGACTTGAGAGACATCACAGTGAAAATTTTACATATTTAGATTCTCTAGCACCACCAAAAGCACATCATAATCACTCAAATTATCGGTATTTGGAATTTCCTCTGCCAGTGAAGAATTCGGAGGTGGAATTACTCCCTGTACTCTTTACACGTTTGAGTATTTGATTTAGGCATTATTTACACTTTCAGATAAACTTCACACTATTTGACAGTATTTCTCACTTCAAAGATTCAACAACAAGATCGGGAACGACAGTAGATGCAATTTTCTCAAGACATTAAAATAATTTGCAATCACGAGTATTTATCACATTTTTTTCATACAGCAAACCCATTGTATCTTTCTGGGAACATGAAAATATGGAAATTAAAGAATAAATGTTTTATGAATAGAAACAAAAACATTGAATGTCTTTTTTCATAAACCTAGCTCCCAAAAAAATTAACAAATAATGAATAGTAATTCTGTTATAAAAGGAAAATGTTATTCATAAGAATATTTGTGCTCCAGGGGGTGAGTTCAGGAAGTTTCACTTCTATCGCCTGGGCTTCTAGGCACTTAATTTGTTTTTAAATGTTTTGGTTTGGTATTGCATAGAGCTACCGCATCCCTAGCGCACTAGCACCTAAAAAATCCAGGTATTCGTGGGCCCTGATTTTGACTCTCCCTCCCTTCCCCGTTTTTAACCTCACGTCCGTACGAGTGATTATATTTCTAACACGCTGGCATGGAAATCACGATATATATGGGGTGTTTCACACCAAACCGGACATCATTTAGCTTTTATATCTCCGATTTTTTTCAAAATTTTTATGTTTTAGTATTGGTTAAAAGAGGACTTCATGATTTTTTTTAATTTTTTTTTTTGAGTGGTTTTCAAGATATCGATTTTTCAAAAATTAAGCTACTTTTTTTTTCAAACGCCCATAACTTTGCGAAAAATAGGCCGAATAGGACGTTCTTTTTCAAATTTTTTGTTTTATAACGTACATTTGATAAAAAATGTCGAAAAAAAATTTCCAACCGTATTTCTATGATATTTTCAAGTTTTAAAAATAAATTGTTGATTTACAAAAAACACGTGCTGATCGATTTTCTTAAAATTTTTTTGTGAAAAACTGTCATCCAGTCCACAACTTTCAAGCCTCACGGGATAATGGGTAAGCGATGGGATCTATTTTTTATTCATTTTAAATTTAGCACCATTTAGCTTTTATATCTCCGATTTTTTTCAAAATTTTTTATGTCTTAGTATTGGTTGAAAGAGATCTCTATTATTTTTTTCAATTTTTTTTATCGATTCGTTTTCAAGATATAGATTTTTTTTTTAAATATGAGGCACTCCAGGTTAAGTCAGCCACCCCATTTTTTGAAATCGCCAAAAATCTCATTTTCCAGATTTTTTCCAGATTTTAAAATTACATATTTGAGCCGAAAAAAAATACAAAAATTTTGTTTGTCCCATTTTGTAACTCGAAAATTATTCATCGTACGAAAAAAAAACGACATAAAATTTAGAATTTTCAACGTGCTTTTCATTGACATTTTTCACAAACTCCTCCAAAAGCTCTATATGCCATTTTCGGAGCAAATAATATTTTGATATTTTTTTCACAGAATTAGCATTTTTGATTCGTCTGTAGTTTTAACAGTTTTTTGCTTGATATATTTACAGACTATAAACAAATTGGCTTAGTAGACAACCGATTTCTTCGCATGTGTTTTTCATCCCAAACGAATACACAAACTTTTTTGAACATTAACTGGGTTGTTCTTTTTTACTATTTTTTTACACTATTCAAATCTCAAATTAATTAACAGATAGACAAAAATTGATGAAGAAGAAATAAATGAAATATTAAAAAATTAATATCCTGCAAACCGTTAGAGATCCCACCGTGATTTTTTTTTAAATGTTGGTGATGAATTCTAGTATTTTGAGAATATTTGTTTAAAATTGTTTAAAATGAAATATTAAAAAATTAATATCTTGCACACCGCTAGAGATCCCATCGTGATTTTTTAAAAATGTTGGTAATGAATTCTAGTATTTTGAGAATTTTTGTTAAAAATTCGATGAGGGGATTTTTGGGTATCGTGATTTGAGTTTTTGAAAATTATTTTTACTGCTTAAATTTGTTTTAAAAAATTGGACCATTTTTTTTGTTTCAAAAGATGGACTCAAAACGAAAAAAAGCCCCCTGAATACTTTTCGATATGATTAACCGCTGCAGAGATATCATCGATTGAAAATTAAATATTTTCCAATGTCGAAAATATTCTATGGTCTAGTATTCCGCTATAGTAGCTACAAAAAATCTAATAAAATTTAAGAGTTGTTTTTGGGATCAGACGATAAATAAGCAAAGTTTCGGCGAAATCAAAAAATTTTCACGCTATGAAAAAGACACGCGTTTTCCCCCATATACCTTCTACGACAATAAGTCAGGCATCACACATAAAGTAACATTCAACGAATGATTATTTACATATCGAATTCGCGTGGAATCGATAGCAGTGTTAAAGATACGGAATTGAACTTCCCGAAAATAATTCTCAATGCTCAAAAAAACTCTCATTGTTTGAAGAGGAAGCTGTATAGATTATTTTTGATCGTTCGACTTGCTTCCCACATTTATAACAACAAATTATAATTTATAAAAAGATTAATGCAAATAATTTCTGATAAGAAACATCACTTAGGTGTCTCCCTCCGATTTTGATGAAACTCATGGATGTTGTAGAGCATTTGAAACTAAGAGACGCGCATTTTGTTATCAGCGGCAAATCAGTTTGAAGAAGTAAAACTTGTCCTCAAAATGAGGCACCCTCCGATTGACTTTCGCCGTTTCACATAGCTCCAATCAAGATATTCGAACGAAACCAATTCGAGGAGAGTGCTAATCGCAAATAATGAAAAATGCAGCTTTTTCAGTACCGAGGGTGTGACTAACCATTGGGGGTGACTCCCCTGCATAATGTCGTTTCCGGTATGTCTCTTCGATTTCGATCATTTTTCGACATGTTATTCATCGTCGAAATCTAAGAGACTCGTTTTTTTTTGTCAGCGGAAAAAGTTAAGGGGTGAAACTTTCCCTCCAAGTTGAGCACTCTCCGAGTGACTTGCAGTCTCGCATAGTTCCAATCAAAATACTCGAATGAAACAGATTCGAGATGAGTAGTATTGGTACCCGTCTGGCGCCTCTCACTCCTATCCCCACTCCTTCCCCCACCATGCGGCTTCCCCCACCACTCCACTTTTCCCCCACCACATCCAGGTGGCCGAGGAAAAAGCGATGAGGTGAGGATGATGGCAGGGGAGGGTGAGGAAACGGGCGTGCAACACGAGTACCAATTTTGTGGTGATAATGATAATAATCTGATAATAATAAAAATGATAGTGAAAATTGGGAACTACTTACATCTGGAGCGCGGGCCCGCTCTCATAATCATAATAATAATAACAATTATTATTATTATTAAGAATAACTCATGGTTGTGGGATTTACTACTGACAATTCAGCAAATCTTATCTCGATGGTAATACATACACACACACACACACACAGACACCCATTTCCTTCACTAGTCACGCTGAATGGTCAAGGACCATTTATTGCTGACACTGCGAACTTTTTATATTACACGGAATTTGGATAAGTGGAGCTGTGCATTACCGATTTACGCTGCCACAAATCGGTGACTACAAAATAAGAGTATTTTTAAATGTTTAGTTATTATCGAATAATATAATACAACCGTTTTCAAATTTCGATAAATTTTTTATCGACGCATACAACATCCATTGCGTACGTGTTCGAAAATCTTAGGTTATTGAATCTACCGCTTCCGAATGAGCACTCTTCTTCACTTTCCGAAGTTTCTACCTTTTCCCGATAAACGAATCTTTTGCGCTGCGTCAATTGATCTATTTTTGCACAAAAATTCTTTGAGCACATTTTGAAATTTTGAAACAAAATTTTGTTCCCCAATTTTGATGTGTTTAGAAAAAATTCAACTTCACTTCCGAAATTCATCGTTATTCACCTCCACAAGTTTTAAAATGCAACGATGTTATGGAAACTTCTGAATTTTTCATTATTTTTAACCGTACGATATATTGTTTGAAATTATAAAAAATTATAACTTTGAAAAATACATAATTTTTCACTGAAAACGCGCGCAGCAGAGCAATCCGCGAACTTTGGTGACTGGATAAGGACTGCAGCTGTTGTGCAAAGTTGAGACCTCCTAACAATATCGAAAAAGACAATGATGGTACGTCAGTATGAAACTTTGTCAGCATTTTTACCCCGGTGGATATCCGATTGCAACTTTTAGCAAAAGTGCTATTCTCTCTGCAGCGGCTCACCAGCATTCTAAGCTTCAAGCGCGGAACTCCATCTATTCCAGAAAATAAGATAGAGCTCATTCTTCATATGTGTAACGTTGCGAAATTTTTTTTGCGAAAGATTTAACGTGTCCAGATACACACACACATACGTGTTGTGTATGTGCGCAGACCCACACACACACAGATACACAACAAAGACACACGAACACAAACATACACACAGAAAAGCACGTTCAAACACAAAGGCTGTAGGAACGCAAAAGAACTGCTTATCTCAGCATCATATTCGATATTATTACTCTATGTGATTGCATAGTTTTGATAATCACCTTTGATCGCGAAAAAATATGACTACGTTTATAACGTACTCGAAAAAAATTGGTAACAATCGTTCATTTCAATTCACCGCTTCAGATTATTTTTATCGTTAATGTTATCATTAACCTTACACTATATTCACAGCATTATTTACGGAAGTACAAACCAACCTAATGATTTAAACGTTTCGTAGAGATAATTTCAAAAATTGGATTTTTATTGTAGTTTTTGCGTGATTTTTTAGAAGCATGAAATCAAATATCTTTGGTCAAAGACCCATTGATATTCACTGTTTTATTTGTTCTCATTATTTTCAAACGACATTCAAATTGAAAAAAGTTTTGTCATGATATTTCGATATTTAGATATTTCAAAGCTATGACAATTAAATTCTTTGAGAAAAACTTAATATTTTTTTCTGTTCCAGGATTAACGCATATAAGTGATATATTAATATACGTGTCATTCCATACCATTTCGACCTGGGTCTGACCCTTGACCTCTCGGATTTGGCTCGCGATTTTTTATATGATTGTTCTCACTTTGAAAGGTGCCCAGTTTTTTTCTAGATTTTTCAGATTTAATTTGAATCTTCTATATTTCATTAAACGATTTTATTGATCGACACAATTTAAACATTTGAAAAAATTCTGAAAAATCGTGTCAGATATCAAAATTTTTGAGCTTAGAGCCGGAGTGGGGAGATTTTCCTTCTTACTATTTTTAAGCTTTTTCGGAAAAAAACGTTCAAAAAAATAGAAGCGGAAGTTATTTTACTATGAATGGTTGCTGAAACATTTTCATATGTAATATCAGATTTTTGAAAAAAATTTCAGATTTTTCGCAAGAGATTTTTTCTTCTTGATTTTGCTAATATAAATGATTCCAAAAAACTGAAATTTTTTTTGAAAAATCCCATATGATATATGAAAATGTTCCAGCAACCATCTATAGTAAAATCACTCATGCTTCTAATTTTTTTAAATTATTGTAATAAAATCGTTTAAGAAATTGTAGAATATTCAAATTGAATCTGAAAAACCTCCAAAAAAAAACTAGGTGCCTTTCAAAGTGAGAACAATCATATAAAAAATCGCGAGCCAAATTCGAGAGGTCAAGGGTCAGGCCCAGGTCAAAATGGTATGGAATGACACATATATATATTCTATGGACGCCATAAAAATTACAAAAACGTTTATTTTTGGAAAAATTTATAATTTTTTCTCATCAAAGGCCTAAGAATATTAATGTAATTTTTTTTTCATCATCTGTCGATGACACAAATTTCTTGAAAAATCATCACGACGAAATTAGATGTTCCAAAACTATGACAGTTAAATTTGTTTCGAATAATTGAATATTCCTCTAAACGAGGGACCATGGAAATGAGGGTTACTCATTTTTTCTCATCTTCTGCAAATAACGTAGAAGTTATATATTATTTGGAAGGGCCCTCGTACAGAAAAATATTAAATCATTCAGAAAAATCTTAATTGTCTTATCTTTGGAACATCTGATTTCTTCATGATAAATTTTCACGAAAATTCTGTCATCGATACGCTCGGAGAAAAATCGATTATATTAATATTTTCGGGCCTATGGTCAGAAATAAATATTAAAACTTCCCGAAAATGTGAATTGTCATGATTTTGAGGGGGTTACATTTCTCAATTATATATGCATATCTATGTAATTAACACATCATCCAAGTATATATCACTAACAACCATGTGGCCACGTACAGAAAAAATCTAAATTTTTGTACCGTTGAAACATATTGCTCCTTCAAAACAAAACTTTTTTTAAATTTTCACGTCGTCTACAGATTGTCAAAAAATTAGAGAAATCATTATTAATAACATTATGTAACTAACAATTTTTCTTACAATATGTAGATTACATGAAAATCCTTGAAAAAATATATCATAAAGAAGCCAGCTCATTTATATGATTTCTTTTTTAAATTATTTCTTATGGCTTTGCATAAAATTTCTGTTACATTTGCAAAAATATGAGAACAGTAAGTAATCCCTATATCGACGGTTCTAGAAAAATATGAAATCTACACCAAAATTAAAGTTATCGTCACTATGAAATATCCGATTTCTTCATCCGACATCGCCGTGTCAATCCTTCTCATGGAATTTGCATATCATCTACAAGAATATCAAGATCGATAAGGAGACCTCAATCGAAAAATATTTGCTTCCCATTCTTCTTAGAAATTGGAATGGAACCGCTCGAAACAATTTCAATTTTTATTGTAGTTCATGATAACTCTAATTTTTATCATGATAAAACTTTACACGAATTTCTAAATATAATCGATCGATTATAAAAAAAAATAAAAGACATCAACGTCAAGGGATTCTCGGTCGGAAAAATATTTTATTTCTATTGTTGTTAAAAAAATCAGGCTTTGAGTCTCATCATTGTTAGTCTCGTAAAATTAAACCATTATTTTTTATTACTCATTTTTCAAGTCATAAAATTGAACTATTATATATGATTTTTTCTCCGATGATACAGCATCGAGGGGCTTTACTCTCTTGCCCGGTGTACAAATGATTTCAGTGAGGGTCCGCCTTGACGTGATTTCGTGTATGATTTTAGTGATTGCAACCCAACATGATTTCAAAGATTCATACATAGTTTCCCTGATTTCGCAGATAATTGAAGTTTCGAACGTTCGGTTGAACGAAAAATCTATAAATGTATTTGTTTAACGAAAAAATTGGGAGAACTATGCAAATTACTTTGTTAATAATAACTTCAGATATTGAACAACGTTTCGAAAAGTATTTCCAAAGTGTTAACAAGCCTCAAAAAAACTTCTGTAAAAGGACAAGTTTGTCGATTTTTTCGTTCGAAACTTTCAATTCATGATTTCATTGACTTCATTTAATTCGAATCATGATTGCAAAATACGAGTAATTACAGAGAATTCGCTTTTATATCTGAAAAATAATTGGAGAAACAATGAGAGGAAAGGCGCGGGCCAAGGGCCGATTTGAGATCTTGAAAATAACACTTACATTCAACAACAACAAAAATTTATTTTCTGATAAATAACTTTTTCAATACCCGCTAAACTCTGTCGACAAAGTACGTATGACTGAATTCCTTTACCACTAACTCACCCTTTGCCATACTTGCGACTTCATGTCAGGCATAACGTGTGCCGCGGATAATGTTACATCCTGGAATAATCCGTATCATTCCTCATCCGCATTCTGTCCCTATTTTTACAGATTGCAGCATTAATTTTGTCCGTTAAGGAAGCACACATCTGTGTCAAGTGATTAGGTGTTTACTGCTAAAGTTAGAAATAAAAAATATCAATTGCTCATTGGCACTCTTTACATTTTCAGACGACAAGTGTTTGTCTCCGCTCCCGAAAAAATACAACTTAAAACTTTTTTATCACTGTAGTCAATTTCTGCTAGTTGCTTCTATTGGTATATGCAAAATGACGGAGTAGATGTGCTAAAGGTTCATGAAACTTTGTGTGTTATTTGTTATATCATATATATACGTACGAAAAAAATAGTACTGTATTATTCTCATTTAAAATATATATATATGAAATGGTCAAAATTTGAAAAAAATGTCGCGCGATTTAGAATGCTTTTATACCGTTATATATCGCTCCTTTTTTGCACGATCTGCGCATTTATCGTATAATTTTTACGATTTTACGATAACGAAACTTGGTGCATTATTCGCATATCCGTAAGACGATTTGCCGTTTTTCGATATTTTGTACGAGCGATTTTCTATGAGCTGATCGGACGCGTCATTTTATCACCCTATGATAACGAGTTCCGCTCATTATTCGCATTCTCGTATAATGATTTAACCTTTTCATAAGTTTTGGACGTGCGTTTTCTCTATAAGCTGATGGGACGGGTCCAACTGGACGTACGTTTGGCTGTAAGCTCATTGGACGCAATCACATCGTTTTGGATGCTCCAATGATATCAAAAGTTTACACATTATTCTCATATCGATGCACTGATACAGCTTTTTCGAATATTCTGATTTCATAAAAGGCTCGTCAATCACACTATATCTACGTCGCTCCTATTTTTCGAGATTTCTCCAACTGTCTCATCATTTTTATGATCCTGATGTAACAAAACCTCGAACATTATTCACACATTCTTATGATGATGTTACTTTCCCAGATATTTTGGACGAGGGTTTTTTATTGCGCTAATTGGACGGTAATCTTCTAAAAACTCATTGGTTGCTTCACTTTTCATGATCATATGATAACGAAATTCCACACATTATTCGTATTTCCGTGTGACGATTCAACCTTTTCAGAAAATTTGGACACGCCTTTTTCCACAAGCAGAATGATTCATCATTATTAAGATCCTAAAAATATTATAACAAAACCTCGCAAATTATTTGCATATCCTTATGATAATTTAATCTCCCCAGATATTTTAGTCGAGGGGTTTTTCGATGAGCTGATTGGACAAGCGTTTTTCTAGAAGCTGGTTGGACGCTTGATTTTCAGTGATCCCATGATAACAAGTCTTGCTCATTATTCTCATATCCGCATGAACATTCAACCTTGCTACATATTTTGGTTGCGTCGTTTTGGAAGCGAAAATGAACCCTATGCGGAAATTCGCGAGTTTGCATATTTTTCGGCTAAAAATCAATTTATTTTTCAAAAGCGCACCATTTCTAAAAAATTTAATTGAAGAATAAAAATCACTACGTAGTTCCATAGCCGATAGCATGTAGATTATGTAATATTTTGGTTTTTCGTTTCAGGTCTTGTACTGTATTAAAAATTTGTTTTAATGAAAACTTTTTTTACAAACGCTTTACTGCTTCGTTTTTGGCCAAAAATCGATGAATTTTTTTCAAAAGTTCACCATTTCTGCAAAATTTGCTTTAAAAAACAACCTTCATGTAGTTCCATTGTCGATATTACATAGATTAGGAATTTGTTTTAGTTTTTTTATCCAGATCGTAAGTTTTACTACAAAGTCTGGCCTCCCATCAAAGAGTTTAGGAAATAAACGTAGTCATATTTTTTCGCGATCAAAGGTGATTATCAAAACTATGCAATCACATAGAGTAATGATATCGAATATGATGCTGAGATAAGCAGTTCTTTTGCGTTCCTACAGCCTTTGTGTTTGAACGTGCTTTTCTGTGTGTATGTTTGTGTTCGTGTGTCTTTGTTGTGTATCTGTGTGTGTGTGGGTCTGTGCACACACACAACACGTATGTGTGTGTGTATCTGGACACGTTAAATCTTTCGCAAAAAAAAATTTCGCAACGTTACACATGTTGTATCGCCAAAATTCAGTTAGCTACGCTGAATGGCGAGAGTTTGAGTTTCCTCGTTGTTTTGTCGGGATCTTACCAGATTAAGGGTTAGAACCCAAATGAGTCGAACCGAAGGTAGTCGTATAAAAGAATAATTTATTATCGTAGAAATAGAAAATACAAATGGTAATAGTTAACAGAGGCGCGTTGCGCTCGCCTCGTCGGACCAGTCGTGCAGGTTGGTACTTTGAGTCGGAACTGTCTTGTGTCTGCTCTCGGGTCCGTTATATACGGGAAAGAGCGCAATCGCGTAAGCATTTCTTTGTTATCATATTATTGATTTAACAATAATTTCTTAGTACAAGATATTAGTATTTATATTCGTAATTCGGTTAAGATAACATGAATTACGAGATTTTCGTATTTAGTAAAACTGCTGACGTGGCAGTGCTTGGCCAAGACGCCGATGATGCGTCGCTTGCGTAATTGCTGACCTGCACAATTGCACCTGCTCGAGTTCGAACGCGCGTGTATTATGATGAAATGACAACAATTGCTAAATCTGGGACACGTGCGTATCGCGATTTGGAATATTTGTAGTATTCCGTAATTGAGGTATCTGGGGTACAACATACCTCCCCCCTTAAAAAGAAGAAAGTCCCTTTTCTTCTCGCTCGTCTCCGGCGAGCTAAAAATTGTTTTCTCTCGTTGATAATCTTTCAAAATTTTGTAACAATGTTCATTAAATAGTTCTTAGAATATCCAGATTTCGTTTGTCTCCTCTCGTTTTTTTGTAATCGTGAGCGCATTTATCTCTATTGCTCCTACGGCAATTTTGCTGTGCCCGGTTTCTGAGACTGTTGGATGATGCTCTTGGGTTTCCGATGTATCTCTTGGTTTTTCGCAACAATCGCAAACAGCGTCTACCGTGTTTATTTCTTTATTTTGTCCAGTACTTCGGCAATCCCTTGCGCGGTGTCCAATTTTTCCGCATGAAAAGCATTTAGTTTCACCTTTATTTTCTGGACCGACTGCAGATTGTGGGCGTTGGTTATTATTGCCCTGATGACGTTCTTCTTGGTTAGCCTCTGCGTGTGGGTAGGTCATTTTTTCGACTTCTATTGCCCCTACTACGGACTCGTGTAAACTCTGATAGTTCCTGGCCCGTACGATGGCCCGAATTTCTTTATGGAGTCCGTTTTCAAAATTCATTTGCGCGCTCCGTCGTGTAGCTTGTTCTATATAACGAGCGCCTGCCGCATCAATTGTTTCGCACAACTTCTCGATGACTTCTGCTGTCAATTTTTCGACTCGTGTTGCGTATGTCGAAACTGATTCTTTTGTGCCTTGTTTAAGCAAGCAAAAATCGTACTGCAAGGCAGCGAGCGATTTTTTCTTACCGTAAAGGGCTTCTAATTCGGCCCGAAGGTCCTTTAAATTCCGAATAACCTTGTGCTTGGTTTCTCTTGTGGCTCTGTCTTCTAACTTGCTGCTTCGTATAAGGGTGAGCAAGGTTTCGCGTTGTCGAGGCCGTACTAATTTCCAAACAGCCTCACACGATAATATGAATCCTTCGAGTTGATCCGCATTATTTCCATCGAAGCTCTTAACATTTCTTAGTGCAGTCCCGATGTCGAGATAATCCGGTTCTTCGTTGAGGTTTCTTCCAGGTTCTTCTTCTGTCCACCTCCGGCTTGAAATGCTTTGGCGTGATGGTCTCGATGGTTGTGCGTCGAAACCTTCCCTCTGGTTTTGCTGATTTATTGCGTCGAGCGTCCTTTCTAAGGACCTTTCTATTGCGCTCATTCGTGCGTCCATTTCGGCGCCGGACGCCCGTGAATGCTCGAGCTCTTCGTCTTCTCGTACAGTCCGAAGATTGGAGAAGGGAATCGGTCCTGCTCCCGCCTGTGGAAGCGAGAGCCTTGGCATCCCGTTCAGTATGCTATAGTTTCCAAATACGTTTGTAGTATTCACATGGTCGGTGTACCAACTGCTGATGTTTGGTCTTCGGGAAGCGTTGACATCGTATAATTGTGACCTCATATTCTCTATTTCGTTGTCGATTGCTTGAGGGTCTACATTTCTCCCTGTTGATGTGTTTCCCGGTTCGTTAGTTGCCATCTCTGCCCTAGGCTCGAAAACGTTGTCGTCGAGTTCTTCGAGGTCGTCTCCGGGCTGAAAAGCACTGCCTCTTCGAGTGTTTACTCGAAATAAAGGATTTGGAGAATTTGATTCAGTACTTGTATTAGGAGAGACTTCAGTGAGTGCTCGTCTCGCTCGATAGGCGATTTCTGCAAGAGCTGGTGCTAATTCTCCTAGGGCTTCTGGTAAGTCACCTAGAGAATTGCTTCGGCGTTGTGTACCCTCTGCCTTGGGAGTTTTTAGAGGAGTGCCCATATGTCACTCCGCGCGTTTGACATCGATTTAATTCTCAGAATACAATAAATATTTTTTGTTTCGTTATTCGCCTTGATTATGACCTATTTTGTTTCTTATGTGAAACCTTTTTATAAAGTTTTGATCTTTATAAAGCTTGTGGTGAGTGAATGTGGTGCCACTTACAGTGCGCTTGTTTTCCACATCTGGCCGTCCTTCAACTCTGCTTGACGTTCTCCCGTTTGGCGACGTCCTTCGAGGATGCTGCAGCTTATCCTCGGTGATTTCGATTGGTCCTACGTCCGATTTCCTTATCTATCGGCACGTTCTCTATGATTCTCTGATCGTGCGTGGAACCTTGACGTATCTTGTCTGTGGTTCCTTTGGGCTCTTCTCACCCTTGAGAGCCTCTTCTTCACCGATTTCTTCGGTGGCTTCTGCTACTTCGTGTGCAGGATTGTCCTTTAACGTTTAGTTCCTTGGGCACTTATCTCCTTTAAGTGCCGCTTCTTCACCTGGTTCTACTTAAGCAGGTGGCATCCGTATTCGGAACTTCTTCGAGTACAGGTTTGACTTCACTTGATGGTTTTCTATTCAGCAATGATAATTCTTTTAACGAGATTCGTTTTTTACTCACTCTGGTATCCCACCGCTGCCACTAATGTTGTATCGCCAAAATTCAGTTAGCTACGCTGAATGGCGAGAGTTTGAGTTTCCTCGTTGTTTTGTCGGGATCTTACCAGATTAAGGGTTAGAACCCAAATAAGTCGAACCGAAGGTAGTCGTATAAAAGAATAATTTATTATCGTAGAAATAGAAAATACAAATGGTAATAGTTAACAGAGGCGCGTTGCGCTCGCCTCGTCGGACCAGTCGTGCAGGTTGGTACTTTGAGTCGGAACTGTCTTGTGTCTGCTCTCGGGTCCGTTATATACGGGAAAGAGCGCAATCGCGTAAGCATTTCTTTGTTATCATATTATTGATTTAACAATAATTTCTTAGTACAAGATATTAGTATTTATATTCGTAATTCGGTTAAGATAACATGAATTACGAGATTTTCGTATTTAGTAAAACTGCTGACGTGGCAGTGCTTGGCCAAGACGCCGATGATGCGTCGCTTGCGTAATTGCTGACCTGCACAATTGCACCTGCTCGAGTTCGAACGCGCGTGTATTATGATGAAATGACAACAATTGCTAAATCTGGGACACGTGCGTATCGCGATTTGGAATATTTGTAGTATTCCGTAATTGAGGTATCTGGGGTACAACACACATATGAAGAATGAGCTCTATCTTATTTTCTGGAATAGATGGAGTGTCGCGCTTGAAGCTTAGAATGCTGGTGAGCCGCTGCAGAGAGAATAGCACTTTTGCTAAAAGTTGCAATCGGATATCCACCAGGGTAAAAATGCTGACAAAGTTTCATACCGACGTACCATCATTGTCTTTTTCGGTATTGTTAGGAGGTCTCAACTTTGCACAATAGCTGCAGTCCTTATCCAGTCACCGAAGTTCGCGGATTGCTCCGCTGCGCGCGTTTTCAGTGAAAAATTATGTATTTTTCAAAGTTATAATTTTTTATAATTTCAAACAATATATCGTACGGTAAAAAATAATAAAAAATTCAGAAGTTTCCATAACATCGTTGCATTTTAAAACTTGTGGAGGTGAATAACGATGAATTTCGGAAGTGAAGTTGAATTTTCTCTAAACACATCAAAATTGGGGAACAAAATTTTGTTTCAAAATTTCAAAATGTGCTCAAAGAATTTTCGTGCAAAAATAGATCAATTGACGCAACGCAAAAGATTCGTTTATCGGGAAAAGGTAGAAACTTCGGAAAATAAAGAAGAGTGCTCGTTCGGAAGCGGTCGATTCAATAACCTAAGATTTTCGAACACGTACGCAATGGATGTTGTATGCGTCGATAAAAAATTTATCGAAATTTAAAAACGGTTGTATTATATTATTCGATAATAAATAAACATTTAAAAATACTCTTATTTTGTAGTCACCGATTTGTGGCAGCGTAAATCGGTAATGCACAGCTCCACTCATCCAAATTCCGTGTAATATAAAAAGTTCGCAGTGTCAGCAATAAATGGTCCTTGACCATTCAGCGTGACTAGTGAAGGAAATGGGTGTCTGTGTGTGTGTGTATGTGTTACCATCGAGATAAGATTTGCTGAATTGTCAGTAGTAAATCCAACAACCATGAGTTATTCTTAATAATAATATTAATTAATATTATTATTATGATTATGAGAGCGGGCCCGCGCGCGTGTGTGTCGTTGCTGCGTCAACTTCGAGGAATATGACATGGGCTTCCAGATGTAAGTAGTTCCCGATTTTCACTATCATTTTTATTATTATCAGATTATTATCATTATCACCACAAAATTGGTACTCGTGTGGCACCCCCTTGTCCTCACCCTCCCCCGCCATCATCCTCAGGTCCTCATCGCTTTTTCCTCGGCCACGTGGATGTGGTGGGGGAAAAGTGGAGTGGTGGGGGAAGTCGCATGGTGAGGGAAGGAGTGGGGATAGGAGTGGGGGGCGCCAGACGGGTACAAATACTACTGAGATGAATGCTTATGGCGAATCATAAAAAATAAACCTCTTACAATTCCGTGGGGTCGAATATGGGTAAATTTATAGAAGTTGAAAGTAAAAGAATTCGGGTAGCTCAAAAACTTTTTTTTATCTTCATGAAACTAATTGCATTTGAAAAAGTTTGAAAAAGTATAAGATCGAGGTTTTTGGGTTTTTCGACAAAAACCTTTTCGGGGATGACTGTCCCTGTATAATTCCGTTTCCGGGCTCACCTCCGATTTCGTTCATTTTTAAATATGTTATGGTTTATCCAAATCAGAAAGTCACGTATTTTTTTTATCGGCAGCAATACAGTTTTAAAGGGTAAGCCCCCGCATCAAAGTGACTTCTGCAGTTTTGCACATTCTCATTCAAGATATTCGAATTAAACCAACTCGAGGATGATGCTTGTCGCAAATAATTGAAAATGCGCTTTCGCCAATGCCGAGGGGTGAAAATGGAAGCAATTGAAGAAGTTGAAAGTCGAAAAATCTGCAAAAATCATTTTTTTTTCATTTCAACAAAATCATCTGAATTCAAAAGAATTATCTAACGTAGGAGATACCTGTTTTTGAATTTTTCGGAAAAACATCTTCCGGGGACGAACTACTATTATGTGATACTATGTCCAGTATCCCTCATCTGCTTTTGTTCCGTTCCATCGATGGTGTTTTTTATCGAAAATCATGTGACGCAATCTCATAGTGAATGATGCAAAATACACATATCCCTATCCTGACGGTATACACATGAAGAAACTAATGCGAATTAAAAGTTTCAACCAATGCGCATTAAATAATAATGAAGGAAGAATCGGCTGCGATTCGGCCAGTGGGTCCAAATAACAACGGACAATTTTTTTGTAGAATATTTCGATCCTTGTTTGGATCCTCTTCAGATTTATTATTTCTAAAAATTTGTTTACATTCATTATGGTCTTCTTTTGTAAATAATAATTTTGCTATGTTTTACATCGCAAGGTCAAGGTTTTTGAACATTTGATGAATCTTGCATAATATTTAATATGAATTTGTTGACCAAAATTTTCATATTGTGATACGACGGGTCATTTTTTTGCGATCCTTGATGTCTGTGAGAGGGACGATTTTGATAATTTAAGGGGCTACACCAGTGTAAAATTTTCAAAAAATGATTTTTTTTGCCTTTTCGGACAGTTTATAGTTTCAAGAATATTTGGTGAAAATTTCAATGCCGTATCACTAATACTCTCCGAATGGCAGCCTTCTAAGGAGCGAAGGCTTGCAGGTATGGAATTGACAGTTAAATCTTTGAACGCGGTTTTCTGAAAATGACATTTTTCAAATTTGCTGACACTGTAACTCAAAGAGCAATTATCCGATTGACTTGAAATTTAAACTGAGTACTCTTGAATATATTTACTGTACGATGAACTAGGATATTTCTTATTGGATGAAAATTAACGATTTGGCATTGAAAATACGACTATTTTTTAAGCAAAAAAACAGACTTGTTGTTTCATAACTACGCTATTTTGTTAGTTTTTGATATTTTTCGAAAATCCTAGTTCGGCATACAGGCAATACCTACTAGTTTAACGACATTTTTTTATATTTTACTTTCAACTACTCAATCTCCCGGAATCATGGCCGCAGTAGAGGAGTTTTTTTGCCCTTCCGAAGACAGCGCATGAGGCAGTATTCTACTTTACAACTATGAAATTTTTTTTTTTTTACATTTTTCGAAAGTAAATTGATTCAAGAATGGTGCCCTGGCATCGCTGATTGAGCGTGAGACAATTTATTCTACGATTTGTCACATACAAAAAGTTTAAACGCGTTTTTCTCGAAACAACGTTTTCAAGTATCGTGGTCGTGAAAACTCAAAAACTATTGAACCGATCCTTATGATATTTTGAATATATATTTTATATGTTTGTATCACCCGACCAACCTACAATCAACTTAAAACTTTAATTCTAACGATATTTTTATTGCAAAAAAGACG
Organism: Alloplasta piceator; assembly: GCA_946863875.1. Lineage (NCBI taxonomy): Eukaryota > Metazoa > Arthropoda > Insecta > Hymenoptera > Ichneumonidae > Alloplasta > Alloplasta piceator. The sequence goes on from OX333078.1 coordinate 24,136,385, forward strand.
CATTTTTTTTTCTTCCGTATTTTAGCCGCTATTTTGTTGATTTTGCACATACATTAAATATTCTAGTTAGATCGGTTCCTGGAGTCATACTGAACATAAAACTATCCGATTTTTTTGTTTCAGACCATCCGTCGGCAAGATTTTACGACCACGGCAACGTTACCTATACTTTTTGAGGTGTTAGCTTTGACCATACTTTACATGTATAAAAAATGTATAAAATAAATTAAAAAAACTTTTTAAATGTAATTCAAGAGTGTATTTATTAAGCATTTCAAACCCTACATCCATATCTTCAATAGTATTCTCAGAAACAATTCACAAAAATAGCGTTTTTTTCAAAGTTGTAAGGTAGAATACTGCCATAAACCGGTTATGCATCGGTATTTTTAAGTTAAAAAATTACAAAACACGAGTCGAATATGGCCAAATATATTCTCCATTGTCCAAAAGATTTCATCGAGTACTTTTCTTGCAAAAAATTTCCAAACATCACCCAAATTAAGAGCATTCACACTGGTATGGCCCCTTAATACTTAGTTAATGTTCTTTGTGTGTAAGTGTGTATGTGTTATTTACCTGTGATTTTTATATTTAATATTATCCAAGATTCATGTCTGATCAAATTTAACAATTTTTATTACATATTGTGGTGAAACGGTCAAATTGTTTCGAGCACTAAGTAGCGACTGAGTAATGGAAAAAAGTTGGGAGGTAGTTATCACTGTTGGGCCAGTGCGGCTGAGTATTGGAGAAGAGTAGGGGTAAGGCCACTGCAGGTAATAAGGTCTAGCTAAAGGAGATTTGTAATAAAATGAAAACTATACAATTGAATCAATAAGTTTTAATGATAATCACTATTTAAGTACATTTTCCATAATATACAAATAAAAAATGGTAATTTTTACCATCAACGAAAACGAAATTAATCATTTAAAAAAACCTTAACAGTGGGCCTAATTTTGATACAGGAGGATAAAAAAGCCTACGGCTTTAGCATGCTTAAATAATTCAGCTATACTCAATACATTTGGTATTTTTGATGAATGATCATATTAATGACTTTCTGTAGCATTCTAAGAACTCGGAATTCTTCATTCCACTGCTCAGACAGCTGATACCAGGTCGTTTTCTGACCACAATGCTTGTTTAGGAGACATCAGGATCGAGTCACTGAAATCAATCATCAATTAATAATGAATAAAATTAAATGGAGGATACACTTCTCTATAATGTAAGAAACAACATAATAAAAAAAAATTCAACACGTTTTTCTTATGGTTAAATTTAGTAGGCCTTACTAACCGCCGATCACATGTTTCAGAAAAACAACAAATAACAAATGTTTGGACCATAATACGTTATTGACATCGTAAAGATAATCAAAGTAGATATTCATGAAGATAAAGACTAGAATTTTAAATCATTTAGTGTAATATTATCAGAAATACTTACGATTTACGTGGACCATTTTTTTAGTATTCGTGCTGTGGGGCTGCGTCATATGATAGATGATGAAACACTGGAGACGGAGAACGAGGTATCGCGCTTGCGCGGACTTGTAGCGACATTTTTATGCATTATGCTTCAGTCAGTGTAGCCTTGCACGAAAGCAGTCATTGTACAGGGTGTATAAAAATGATGTGTCGCCACTTCGCCCAGTAAATCTCCAGCTTGAGATCGGTGGAGATCTATCAAAATTTGTAGCCGCAAAATTGACCTTGACCCTGAAATTCAAGGTCAAATTTTTTTATTGGCTTAAAAATTCTACTTCTTAAGAGCAACAAAAGTCAGGAAGGAATCATAGGTCGAAGATGCGTCCTTCAACCCGAAACGACAATGTCAATTCGAAAAAAATCAAAAAAGTGCGTTCTTACAAAATATTGTTCACAGAAACACGGGATAAGAATTTTAATAATTATAAAAAAAGCTTTTCAACGCAGACACTTCAATATTTATTAATTGGAATCAAGAAATGTTGCAATTGCATGACGCTGACCACACTAAGGTGGATGAATCGGCATGAGATGGGTGACACAGATCTTTGCGATATCCCTTTGTCGCGTTACCACTACGAGCATCTAATTCCCTAGCTCATTGTTGCCGAAAATCAATTAACACATAGTTCCGCTGAATTAACCTTGACCCTAAAACTCAAAGTCAGTTTCAAAGTCAATTCATCTCGTTAAGAGGCATCTAATTCTCGTAGAAACGACGAGTCAGGAATGAACCTTTCAATATCAAGCCGTCAAAACATATAAAAAATGTGCGTTTTTCATTTAGTTCGGAGGGATAAAATTCGGAACTGAAGAATAATTATAACGGCAATCGATATAACTAGAAAGACTTTATGTCTGGCACACAGCACGCCTGCTATTCTATGAAAACAAAGCTTTAGATGGCCAGGTTTGCGATAAACGAATTTGATCTTAACAATAGTTGTTGTCACCTACACATTTCAGAGTCATATCGTGCTTGTGTGACCGTGCACGAGTTGCTTAAACATATTCATCAGCGGCAGACCATTAGCGTTACCCGGAATACACCACGTGGAGGTTATAAAAAAATCAACAAAAAAACTGTGTTCTGTCGTCGCCGTCCCATTGATCTCCATCATCGTTGAGGTCTTTATCATCGCAGTCTCGGTCATCTCTAGGATCGTCGCAGTTTAGGTCGGTTCTATCATCGTCGAAGTGTTTGTCGTCGCAATCCCGGTCATCTCTATCATAGTCAAAGTCTTTGTCGTTGCATTTTGGGTCAACTTTATCGTCGAAGTCTTTCGTCGCAGTCTCGGTCAATCCTATCATCGTCGCAGTCTTTGTCATTGCAATTTCGATCAACTTTATCGTTGTCGAAGTCTATCGTCGCAGTCTTGGACAATTATATCATTGTCGAAGTCTGTCGCCGTAGTCTCGGTCAACTCTATCATAATCGAAGTCTTTAGCGTTGCAGTCCAGGTCATTTCTATCACAGTCAGTCTTTGTCGTGGCAGTTTTGGTCATCTCTAGCATTATCGAAGTCGTTGTGGTCGCTCAATCGGTGATCGCCCTCACTACCTGAATCTTTGTTGGCCCTATCACTGTCGTCACTGTCGTAATAACATGAATCGTGGTCGGCGACCACATCGTGGTCGTGGACGAGATGGACGTGATCAACGTCTTATGTTGCGCGCTATTGATCAAGCTTTCGGAAACTTTGGAAGAGCTCGCGAAATTTATCGTCAGTTACTTCTTGATCGGGCAAACGGTCATCCTCTACGGCCGGGGGCAATTCCAGATCGTCGTGAGTTTCAACGACTCGAAGAGCGGTTCAACGATCAGGAGAGGTTTGAGGTGCGGAACGCTGGATATCGAACAGCCGGTCGTCCTCGTGTTCATTGGAACATTGAAGAGCGTGTCATTGCTCTTGCACGAGCTTTTCCCGTCATGGGTTTACGTCGAATAGCCGCTCGCGTTGGTATAGCGCACATGACGGTGCGTCGCATAATTCGTGAAGAGGGCCTACGACCTTACCGCGTCCAATCTGTTCAGGCACTATATCCTGGAGATTACCGCGGTCGTCGTAATTTTTGTCGATGGATGCTACAGAAACTGGAGGGAGATCCTCATTTTTTTGAACGCATTCTGTTTACCGATGAGGCGAGCTTCTCCAGCACCGCAATCGTGAACCGGCAGAAATTACGCATCTGGGCTGAGAGGAATCCTCGTGCGATGATGCAACGAGTTCACCAGGGACGTTTTTTAGTAAACGTTTGGGCAGGTATCATTGGGAACACCCTGATAGGTCCAGTCTACCTTCCACTGAGATTGAACAGTCGCAATTATTTGCACTTTCTGCAACGCGATTTAATGTCGCGTCTAAGGGACATGATTCCACGACATGCTCGCCATCGCATTTTTTTTATGCACGACGGAGCACCACCTCATTTCGGTCTTCAAGTCCGTGCATTCTTAAACTAAATGTTTGGATCGCGTTGGCTCGGTCGTCGGCCTGCTCCGCATCTCTGGCCACCACGTTCTCCAGACCTAAATCCCTTGGACTTTTTTTTCTGGGGAGCACTCCAGGCTACCGTCTACAGAGGAGGTCGAGCGATTAGGACGCCGGTAGATCTGAGACGCCGAATCGATGAGGGAGTTGCCAGGTTGATGCGAAACCGAGAACTTCTTCTCAGGGTTTCAAGAAACTTGAAGGCACGGTTGCGAGCGTGCTTGCGTAATGGTGGCCTGCATGTGGAAGCTGGAGAACAAGCTAGAATGCTTCGAGCAATTAGACATGATGGTTCGATTCTCTGGGTTCCTCGACGCCGCCGCTATCAACGACCGCGTCATAATGAAGCAGGAGACGACTAATCCAACATTGCATACGCACCCGACACACAGTCGTCATTGAAATGATTTGAAACGAATCTTTCGAAACGGACAACAAAACACAACGGCCTTTCTCAGGGCCAAGGGATACCAGGCAGACAACCTCCACGTGGTGTAGTCCGGGTAACGCTAATAGTCTGCCGCTAATGAAGATGTTTAAGCAACTCATGACAACAACTATTGTTAAGATCAAAATCGCTTATCGTAAAACTGGCCATCTAAAGCCTTGTTTTCATTGAACAGCAGGCGTGTTGTGTGCCAGACATCAAGTCTGTCTAGTTATATCGATTGCCTTTTCAATTATGTTTCAGTTCCGAATTTTATCCCTCCGAACTAAATGAAATACGCTTATTTTTTATGTTTCGACGGCTTGATATTGAAAGGTTCATTCCTAACTCGTCGTTTCTACGAGAATTAAATGCCTCTTAACGAGATGAATTGACTTTGAAACTGACTTTGAGTTTTAGGGTCAAGGTTAATTCAGCAGGACTATGTGTTAATTGATTTTCGGCAACAATGAGCTAGGGAATTAGATGCTCGTAGTGGTAACGCGACAAAGGAATATCGCAAAGATCTGTGTCAACCATCTCATGCCGATTCATCCACTTTAGTCTGGTCAGCGTCATGCAATTGCAACATTTCTTGATTCCAATTAATAAATATTGAAGTGTCTGCGTTGGAAAGCTTTTTTTATAATTATTAAAATTCTTATCCCGTGTTTCTGTGAACAATATTTTGTAAGAACGCACTTTTTCGATTTTTTTCGAATTGACATCGTCGTTTCGGGTTGGAGGACGCATCTCCGACCTATGGTTCCATTCTGACTTTTGTTCCTCTTAAGAAGTAGAATTTTTTAAGCTGATAAAAAAATTTGACCTTGAATTTCAGGGTCAAGGTCAATTTTGCGGCTACAAATTTTGATAGATCTCCACCCATCTCAAGCTGGAGATTTAATGGGCGAAGTGGCGACACATCATTTTTATACACCCTGTATATAGGATTTTTGTCGACTAGCCCTTATTACCCGAACGGCCTTATTACCCACGGGTACCTTATTTGATAATGTTAGGGAAATGCAGTTAAATTAAGTTTTGAACTGATATCTTTGATTTGTTATTGTTAGGGAAATGCCGTTGAACCGGTGTTGAAACTGATGAATATTAAATAAAATAATAGGTTTTGAATTGATGTCTGGTAAAATAAAGTTTTTTGAAATAAATGTCTGGTAATTTATTATTGAGAATTTTTGTCATTATTGAGAGTTTTTGTTAAATAATTGAATTATAGATGCCACTTAGTTTGTCGATGTCGGTTCTGAAATTGATTGCTTCAGAATGTGCTTTAATCTGTATCGCTTCCAGAATTAATCGCTTTTTTAGCCATTTTTCATTATTTAAAATTTTAACATCGTCAAAATTGAAGTTGTGTTTTAATTCTATTCCGTGTTTCGCTAACGCTGTATTCTGTGGTTTAGTGTATTTTGTACTATTTAATGACACAGAGAGACAGAGAGACAGAGAGACAGAGCGAAAGAGCGACAGAGAGACAGAGAGACAGAGACAGAGAGACAAAGCGACAGAAAGACAGACAGACAGAGAGACAGAAAGACAGAGAGACAGAGAGACGAGAGACAGAGAGACAGAGAGACAGAGAGACAGAGAGACAGAGAGACAGAGAGACAGAGTGACAGAGAGACAGAGAGACAGAGAGACAGAGTAACAGATAGACAGGAAGACGGAGAGACAGAGGAAACTAGAGACAGAGAGACAAAGAGACCGAGAGCCAGAGAGACAGAGAGACAGAAGGACAGAAAAACAAAGGATTAGTGAAGGGAGGAATCGGCTGCG
>OX333078.1:24142798-24347798 GCA_946863875.1 Alloplasta piceator
TTGATTGATTGATTGATTGATTGATTGATTGATTGATTGATTGATTGATTGATTGATTGATTGATTGATTGATTGATTGATTGATTGATTGATTGATTGATTGATTGATTGATTGATTGATTGATTGATTGATTGATTGATTGATTGATTGATCGATCGATCGATCGATCGATCGATCGATTGATTGATTGATTGATTGATTGATTGATTGATTGATTGATTGATTGATTGATTGATTGATTGATTGATTGATTGATTGATTGATTGATTGATTGATTGATTGATTGATTGATTGATTGATTGATTGATTGATTGATTGATTGATTGATTGATTGATTGATTGATTGATTGATTGATTGATTGATTGATTGATTGATTGATTGATTGATTGATTGATTGATTGATTGATTGATTGATTGATTGATTGATTGATTGATTGATTGATTGATTGATTGATTGATTGATTGATTGATTGATTGATTGATTGATTGATTGATTGATTGATTGATTGATTGATTGATTGATTGATTGATTGATTGATTGATTGATTGATTGATTGATTGATTGATCCTAGTGTATTTAGCTTGTCGCTACTTCGGTTCATTACATATGACTACATTATTCTTATTACTACCAATATTAATACTACTTACATCATTTTTCTTCCTTCATTCCTTCCTTTTCGCTTTTACAACGTCCGTTTTATATGTTCTCTCAACAATCTTTTAAATGTATTCAAGCTCTGTGCCTCTTTCATCGATGTTGGTTACATATTGTACATACTATATCCGGTATACGTTAAGCACTTTTGAGCGGCGGATGTTCTACAGAAGTTTACGGCTATTTTTCCTCTTTGCCTTGTATTGTAAGTATGGTTATCTCCTACCATTCTCATTTCTTCTCTGAGGTATTGCGGCATCATACCTTTCACAATTTTATGAGTTAGCACACACACATTACACTCAATCCTTTGCTTCACATTCATAAATCCTAATACCTCCAGCATGTCACTTACTCGCGTATATCTATTCACTCTTAAAATTGCTCGCATCGCCCTGTTTTGTGTTTTCTGAATTATATCTAGCCAATATTTATTAACATTCAATAATAATGTGCTACAATAGTCGAAATGTGGCGCGATTATCGTTTTATATATTGTGACTAGTGTGTAAGGTGTTATGTACTTGTTTATTCGATACATGAAGTTTTTTTTTCGCTGTTTTCTTAACTATAAACATTGCTAGCTTGTCAAATAATAGATTGTTGTCGATTATAACTCCTAAGTACTTTATTTCAGTCACTTCTTCGATTTTTGTTCCTTCTATTATAATATCACAAACTTTTTCTACATTTCCTATACGATAGTCATGTACTACCATAAACTTTGTTTTCATCGTATTCAGTCTTAGCACATTTTTTCTTAGCCAGCACACTATATTCTGTAGATCGCAGTTCAATTTTCTTTCTACGTCAGTGATATCTAGACCGCTTACATATATGATCGTGTCATCGGCGAACATTTTACATTTACAATATTTTAATGGCTTCACTATGTCGTTAATATACAGAACGAACAACAATGGCCCGAGGACAGATCCCTGAGGAACTCCGTGTACTGTTTCTTTTGTTTCTGACATTGTATTTCCGAATTTCACCTGTTGTTTTCAGTTGCTGAGGTATGATGTCAACCATTTGTGCGCTTGTCCTCCAATACCATATTTCTGTACTTTTTTCATTGATACTTTTCTGTTTACTGTCTCAAAAGCTCTTTTGAAATCCAAAAAGACTACTCCAATTACCCCTTTTTGATCTAATTTTCTTTTCCATTCTATTATTGTGTTTTGAATTGCTGTTTCGCATGAGTATCCTTTACGAAAACCCGATTGTTCATCCTTAAGAATATGATTCTGTTCAATGTAATCGACTAATTGATTTTTCACTGCTATTTCCAGTGTTTTTTCATATATGGGTAGCATGTTTATCGGTCGGTGCTCTTCTGCTTTGATACTTCCTGTGATTTTTGGGAGCGGTATGATGGTTGATATTTTCCATTTATCGGGAAAGATGCCTTCTTTCAATGATTTGTTTATAATTTTCAATAGTTTTTCTCCAGCACCAACCCATGCCAACTTTAAAAATTTTGTGCTGATCCCCTCTTCTGTTCCTTTTTTATTTTTTAGATTTGTCATAATTTTTTCCATCTCTTCATTTTTCACTTCCCTAAATGTCGTTAAGTTTATTTCTATTCTTATGTCGATGTCTTTTTCGATGTTCTCATGTCTTACATTGTCATTATCCTTCACGATATCTTTAATACTTTGTAAAAAGAAGTTATTAAACATATCAGCTATTTGTTTTTCCTCGCTATACGTTATTCCATCAAAGCATATTCCTTTTGTATTTACAGCTTTATTTTTATTTCCAATTAATGCTCTTCATGCTTTCCACATCTTTGTCGGATTAGCTTTCTCGGCATCAATACTATTTTCATAAAATTCTCTTTTTTTCTGTCTAGTCAGTTGTACTACATAGTTTCTTATTCTTTTATAATCCTCCCAGCTTCTTTCTCTATTTGATATTGCAGCTCTTTTATACGCTTTGTCTCTTTCCCTCCTTGCTTCTCTCACTTCGTCCGTGATCCATTGTTTCTCTTTCCATCTTGTTAGTATTTTTCTTTTTTTAATCGGTGCTACTTCATTTATTGCTTCTACGATACAATTTATTGTGTTATCGGCTAGGTCATTTACGCTGGTGTTAACAACACCCTGCATTTCGAGATTATGTCTAAGTACTTCAATGTATTTTTCATCGCTATAGTTTTCGAAGTCTCTTGTAAAAAATGTCTCATATTTGTTTTTGATTTTGCCATTCTCTTTTATGTCAATCTGTATTACTTGATGATCCGTTATTTTGGGTGATAGTAGTACTTGTGTTGCTATGTTAAAATTGGAAAAGGCTAGGTCAATTATTGTCTTTGAAGTCTCTGTAATTCTAGTATAATCACGCACATATTGCTTTAATCCTAAACATCTTAAATCTTGCACTAGCCGTTTTGAATAGTTATTTGTTTTACTTACATCTATGTTAAAATCACCCATAAGTATTACATGTTCTTTGTCAATTAAGTTCTCACATTCGTTTAATATTTCATCAATAAATGCACCATCGCTTTTGTTTGGGGAATGATATATATTGCATAGGATAGTTTGTTTGTACTTCCCCATTAGTTCAATTGTACATATCCAGGCATTTTGTTCGCTATTTATTGTACTTAAGACTTTGTATTTTATCTCCTTGTTTATAAAGGTTAGTATACCACTTGTCCTACTATTATTGGTATTACATCGTACCATTTCATAGTTATCCATAATTATTTCCATATCATCTATTTCATTCGTTATATGAGTTTCAGTCAGACATAGTACTTTTGGTTTTAGCGTTATCGCTAAACTTTCTATTTCGTCTTTATTATTCAAATAGCCTTGTGCATTTAATAGTAAAATAAATGGATCGTTTGATTTAGCCTCTGTTTTTATTAGTTGCTACTCGTCATAGTATAGAATGTTTTTTCTGTTTCTGTTGACGTTTCTTTGATATGCCTCACATTCATTATCTGTTGCTTCATGGTCGCATGCCAATTCTTCTATCTTGAACTTGTTTTTTATATCTGAGCAATTTATGCACTTTTTAATTGTCGATCTACACTCTTTAATGTCGTGCAAATCTCCACATTTTCGGCACGTCTTTTTGTTCCTACAATCCGACGCAAAGTGGATATATCCCCAGCAATTGTAACATCTCAACACACTCACGTAATCATAGACCGGGCATATTTTCCATCCTACTTTTATTTTTTGCCTTTCTACAACTTGCTTATGGGTTTTCGGATCGACTTCTAGTATCATCGTCGTTGCCATTTCGTTTATCCTGCTTTTTTTGATAATTTTCATTTTGGACGATGTTTCTTCACCTTCTAATCCATTTTGTGCTATGATCTTTTTTACGAAGTTTTCTTCATCCTTCATTTCAATTTTTTCTTCGATTCCAACGATTTTTATTTTCGGTAGTTTCTTACTCCTTGCGTAGACTTTGTAATTTGAGCCCATACTTTCTTTAAGCGCTGTAGTCAATACATTTTTGTCTTTAGGTTTATCGCATTGTAATATTATCCTACCCTTCGGTCCTTGAACAATATTGTTTATGCCGACTCCTAATTCCATTATATCTATATTGTCCTTTATCCTGCCTACTGTTTCTTGGCTTGTTTGTTCCGTTTCTGGTTGGATAACGATTTCCTCTCTTTTACTATTTTTTGCCACCTCGGAGTAGGTTTCCTTATATCTATTTTTTCTTTCAAGGCCACGACTCTTATCTCTTTTTCCGCTCTCCACCTTACTTTCTATTACTCCTAATTTTATTTTTTCAATTTCTACTTTCATGTTATTTAGTTCTTGTTTGATCGCTTCCGTTTCCTTTTCTCGTTCTTCTTTTATAATGGTTCTTAGTATCTCCTTATATTCATTTTTGTCAATCGCTCCCTTTACAATCTGTTGTATATTTTTTATTTCCTCTTTAACAATTTTGCTTATTAGTTCCTGTACTTGTATTTCGAATCTTTTTATTGTATTTTCGCTTTCTGAACTTATTATTTGTTTGATTTGTTCCAAGATATTGCTCCCCACTATTTTATTTACAATCTCTCGTTGCAATTTTTCGTTTTCTCTTTGAACAATCTTTTCAAAAATCGCTTTTTCATCTGTAGATTCATCACTTTTTGTTCTTTTTTCATTCTTCTTGTTAAATGTTTCCCTCTCTTCTTCAGACATTTTCCTCTTCTTTTTATTACCTTCCTCCTTTTCCTCCTCGATCTCCCCCCTCGCCGCAATCGTTTCCAATTGCTCTTTACATGGGACTAATTGATTTACACTATTAAACACTTTATGTGAGCCCGTACAGCCTGGATGAAATGACTTGATACATAGTTTGCAGTACAATCTAGTAGTTTGTATAGACTTTTTACATTTAAAACATTTTTCTGCTGCAGACATTTCGGCATTTTCACATTTTTTATTTTTTTTGCTTTTAATGTCACTTGATTTAGAATTTTTAAATTTTTGATTTTTATTTTTATTTATTTATTTATTTATTTATTTTTTTTAATTTTTTAAAATTTTTTAAAATTGCCACTTGCTTTCAACTGTCGTTTGAGGCACCGCATCTATGGACACCGTTTTTGGCTCGTTGAATGGATGGGCACCAGAGAGAGCTTAATACACATCGAAAATGGACGGCACGATGCATCGTTGACGACCTGAAAAAGCTTTCGAAAACGATTCCCTCAAGAATCGAAAAACTAACGGGTATCGGTACTGATAATGCTTTGGCAATGATTGGGATGAATTCAGGAGTTTACGCAACCGTTAAAAGAAGATGTACCTAACCTGATTTCGATATTATGTGTGTGCTTTTCTCTGAAACTAGCAGTATCAAAGGCTTCTAAATATATTCTTCCAAGACACATCGAATCCATGATAAGCGAAACGTACAATTGGTTTTTACATTCCTCGATAAGACAGTTCAGTTACGCCCAAGTATACAGCGTAATTGATGAGAGTGAATTACCTTTAAAGATTTTCAAAGTAGCTGACACGAGATGGCTCTCTATCGAGTCCGCGGTTAAAAGAATTTTGGATCAGTGGTCAGCTTCAAAAGTGCACTTCGGTTTACTACGTCTAAAAGAAAACTATTTTATCGCCAAGAGATTGTATTTGATGTATTGTGATGCACAAAACAAAGTATTTCTTAGTTTTCTGCACCCTATTTTGAATCTGGTACAGCAGACTAACAAACATTTTGAAGCTCTTTCCGCGGATCCTACAAAACTCCTTTCCGACTTGAAAAGATTGTTCTCTACCATCATGAGTAAAATCGTTTTACCGACCGCGAGAATAGATATCTACTAGGAGAATCTAGACATATATCTCAATCCAAGCCCATTCTCGGGATATGCTCTCGAATCCGCATGTAACGAACCAGACATTTAAGGACATCAAAAACAGGAGCTTAAGACTCGGTGCATCTCATTTTCCGTGGCTTTGGCAAAATAAATACAAAATCATTTCCCCGATAACATTAAGGTGCTGGAAAAAATAAGTGGAATGTCCGTTAAAGAGTATTTGAAACCGCAAAAGTCTTCCATTACGGAAATAGCTGAGATATATTTTTCGAAAGAAACTTCGAAAGTAGCGTAAATAGAAATATAGTGAGGTGTCCTACATTAAATAAAGTGGCCGGAAACAGAAGACACAGAACGCTTCCGGAGCGAAGTTAATCAGTATCGAGATGCAAGTGGAGAAAATCCCTTTACAAACTTGATTGATCTCGCGTTTCGAATATTATGTCTTCCACATTCAAACGCCGATATCAAACGAATCTTTAGAAAAATGAACGTAATAAAAACAAAGCTGCGTAATAAAATGAAATTGCCGTTACTAGTTAATCTTTTGCATATAGCACGTTCTACGAATTCTGGGGAAACGATTGTGCGCCTACTTTCCTTTTTTCCTGTAAATTTGTACATTCGTTGAGGACATCATCAAGCAAAGCTCTGACCTAAATTTTCAGACCCCTATCGCTATTAGGTTAGGAGCAGAATTGCAAGTAATGCATTACTTTTTGTAATGATTAATGGAAAATATTTTCATTAACCATTAAATTTTCATTAACCATTAAAATTCAATGATTAATGGCAATTATTTTCCATTAAGGGGACACATTCAGCGTCAATTTGCCGATTTTTGGACATCAATATAAATGTTCATGGCATTTGTGGAAATTTCACTGATAGTCTACCATTTGATGTATCAAATGTAGCAACTTTTGACGCTAGTTAGAACCCTGAAGATGCAGCGGTTCTCTCATAAATTAATTTTTTATTTTCACACGCTGCGTGCAGTTCTGACCAAACCGCTTGACGAATCTTATCCTGCGACGTCTCATTTTCTTTGTAAAACTTTTGCGCGGCACATTTTTTTTTAGATCCTCAGTTTGGAGTTACAGGCCACTTTTTGAATCTTTGACTCATTTTTGGTTTTTCGAGCACTGCACACAAAACAATATTCATTATAATAAAAATGTGCCGCGCACAAGCGGTCCATAAAAGTGTTACAAAGAAAATGAGATATCGTAGGATAAGATCCATCAAGCGGTTTGGTCAGGATTGCGCGCAGAGTTTTTGAAGATCCAGTTTTCGGAAACAGCCTCCGAAGTTGAAGGTATGGAAAAACGTTTCCTCAGTTTTTTATAAGAGATAGGTTTTTAGAAGGCAATACCAATAGTCACTCCTTACATATGGAGTGAGTGCCTAAAAAATGAATAGTGAAGGAAAAAAGCTAGTGAAAATGGTCGAGGAGGTTGGATGGGTGATTATGAACGGGAATATACGGGGGGATGGAAAAGGGGAATACACATATACCGGAGCGAGGGGAGAAACAGTAATAGACTATATTTTAGGAGATGAAAAAACAAGGAAAGGAATTGTAAGCATGGAAGTGGGGGATAGAGTGGACTCAGTTCACCACCCATTAGTGGTGACGATCGAAAATGGAAAGGGTAAGAGAGAAGTAGAAAAAAGAACGAAAAGAAAGATAGGAAGCGGAAAATGGTCCGAAAAAATGAAAGAGGAGTACGCGAAAGGGGTACAAAAAGTAAAAACAAAAAGAGGGCAGAGGCAGGAGGTGTTAAATGAAATAGAGGAAATCATTAAGAAAGAGATGAGAGCAAGGGAAGAAAAAGGGGGTAGAGAAAAGAGACAACGAAAGAAAGGATGGTGGGATGAGGAATGCAAAGAGAAAAAGGCGGAGGTAAGAAAAGAACTGAGGAAAAGAAGAAAGAATCAGTGTACAAGGGAGCAATACAATAGCAAGAAAAGAGAATACAAAGAGATGTGTGAGAGGAAAAAAGAAGAAGAAAAAGAAAGAGCTATCAGAGAAATCGCAGGAGCGAAGACAGAAAATTAAGTATGGGAGATTGTGAACAGGGGGAGAAGAATAAGAAAGAGAGCGAATGAGAGTATAGGTAAAGAGGAATGGAAAGAATATTTTATGAAATTACTAGGGGGGGTAGAAAATAGAGTAGTGGCCGGGGGTGGGGGAAGAGGTAGAGAAGGAAACGAGGAAAACCTGAGCAGAGAGGAGGTGGTTAAAATGATTAGAAAATTAAAAGATGGAAAAGCGGTCGGGAAAGATGAAATTCCAAACGAGGCCTGGAAGTACGGGGGGAAAGCGATGTAAAACGTAGCGTGGGAGATTTGTGACAGAGTATGGAGGGGGGAAGGATGGCCGCAAGAGTGGAAAGAGGGTATAATAGTCCCAATTGTAAAGAAAAGAGAAGGGACGAAGGTAAGCCACTACAGAGGGGTGACATTGATGCCAGCGCTATACAAAGTATATGCATCGATACTAGCGAAGAGATTGGAAGCGGAGGTGGAGGGGCAAAAAATGATTCCGCCGAATCAAACAGGGTTCAGGAAGGGAATGGGAACGATAGATAGACGATAGATACGACGATAGAGAAAGGATCGAAGAAATATACGGAGAGACGATAAGTCGAGTGAAGGTAGGAGAGGAAATGGGAGAAATCTTTTGGACAGCAAAGAGTGTGAGGCAAGGGTGTCCTTTGAGCGCAGCGTTGTTTAATCTATCGCTGGCTGACGTGGAAGAGGAGCTTAGAAAAGGAAGGTGGGGAGGGATAAAGGTAGGAGGGAGAAGAATTTACTCACTAGCATATGCGGATGACTTAGTCGTGATGGCGGAGAGAGCGGAAGAAATGTAAAGTATGGTGCACAGGCTGGAGAAATATTTCAAGGGGAAAAAATTGGTGGTCAATGTAGACAAAACGATGGTTATGAGATTTAGAAAAGGACGAGGGAGAAAGAAAAAAGTAGAGTGGAAGTGGGAAGGGAAAAGAGTAGAGGAAGTAAGTGAGTTTAAATATCTAGGGTACGTCTTTAAGAGTAACGGGGGGCAGGACGCGCATATAAAGGACAGGGCAAGAAAAGCAGGAGTGATTATGAAACAAGCATGGGGGATTGGGAAAAGAAAATTTGGGAAGGACTGGGGAAGAAGGGTATGGCTCTTCGACACCTTGGTATGGACAGTGATGGGGTATGGAGCGGAAATCTGGGGGTGGGAAGAAAAAGCGAGGATGGAGGCAGTACAGGAAAGATTCTTGAGGTGGACACTAGGGGTAGATTGGAGGACGCCATGCTATATGGTGAGGGAGGAGGCAAAGAGGGAAAAGGTAAGAACGAGAGCGGGGAGAAGGGCTTGGAACTTCGAAGATAAACTGAGAAGAGGGGAAGGGAGTGAGTTAGCTAGAGCATGTCTTGATGAAATAGAGGAAAGAGAGTAAAGAGACGGAGAAAGAATTTCGAGGTGGGAAGGAGGAAGGAAAGCGCTAAGAGCAACGCGGGGGCAAGGAGGAGAGGATTACGAAGAAGGTGGATACGAGAGAGTAGAAAGAGAGGATAAAAGAAGACAGAAAGAAGAAAGATTCAAAAGTATAAACGAGTCAAGATACAATAAATGGTATAGGGAAGTAAGGGCTGATGAACTGCCGAGGTACCTGAAATCAGGACGGGGAGAGGAGAGGTGTAAGAGAATTGCCAGGTTCAGTCTAGGAAACGAGATGAGGGAAGGGGGATACCGGGCAGAAGAAGAGGAGAAAAAGTGCAGGATATGGGGTGGAGAAAGAGAGTCATGGAAGCACGTATTGGACAGGTGGGAGGCGGAGGGGAATCGGAAAAAGGAATTGGAGAGAGAGTGCGAGAGATTTTGGATGAAGATGGAAGGGGTGAGGAATGGATGAGAATGATTGAAGAACGAAGAAAAGGAAAGCAGGATGAAATGCAAGGCGAAGTGGTGTGAAAGAGGTGGGAACGGAAAAGAGTGAAAGATGACAATGGAGTGAAAGAAGCGGAAACGGAGGTCGAGGGAGGGGGTGAAGGGCGGAGAGAGGGCAAACGAGCGAAATTTAGTCAGTAAGAATCAAGGCAATGCGAGCGAGAAATAGTGATCAGAAAATGTAAAGCGAAGCGATGCGTGCGAAAAATACCCGGTGAGAAGATTAACAACCGAAAAGTCAGGTAGAGTTGTGCGGAGAGAGGGCAAAACGAGAGAGAAGTAATGAATGGGAATGCGGAGGCGGGACAAAGAGAGCGAAAAATAAGGGGAGAAAGTATGAAGCGAAACGAAGCGTGCGTGAGGTAATTGATAAGAAAATGTAAGCGACGAAAAATTGTAATTAGTTTAAGGAAATGTAAGCGGTATAAATTTTGTAAGTAAAGTAAGAGAGTAGAGGAAATGTAAAAGAAGAAACGGAAGCCTTGTAACCCTAAGGGGAGCAATAAATCATTACATCCATACTTTGGAAAATATGCAAAATATCGAAATTTTCCAAGATGTTTTATTTTTATTTATTTCTTTTTATTTTTAGATGGAATATTAGTAATTTTTGTCCTATTTTAGAAACTAAAAAAAAAAAAATTATAAAAAAAATATGAGGCAGCCACATCTCACTTTCTAATCATAATATACATTACTTATTAATGATCCAGAATCTGTGGAAAAAATTGCAGAATTTTGAAAATAGATTTATCAATTTTCAAAATTCTTTTACGACAGATTTGCCTGTAACTTTGCCATTTTTCAAAATTAGGGTCTATGGCTTGGTTAAAAGGTGCAAAAGGGTTTGTAAAACGTAAAAAAAATTTTTTTTTTTAATCGATTTTTTCCTAATTTCACGCTGACTCGACCCCCTTAACCATTACATTTTTATTTATTTATTTATTCATTTATTTATTTTATTTTATTCTTGAAAGTGCTAAAAAAATAGTTTTCTTAATTTTATTTTTTATTTTTTTAAGCAAGTTTTTATTTATTTATTTATTTGTTTATTTACTTATTTATTAATTTTTTTATTTGTTTCTTTTTCGGCACTTTCAAGAATAAAAGAAAATAAATAAATAAATAAATAAAAATTTAATGGTTAATGGTTAATGGAAATAATTTTCATTAGCCATTAAAAAAGTAATGGTTAATGCATTACTTTTTCATTAAAAATTTTGCAACCCTGGTTAGGAGCTGAGATAATTGATGTCCTGTTTTTCACCTCTTCAAAACTTGTCTCATTTCACGCATCATTTACGCGTTTAATTTCGTTCCTAAGACATTTTTGAAGGAGGTATTTTTTTTGTAAAAAACTGTACAGTTTTAAAAAAAAATATTAATTTTACTGTATCGATCATCCTTATGACTAAAAATTGAGTTTTTTTTAATCACTTTTTTTTTGTCTTCCACCCTACAAAATAGTCATTTCGTTTTTTTTGAAAAGCTGAGACTTTTTTACATAGATTTAAGGTATTTCAGGAGCGGGACTCCTGTAGGAACAAAGCGAGAACAGTTCATTAAAAAAAAAAAAAATTAAATTTCCATGCTAAAATGTCCGAATTAGCCATTTTTACGAAATTTCAAATATCGTATACATAAAAAACTTCCATGTTATTACTCACGAAAATCATTCCCCTATGAATATTAATAAAAATCGTAAAATAAAAGACTCAACAAGCATATGAAATTGGATTATTCAATGAAGTATCTTTATTTTTTCTGATTCCTCACAACCACTGTATTTTTTGCATATAATTTTATTTTGTACTCATGATAGGGATATGTCATGGAAATGTTTTGTGCCTGTTACCATTATAGCCTTCTGAAATCGATCATTCAAGAAATTTGCCATTGTGGAATAATTATAATTTCTGCAGTAAACAGTGTTAGCATGAGGCATATGCCTATTTTGCCGTTGTGGAAAAATTATCATTTGTGCAGTAAGCAGTGTAAACATTAGGCATATGCCTAATGTATGTGTTCTTCTTATATAGCGGTAGATATTATAGGGCTCGAAGTCGAATTTTTATAACATTACTTTGATATATAATTTTGCAAGATTTTTATACTTTTTTATTACACTTATTAAGAGAAAAGTGGAAATTTTACACGCGCGATTCAGTAAGTCATTGATAATGCCACAAAACAGGAAAGATTACAAGGAAACTGGACCATTTAGAAAATTCACCGCTCGTAAACCAGTTCAAAACCAAGCTTGAAATTTCCAGCGTTATTTAGGGATATAATAAAGTATATCCCCTGAAAATTTCAAGCGATTTCAAGTTGATAGATAAAAGTTACGGCTATCTGAAAACAGCGATTTTTCAGAATTTCGTTAGCTTTGCGAGGCCGTGTATAAAAAAGAACGTTGCAATATCTCAAAATTAGTGTAGATAATTATAGTATGTACCAAGACGAAAAATTTGAGCCATCGGAAATTAGTCTACGTGGAAAATCCTTGACCTGACAGCGTTTCAAATTTACGCAAAATTTTGCGAAAATGGAAGTTCAAGGAAGGGGTCCGCAATTAACCGGATTTTGCTTTTGCCTAAAAAACTATTTTTTTATTGAAAATAGGAGGTCAAAGAAGGGAAAGGGAAATGCAAAAAAATCGTGAAAACGACTGAAAAATCGATTTTTTTTCAAATTCAAAAATTTCTACCGCCAACAAATTTTATTATTTTGAGCTGAAAATTTCAGGATCGTCTTATCTTATGACCTTTTTTCTTGAAAAAAATCAACAGCCAAAACGCTGATACGACCCCGCAGGATAAGTTTGAAAAGTAATGGATCTTCCCATATATATAATTCATATATGTTTCTTACTTTTAAGTTGATTTGAATTATTTATGTTTTCTCGATTTTATTTATGTTTTCTCGGTTTTCTCGATTCTTAGGATCATATAATAGTGGTTTGATCTCGGGCGATGTTTTTCCGGAACTATCAAAAACCAGTATTCCCTACGTTATATGACTTTGTTAAATTCAGATGGTTTTATTGGAATGAAAAAATTCGATTTTTGAATTGACGGCACCGCAATTTTCATTATTCGTCATACGCATTATCCCCGAATTTGTTTCATTCGAATATCTGGAATGAAAATGTGCGAAACTGCAAAAGTTACTTTGACGGTGAGTTTACCCCTTGAAACTGTTTTGCCGCCAATAAAAAGAAACGTGTCTCTCCAATTTCGATGAATAAAAATTTTCAAATCAACGGAATTGGAGGGGAACCTAGAAACGGTATTATACATTATACATTATACCCCCGAAAAGGTTTTTTTCAAAAAACCCAAAAAATCCCTATCTTTTACTTCTTTGAGCTCTTTCTAATGTAATTAGTTTTAACAAGATAAGAAAAAAGTTTTCGAGTTACACGACATTTTTTTTACTTTTAAGGGGAGACAGTCAGCGTCAAAATGCCGATTTTTGAACTTCAATATAAATGTTCATGGCATTTGTGGAAATTTCACTGATAGTCTACCATTTGATGTATTAAATGTAGCAACTTTTGACACTAGTTAGAACCCTTAAGGTGCAGCGGTTCTCTAACAAATGAATTTTGGATTTTCACACGCTGCGCGCAGTTCTGGCCAAATCGCTTGATGGATCTTATCCTACGACGTCTCATTTTCTTTGTAAAACTTTTTCGGACCACTTTAGCGCGGCACATTTTTTTTTAGATTCTTATTTTGGAGTTACAGGCCACTTTCTGAATCTTTGACTCATTTTTTGGGTTTTAGAGCACTGCCCACAAAACAATATTCATTATAATAAAAATGTGCCACGCTCAAGCGGTCCGTAAGAGTGTTACAGAGAAAATGAGACGTCGTAGGATAAGATCCATGAAGTGGTTTGGTCAGGAATGCGCGCAGAGTTTTTGAAGATCCAGGATTCGGGAAACGGCCTCCGAAGTTGAAGGTATGGAAAATCGTTTCCTCAGTCCTTCGCTCCACCGATTACTGTACCTGCATAACGAACAATATTTGTCATGGTTATTGCATGCAGAACACAAAATTTTTAACACGCTTTTCACGATTTGTTCATATTTATAATTTTAATTATTTTTAATATTTACATATAATTTTACACCAAAAATGCTATGAATTTATCACAATATAACCTCCAATCCGTTGACAGTTTGGAGGTTACACTGTACATATAAGGCACGGAATTGAATTCACTTACTGGAAAAAATGTAAATAAATATAAAAATCAATTCGATTATTTAGTAAAGATGACGAATACGATTGTCTTTACAAATAATCGAATATAATAAACATATGACCTGACGTATCACTCACCACTGTGAAACTGCTCGTGTCGTTTGTCGAGATCGAAGAAGCACTTTCACGTAATTTCTCGATCGGTTTAGATATTTTACATTGCTTTTGTAAAAATAAATAATCACTGGATAAAAATAAGTGAATACAATAAAAAAAAATAAGCCACGCGCGAACGTTTGTTTTCTATTGCAGCAGCAACAGTTTAGCATTTGCTAGTAACAAAAATTTACTAGTAAATTTACGAGGCAATTTCTGATCACTTTTGCAACATTTTTTTTGATTGGCTCGTAGTCACTTCTTTCAAATGTTTTGATTGGTCCGCAGAGCTGTTAGCGCGCAGAGCGCGCTTATGTCGCAATCGCGCGATATTCAAATTCCATTCAACAGTAGTAGAATTCAACAGTAGTTACCAACTCTACACTAATCTAAATGAATAATCAATTGTATATAAATACCCATATATATATTAGGGTGAATCGAAAAAACTAAAAACTGTTGGCTACCCTCAAAAATCAAAGATATCGTTGAAATAAAGGTCTCTGTGCAGCGGTTCGATTTTTTGAATTTTTTTAGAAGGCACGCTGGGCGTCCAAACACGCCATTTTTAGCCTAAAATTTACTAAATCACTGTTAAACGAAAACCAATCATTCAAAAAATTCTGAATTTTTCATATAAGGTGCTCAGACATGTACTCTTTCTAACCCATATTTACTGAACATTAACAAATAGTTCATATATGGGGAATTCTTTATCAACTGGGCCACTTTTTTTTTAAACCTCTCCAATTTTTTTCAAAATCTGCCAGTTAAAAATATTAGTAGAAAGGAACGACTGTGATTTTTTTTAGATTTTTTTAGGCGTCCGTTCAAGATTTTCAATTTTTCATTACGAACACTGTATCTCAAAAAATATTCATCACACAAAAAAAAAACATAAGAATTAATTTTTTTTTATTTTTTTCACTTTATCGAAAAAAATAAAAATTATAATTTTTCTGCATTGAGAAAATTGAAATTGGGCAAAAAAATGAAATTTTTTTTTTTTAAACCTAATAAAAAGCTTTTGATTCTAGTACTAATTTTACAGGATGTCTATTATTAGGTGAAGAGTCTGCGAAAAAAATTTCAGAGTGACACCTGCAGTGATTACGATGAAAAAAATGAAAACATGAGATTTTGCAGGGTTTTTATTTTTTTTATCGTAACCATTGGAGGTGCCATTCTGAAATTTTTTTCTCAGACTCTTCACCTAATAATAGACATCCTGTAAAATTAGTACCAGAATCGAAAGTTTTCTATTAGGTTTTAAAAAAAAAAAATTCTTATTTTTTTGCGAAATTTCCATTTTCTCAATGCTGAAAAATTATGATTTTTATTTTTTTCGATAAAGTGGAAAAAATAAAAAAGTTCTTACTCCTATGTTTTTTTTGTTTGGTAAATATTTTTTGAGTACAGTGTTCGTAATGAAAAATTGAAAATCTTGAACGGACGCCTAAAAAAATCTAAAAAAAATCACAGACATTCCTTTTTACTAATATTTCAAACTGGCAGATTTTGAAAAAAATTGGAGAGGTTCAAAAAAAAAGTGACCCAGTTGATAAAGAATTCCCCATATATGAACTATTTGTTAATGTTCAGTAAATATGGGTTAGAAAGAGTACATGTCTGGGCACCTTATATAAAAAATTCAGAATTTTTTGAATGATCGGTTTCCGTTTATCAGTGATTTAGTAAATTTAAGGCTAAAAATGGCGTGTTTGGACGCCCCGCGCGCCCTCTAAAAAAATTCAAAAAATCGAACCGCTGCACAGAGACCTTTATTTCAACGATATCTTTGATGTTTGAGGGTAGCCAACAGTTTTCAGTTTTTTCGATTCACCCTAATATATATATATATTTAAATATATATTTATATATTTATATATTTATATATTTAAATATATATATAAATATATATATATATATATATATTTAATTATTTATCATTGGTGAGAATATTTCTTTAGTGGATGAAGAAATATATTCACTAAATATTATGATGATATTGTATACATATATATATATATATATATATATATATATATATATATACATATATATATATATATAAATGGGGCATTCTAAGAGAAAAAAAGGAGTCATTTCCCTCAGGTAATCAGATCCTTTTTAGCATTGATTCCACTTGAAAAATAGCCTCATTTTTTTACAGAATTATTTCGACACTTCTTTAAGTGGCGCGACGATCGCTTGTGTGTAAAAAAGGAATAACTGAAAAACGCCATTTTTTAAATTATGCAATTTTTTCCACAGATTCTGGGTTATAAATACGTAATATCTATCATGATTAGAAAGTGGAATGCGGCTACCTCATATTTTTTTAAATAATTTTTTTATTTTTAGTTTCTAAAATAATATTAAAAATATAATTCCTAATATTCCTTATAGAAGTAAAAAATAAAATAAAAATCAAATTTGTTTCTAAAAATTTTGATATTTTGCATGTTTTTCAAAATAAATGAGATTTTTTTTTTCAATAAAAGATTTTTCTCAGTTACTTCGGAAAATATGCGAAATATCGAAATTTTCCAAGATATGTATTATTTTTATTTATCTTTTTTCACTTTTATAAGGAATATTAGAAATTTTTGTTCTATTTTAAAAACTAAAAAAAAATTATTAAAAAAATATGTTGCAGCTGCATCTCACTTTCTTATCATGATATATATAACTTATTAATGGTCCAGAATCTGTGAGAAAAATTGCAGAATTTTGAAAATGGATTTCTCAATTTTCAAAATTCTTTTATTACAGATTTGCCGGTAATTTTGCCATTTTTCAAAATTAGGGTCTATGGCTTGCAGGGTTGCAAAATTTTTAATGAAAAAGTAATGCATTAACCATTACTTTTTTAATGGCTAATGAAAATTATTTCCATTAACCATTAAAATTTAATGATTAATGGAAAATATTTCCACTAACCATTAAATTTTTATTTATTTATTTATTGATTTATTTATTTTCTTTTATTCTTGAAAGTGCCAAATAAGAAATAAATAAATAAATTAATTAATTAATACGTAAATAAATAAATAAATAAAAATTTAATGGTTTATGAAAATAATTTCCATTAACCATTTAAATTTAATGGTTAATGAAAATGCAAATGCATTACAAAAAGTAATGCATTACTTGCAACCTTGATGGCTTGGTTAATAGGTGCAAAAGGGTTTGTAAAACGTAAAAAAAATACAAAAAATAAAAACGATTTTTTTCCAATTTCCCGCTGACTCGACCCCCTTAACCCTTATAAATTCACTTCTATTCACACCCTCGGAATTGCAAAAGGCGTATTTTTTATTATTTGCCATAAGCATTCTTCTCGAATTGGTTTCATTCGAATACACTAGTGTAAAAAATTAAGGGATCGAAAAAATCTCCCAAATTTTTAGTGGTTTTTAACTATGTTGTATCTCAGTGTCAAATGGTCGTATCGATGTCTAAAAAATAGCACTTTAAAGCTTCAAGTTTCCATTTTTCAGATCTTTTAGCAAAAAAATTGGCGAAGCTACAAGTTTCACGCAATATTGAGAAATTTTGCAAATTTGGCAAATTTATATCACTTTTTTTTGGCTTCAATTACTAGGAAAATTTTTCCAGCTAAATCATCGAATGGACCGGATAGCTTGTTTATTTACATTAGCTTCAATTTGCTTCCTTTGAGATCTCGCTGCGACCCGCTCTACAAGGATTGATAGTTTTTTGGAAAAAAAAATTTCCCATCCTTGCTATGAATTTGAAAAAACAGAAGAAAAAGGACTATTTATGTTTTTTTAGAAAATCAACGGCTAAATTTTTTTTTTTTTTTTTATTGTGCATTTCCCCCCGTCTCGAGGCTTTCGCCTATTACAGGGTCGGCCCGGGTCAGTAGCCAGTCCCCCCTGAGGATCTGGTCCGGATCAGTAACCAGATCCCCATGCGACCGCATCCGACTTCCCCCTCTATAGCGCATTTGCTATGGAAATTAATTTTCATAGACACAGGGAAACTGCGGAAAACCTGTGTCACTATAGCCGGTCCTGAGTTCGCTTTCCGATGCCGGAGCTACGTCACGTTTCGTCGGGAAATTGTAAACATGGACTACAGCTATATACATATGACTCACACCTGTACGAGTACTTGTATATGCCACATATATATATCTGGAGCTTGTCACGCCCATATTTTTATTTCTCGACGAAACTACGGCACAGGGAATCGAACCCAGGACCTCCCAATGCTCTGGTTTAGAGGCGAGCACGCTAGCCACTACGGCAGAGTACCGGTTTCAACGGCTAAATTAAAAACATTGTCAAAACGACTAATCTTGAGCGTGACTTTTACAGCTCAATATATCCACAAACTCCCTGTAAAGTTTCAATTTGATCTATCGAACGGTTTTTTTGTTTCAAGCAATCAAATTTTTTTTTAAAATTAAAGGATCATGTTTCTGCCCCTAAACTTCATAATCATTATTAAAGTACATTTTTTTTGCTTTTTCCACATTTTTGTCCCGAGCAGCGTTTAAATGTACGGAAAGAAAAATTTCGAAGAATTTTCGAATTGTTTTTTGAAAAGGTTGTCGATTTTTCTTTCCCCATAAATTTAAACGCTATTTGCGATAAAAATGTCGAAAAAGCTCAAAATTTTGTTTTCCATTAAAATAATTATGAAGTGTTTAGGGGCAATGAAAATAATCCTCGAATAAAAAAAAAAATAATAATAAAAAATTAAAAAAAAAAATTTGAACATTTATTGGATTTTTTTCCATAAATTTAAACGCTTAAACTTATTTTTCAAAAACTTCAAAAACTTATTTTTCATTTTGATAATGATTATGTAGTGTTAAGGGGCAATAAACATGATTCTTTATTTTTTTTTCAAAAATTTAATTGCTCGAAACAAAAACCCATTCGATAGATCAAATTGAAACTTTACAGGGATTTTGTAGGTATATTGAGCTTACAGCTCAATATCAAAGTCACGCTCAACATTAGACGTTTTGTGAATATTTTTAATTCGGCCGTTGATTTTCTAAAAAACCATAAATAGCTCTTTTTCTCCTGTTTTTTCAAAAAAGCCAATTGAAGGTATATAAAGTAAATAAACAACCTATCCGGTTCATGTAATGGTTTAGCTAGAAAACAAATAAAAGTAATTGCAGACAAAAAAAGTGATACAAATTTTCCACATTTTTTTTCTTGGTATTTCTTAGGATTGCGTGAAACCTGTAGCTTCGCAAATTTTGTTGTTGAAATATTTGAAAACTAGAAACTTAAAGCTCCAAAATTCTTTTTTTAGACCTTGATACGATCATTTTCCACTAGCATATAGCATTGTTAAAAACCACTACAAATTTGGGAAATTTGTTTGATTCCTTAATTTTTTCCACTAGTGTATCTTGATTGGAACTATGCGAAATTGCAAATCACTCGAAGGGTGCTCAACTTTGAGTATAAGTTTCACCCTTAAAAACTATTGTTCCGCCGTGTCTCTTAGATTTTGATGAAGAATAACACATACCAAAATAACCGACATCGGTGGGAGATACTGAAAACGAAATTAGAGGGGTAGTTACCTCCATAACGGTTTCTTTCGATAAACGCAAAAACCCGTATCTTCTACTTTTCCAAGCTCTTTCGAATGCAATTGGTTTCATTCATATGAAAAAAGTCTTCGAATTACATGTATTTTTCGACTTTTAACCCCTATAAATTTACCCCTGTTCACCCCCTCTCAACTGGAAAAGCCGCATTTTTTATTATTCGTCATAAGCATTCTTCTCGAATTGGTTTCATTCGAATATTTTGATTGGCTATGTGAAACTGCCAAAGTCAGTCAGAGGATGCCCAACTTTGATGGTGAGTTTTACGGTTTTACCCATTAAAACTGTTTTTCCGCCGATAAAAAAATACATGTTTCTCAGTTTCAAATACTTTACAACATACATGAGTTTCAACAAAATCGGAGGAGCCACCTAAGTGATGTTCCTTGTGCGTTATCAATGTGCAGTTTCCAATGGACGTATTATTTTTTATTGATAAAATGGCCTAATATAGTTAGAAGAAAAGTTCATTCTATAAAATCGGAAGTATACTCACAAAGAACTTTTGTGAACAGGCATTGGTAATCAATATGCAATAAATAATCCTGGTAATCCAATAATCCATCGCAAATGGTTTCTGGTTGAATGTCTCCTCAATACTTATTAGCAATTTGCTTCCGAATTTGCTTTTCGAGTATTCAAATTAATCTTCCTTTATTTCAACTCGTCGTCATACGTCACGTTCGCCGATATTATTTCGAGGTTTTACAACGCTTCATGAGTATGTGGTTTTTTCATGGATTCCTCGTTTCAGTCGTAGTATTTAATTTATGTTTGCCTATGTTCAACGTATTTGAATTGCCCTTTAGATCATCATTTAACAAAACACCAATTGCAACATTCGATTCAACAGAAAAGAAAAACACGGTAACGGCTAAGGACGGTAGTAGTTCCACAACAGCACAGATCTATTGCCCGGCACACAGTGTGCTCAAGTCTCAACATATCCGAGAAGTATAACAGCACGAGGGAACCTTCGCTGAATATAAGTTCATCGAAGTGAAAGTGAGAATGATGGTTTAGAACGCGCGCAGAAGAAGGGACTTTGTGGTCTGCGTAGATTATTTGACACACGATTATTTGACTGTATATACCGATCGATATGTATGACTTTATATGTCTCTCACGATACTTTGAATGGAATCTTAAATCACACTTTTCATCTCAATCTCTTGTCTAACATCGTAAAAGATTCGATTTTCCGCGATGTAGAATTATTTTAATTTTAAGCACTTTTATTACTTGTTTATCAATATACATTGATAGGTTAAAAATAATTGAAGTGATAGATAGCGAGAATTTAAAAAACGGAATCAACTAAGCTAAAGTTATAGTCAACAGTATTATACGTTTTTTATTATATCAAATTTCATCTAAAAAAACTCGAACCTATGAAATTTATTTCAGTTTATGGTTCCTATAATGTTTTTGAAATATTCGTCGAAACGATCTCTATGTACATTAGTCTGTCCGTTATTTACCAAGTTGGCAGTTTTTAAATCCCCCCTCCCTCCCCCCAGATCATTTGTACATAACCTAAAATGAATTTTAAAAAAAACCGTTTTGGAAGTGATTTAACCGTGCCTTTCAGACTGTTTTTCCCCATTTAAAATACATGGGTTTTTTGCGTTTTTTGCATTGTATTTTTTTCGGCCACCGAAAAATTATTAAAAATAAAACAATCATTGTTTCAGCTTCAAATAACGTTACTTTAAAAGGATTAATACCTAATGAATCTTAATCTTACATAATCATAGTAAACTTTGTCACTTAAATAGTGAAAAATAAATAAAAAAAATTTCAAATCAGTTTTTTAAATTTTTTATTTATTTATGAGTTATTCCACCCCAAGTGTGTAAGCCCGTGACCCTGACCCTCTTGGATTTATTTGATTTTTTTCATATGATCGCATTAAGTCTAAAATACACCCTCATAGTTTTTCAACATTTTTTTAAACATCCCTTATAAAAAAAAATATTTGAAAAAAACTGCTATTTTTTTAAATCTAAATATTCTGAAAAAACCGTGATAATATATAAAAAAATTTCAAACTAATACCCGTAGTGGGCAGATTTTTTTCTGTGTTGTATAAGCTATTAACGTTCTCAAAATTCCAAAAAATTCTCAAAAGCTCACCTTGAGCAGATACTGAATTATTTTGGTATTCAAATTAATTTCGTTGATGATTTTCGAATAATGCAATATGAATTGTAACTTTGAAATGAGAATAAAATGAGCAGGCATTATTCTCATTTTAAGGTTTATAATTCATATTGCATTATTCGAAAATCATAAACGAAATTAATTTGAGTACCAAAATAATTCAGTATCTGCTCAAGGTGAGCTATTTGATAATTTTTTGGAATTTTGAGAACGTTAATAGCTTGTAAAACACAGAAAAAAATCTGCTCACTTTTTCAGAATTTTCTTAGATTTTCAAAAAATGGCGGGTTTTTTCAATATTTTTTTCTTTTAATAAAGGATGTCTGGAAAAATGTAAAAAAAATATAAGGGTGTATTTTAGACTCAATGCGATCAAATGAAAAAAATCGAATAAATACGAGAGGGTCAGGGTCGCGGATTTACATACTTGGGCTGGAATAACTCATAAATAAATAAAAATTTCAAAAAAGTAAGTTTTACTTGACTAATTTGAAAAACATGATTATATAAGATTAAGATTCATTGGGTATTAATGATTTGCCGAAAATAAAAAATAATTTTTTTTTTTAGGTTTTTAAAGCTTGTGCAAATTATCCCTATATTATTTTTCACCAATTAAAAAATGTTTCCGTTTAAAGTGACCTTATTTGAGCATAGTGTAGGCGAGATCTATGTACTCGTCACCTTGACCAGGCACGACAAATTCTATGGGGGAATCATCCGTGAGTGATGAGATTGGTTTGTAATAAACCCAGTTTGACCCCTCAATCGTAGTTTGCGTTGGAGGAAGAGAAAACAGCTCGAGTTCGGATTTCATGCACTCGCACGAATGCGCATGTAGGAAAGCCATTTTTTTTTTGCTTACGCGAAAATATCAGCTACAGTCCGTTGAATTTTTCCCTTTATTTTTTTTATTTTTTTCAACGTCTTCTTCTTTTTCGTGTTGTTGATTTTCTTCTTCTTTTTCGGAGAGACACGTCGCTTAACACGTCTACTGGTCGAATGTCGGGTGCGCGAAATTTTCCGCTTCTTATATCCCGAGCCCTGCATCAATCGATTAATTTTTTCCTCGGCCTTCCGTTTCAAATTACTTCCTGATTCACGCACTCTTGCGCGAAAAGCATCTTTAAGCATCATATCTCTCTGTAGCATATCTTCGGCGATATTCGCACCGGCCCGCATCGCCTCTTTACCCACAGCTGTCGCGCCTTTGCGCAGGAGTGGTAAAACACGACGAAAAAGCCCTCCGAGAAAGCTTCCGATCCCCTGACCACGCCGATTGGGTGTGCCAATGTAAACGTGGCTAATTCCGCCGTATCCTCGTCGACCCAAGCCGTTCTGTAGATCGCCGCTATGAATCTCGCCGCCGTTGTAATAATATTGCTCCATACGGACTTGTTAGTGCAGCCGTTTAAACTGCAGCGTCACCGTCAACGTTCCGTACTCGAATAGTATAGGTTTGCCAAACCCATCCCTTATATTGACCCCGATCGTGTGCAAATTATTGCGAATAAGTGGGATATAGCGTTGTGCGGGAAAATATTTTATTCTGGTTGTGCCATATTCTCCGACTCCGTCCACGGGTACGACGCGTAATAATGGTGCCTGTATATCGCCAATGATGCTCGATTCACATATATCCGAATAGATAAATAAACTATCCGGGATAGCTCGAGAAAGCGATGCGGGATGCGGACCTTGGAACGATTGCTTTGGCCCTAAAGCCAGATTTGTCAGAGCCTGGTCACCCAGGCCTAGCAATTGCGCTATAATCGGAGAGACGCGAAAATCATGATAACGCGAATCATCGCATATTCGTGAAACTCTAACCCGACCGTTGGGCTCGAGTTTGAAATGAAAATGGCCGTATACACATGTTAGTTTATTAATAAAGGCGAGTTAAGTATCGATAGAGGAATATATTCCGCTGGGCACGATATCGAACTTTATTGCTCGTCTCGTATGTTCATTACGACCAGATTTATCGTAGTCTCCGTCTTCGACGATTACTCTATTTTCCGATTGGGGGATATGGAGGAAGGTCATTGGGTAGCTAATTTCTGCTAGCGAAACCGCCCAATCTCCTTTTAATCGTAATTGTCTCGGTAATTTTGTGGTATATTTTGTCGTCATATTATCCGGAAAGTTTTCCATACTACTGTTACTCGGTAATACGACAAAGAAAAAATTATTTTCTCGTAAATTCATGCTGTCAAATATCGCGTTTTACTCTCACGAACACGTGTCAATTCCTCGGTATAAAAAATACTGTCGATAATTTCGTTATCGAGATCGCGTAAAATATATACGATTGGATTACGATTTTTGGATATTCGATCGATTTTAAATAATTCGTTGCTCCATCCACGTTCGTATCCTTTCGCGAATGCTGCTTTCGCACTACTGATTCGTACCACATCACCCACCTTATATTTAGGTATTTTATTTTTTCGGTTATGCGTGTATCGTCGAGCAAGATTTTTTCGCGCCTCGGCGGCGTTTTCTAAAGTCACCTCTGCCGGTTGTAATCTTGTTCCGCTGTGACGTGCATGATCATAGCCATTTACAATTTTTTGCAACACATCGATGTAACGTTTGTTTCGCGTATGTGTGAAATAACGCCACATTCTTTCTTTTAACGTGCGATTGAATCTCTCGGCGATCGCGGCCTTTACGTCGGGATTACGCGCCGCGCGAAAATAAATATTTTTTTCTTCAAAAATTCCTGAAAAGGTGCTCCGATAAATTCCTTGCCACGATCAGTTTGCAACTGATGAGGCACTCTATTTTTACTACGAGCGGGTATTCGTGCAAAAGC
Source organism: Alloplasta piceator (assembly GCA_946863875.1). Taxonomy (NCBI): domain Eukaryota; kingdom Metazoa; phylum Arthropoda; class Insecta; order Hymenoptera; family Ichneumonidae; genus Alloplasta; species Alloplasta piceator. The sequence goes on from OX333078.1 coordinate 24,167,654, forward strand.
TCGGGAAACATTGACACTCGTTTTATCGCTCAACGGCTCGACCCAAGCGTATTTGCTCAATACATCTATCACTACCAAGAGATGTACGAAATTATCATTATACGTTGCGATTGATCGAAGATCGGCTAAATCTGCCTCCCATACATCGTCGATATTACTCACATTATATGTACGACAAGGAAATTTACGCCGTACAAATCGATGCATGTTATACAAAGCTTGTGACTCAAGCCATGGCAATATATGTTTTTTATTAATTCTTTTATCGACAATGGCATGTTTGAGAGCTTGCAAGCGGGAAAAGTATGCTGGATGAGCAGGATCATGATAAATTTTATCAAGGATCTTCATAATTTAAGCGTTGTCCAAGCAAGGCATCGTCTTTTTGGCTTGTTATTATTCCTCAGCTGATGTTCACGGCCTTGCTGATTCACGAGCGTTTTATCTACTGCCTTGTCATCCGATTCCTCAGCTGGTCCGCTGTAAAACGCAGTGCCACTTGTCTCTCCCTCACCGTCGTTATCGCTGCTGCTGCTGCTGAGGCCAATGCTCTTGACCGTCTTGGGCAATATGAGACGCTTACGCGGTGTCGAAGTCACAGCTGAGGGGGCAGCCTCCTCTCGTAACAATTCCGGATTTCCTATAAACTCCTGTGGTATCTGTATCTTCCGGAAGTGCTCGGCGAAGTGAGCTCTGCCCTCAGGTTTTGCCCTTTTTCTCGCGCGCATAGCGTCATTCACGAAATCAACTATGTTTGAATTCCTGTCCCAACTGATTTTTTTGTTGGGCGAAGTATTTCTATGCAAATTGCGCAATAATAATTTTGCCTTTGTTCGAAATTTTTTCGGTACACTATCGATAATCAGTGTATCGTTCAATTGGGATTTAACGGCATCGATTAATGCCGTATTACCAGCGTTGATATTATCTTCGCGAATTTTTGATATTTTCAAACTGGCCTCATCCTTCGTCGGGTCATTGTTCGTGTCGTCGCTGTCGTTACGCGAAGCCAAGGCTATTCGAAGGTAACGCTGTAAAACCTGCAGATAAGCACTCCACTTGTCTCTCTCGCTCTCGTACAGGTCAGAGTTTGATATTTCATGCATTTCTGTATCGAGGCGCGAGAGCGGTGTTCCGTTGGTCTGCACGGAGTTGCCGCTCAGCTGTGTATCTGACTCAGCGTTTCCTTGCTGCGACTTTTGCTCGCCTAGTCTCTGTATATTATCATGAGGAATGGGAACCATTTTTCTAGCATGCTCCATGATTGATATACCGAAAAACAGGAATAAACAGATTTTTGAAAAATGTCAAACTGTTTTGTTTTTTTGCAATTAATCGCCGTTTTCCCACCCAACTTCCTTTCTTTTCAGCTAAACGACGAAGAAGCGTAGCATGACGGCGCAAACGTTTTCGTTGGCGATCATTGAGCTTCACATTTCCGCGTCAAACATTCAACGCACACTCGCATATGCTACGTATCAAAGACGTATCAGCTATGCGCAAAATTGCGTGCAATTGCGTCTGTGTGAGATAACACAATGCGTGTGAAATAATGCACTGTTTTTTCCCGAGAGCTCCTTGCTCAACCATTACAGCCGCATTACTGGTACATCGCGGCTAGAGTCTCGTATTTTTATTTATTTTCGTGGTACGTAGACATAATGATACTCAGCATCGGGAAATACGCAGGCGCGAAAACGACAATTATCGGGTGTAGATTGTTTGAGATCGAACAATAGATACCCATGAGGCGCTGCAGTCGCATCGAAATACACCTCTTGAACGAATCGCGGATTTTCCAGGCACACCTGTCGCGCGAGATGCTGAATTTGCGCGCGATCTCGTGGATTTTTAAATACGACGATATAATTTGCGTTCAATGATATATCACGCTGCCCATGTCCTTGATGAAAAATATTTTGCGTGATATAAATTACGCTGAGATTTTTATGATGGCTACCCTTTGTAAATAAATCGACGATGCTATTATTCGAAGCTTCGCGCATGAGATCATCGATGACGATGAGTTTCGGGCATTGATCATTCGAATAATCCGCCGACTGGGGTAATCCTTCGCGAAATTCAATTTTTTCCCCATATTCCGTATAACCAGGCTGTCATTCCGAGTAATAAAAAAGCACGCGTTCAAATCGTACATCCGACATTTCACGTATGTATTTAAAAAATTTTTTTACAAAATATGTTTTTCCACATCCCGTGGGACCACATATCATTGAGGTCCATGGATGTTTCCAGCGTGTATCCATAATCGCGACTGTGCAATTTATTTACGGAATGACTATTTAAATAAGCTTACATGGCGGCAGCGGCGGCGGCGGGACCGCGGTACGAGCTTATATGATGAGCGCTTTTAAGGGCTTACATACACTTGTAATTTTCAAAAAATCGTTTTTTTTTGTATTTTCTGAATATACATATATTGGAGCATACACACTCAAAATTTTATGTCAATCAGACGAATATTTTCGAAGTTATAGACACATTTATGAAGGCGCGTTACCACATGTAAAACGCTTTTGAAACTTTAAACGCGTTTTTCTCAAAACTATGTTTTCAAAATCGGTGATCAAGATTTCTCGAAAACGGCTGAACCGATCAGTCTTAAATTTTAACACAACCTTTTTAACTAGATTTTTTAGTAATTAATCGAAGATTTTTTTTCTCCGATAAATATTTTCCATTTTATAAACAATTTAAGGCTTAAATTTTCGTTCAAAATCGAGTCTTTTATTTTGAGAAGTCGCCATTTTGTCAAAAATTATTTTTTCGCTAATTCCTTCGATTAAATACTAGATAATGTATTATATTAACGAAATTTATTTGGTTTTTTCATTTCAGATAATCCGGTCCAGAGATATCGTGATCACCGCAAAATTGGTTTTTTTTGCGGAGCTCTAGGAGATCGGCGATAGCAACATTCGCGATGATTATTTTTACAAATAAAAAATATGTTAATATATTATCAGGTTATTATAATATGTACACCAATTTTCAAATTAATAAATTGAATAGTCTGCGCGAAAAAAATTCTTGAAAATCCGTCTTTTCAAAGCTTCCTAACTGTATGTAAGCCCTTAAAAGCTCAAACGCGCGCGGAATTGCAAGCTCCTATGAGCGCGAATATGAGCTTATAATGTGCGCGGCTTTGCAAGCTCATTAGACGCGCGCCCGCAAGAGAAACAGATAATATTATTGGTGAAATGAATAAAATTTGATTAATGGTTTTTATTTTACAGCAATTAATATCCGTAATAATAAAGTCGGATATAAAAATTTGATAGTTTGCAAAAATTCCGTGATTTTCATTAAAGAAGTATCGATTATCGCATTATTGCGTATTCAATGGGCGTGACGAATAAAAGTAATTTCATTATGGCCGCGTTCTCAGCGTTTAAAAAGTGTGTATGCGATAAGGGCTATCGCTTTTATGATGGCCGAGCGCTAATTCATTATGGCCGCGCTCATATCAAAAGATAAAGCCTCGCGCGAGTGAGATTGAGAGCAAGAAGGAGCGAATGTGAGAAAGAGAGAGAAAGAGCGAGCAGCGTATGCTACCACGTGCGAATATCCAAGTCAGACGGCATGGCGCCGGACAGCGCGGTGCAAGGGGTATGCTACTGGTGCTACGTCATAAGAACAATGATGGCTGCCGCGCGTGATATATGGTGTCAGAGGAAGCGTGGTGCGGGAGGCAAGCTACTACGCGCGAACGAAACTTTCTCGCTATGCTTTCCACGGGAGCAAGAAGGATAGCGGCCGCATAGGCGCAACCTCTATTTTTTCGCGTAGCGTATTATACGAGCTCGCATATTCAGGGGAGTAGGAACAAAAATTTTATTTATAGTTTTATTTTGTTTTCTTCTTATATACTTACACTTATATACATATATTAATGTACATTTTTTAATTTTACTTTTTTTTACAATAGCAATATTATAAAATATTATATTTAATATTTTTGAATTATTTGTTCAAGTATTATTTTGCGAAAACCCGTAAGGAAGCGTGGCATAATTTCCCTGTCGTTGGCGCTTTACATTTACCGGGATACATTTCTTTTTTTCTACCCGTGTAACGACTCTATGAAATGGCGTGCGACGAATCGCGTCGAATTTTAACTCAATAGGAGTATTCCGCGCACCTGTCACGAACTCGCGAATAGCCTTATAATTTACGTGAAGGCTGTTTGCAAAATTTAACGTAATACCTTTAACCTTGCAAACCTCTTTCGTTGTGCCATCGGGTTTTTGAACGATAAATGCGTAGAATTTTGGTCCACCTGATACAAACGAAGAAATATATGAACCACGACCATGTTCGTTTAGCTCATCCGTCAGGTCACCGAGAAATTCACCTTTCGGAGGTTCGTATTCCCCGCTACCTTCAGGACTTACATAAATACACGAGTCAGTATCGCAATACAATATTCTACGGCCGAGTCCCTCGAGATATGTGTACAATTTGAGACGTGCTTGCGCCGTTGTATAAGCAGCAATCACAACGTTTGATGTTGAGGACGGTCGAATAGCCGTACGCGTGCTCATATAATTGACATACATTACATGATGATTGATCGGTAATATGCCAACGACTTCAATTTCAGGGCTCGTAAGGAGATCCATGAGCTCGCTTCGCGTTGAAATAATCGCTGTGGTAGGCTGATTCTCGCGTTGGCCAAATTTACCTCAAAATGAATTTAACGCAAGTTTAGCGAGTGAGCGAAGGCCCGGATTCCATTGCAAAGCACCTGGATCGAGCCGTATACCCTCGGCTTCCTCGTAAGATACGATGAAACGAGTAATCGCGCTAGGATCATCAGCGCTATTTTCCGGTGGCCCACTCGCTTCCTGCTTTATTTTCAAAAACGTGTTTATATACTCGGTAAATAAACCACCATTTCGCGTTATCGGGTCATAACGCGCAATTTCGTATTGCCAAATTTCTTCGATCCGAGTGATCGTATACCCGAGAGAAACAGCTTTTCGCAATTCATCCGCGACCCATGTACCGGAAAATGCGATCATCGTGTATACAAATTTGATGATTATTATTATTCATATTTTCGCAGCATGATCTGCACGATGCAAATAATAAATTTCCACGTACGCGATATGGTAACACGGTTAAGTATAAATTTCTTGGTGCTAGCACGACGCATTTGACGAGACCCTCAACACGATCAAGCTCGTTATTTGAACCAATAATTTCACGACATTCATCTCCAACATATATTCTCGGATGTCCTACCGGAAATTTTCCCGTCTTACACACCCACGGATACAGCGAGCAAACATCCACGTATCTTATCTTTTCCCCGACTTCTATATCGTACAATTTTACAAAATTTTCCGTTTTCCCTCCGAAAAAAGCATCACGCGGATCGAGCGGATGAGGAAGTACCATGGGATGATTTTCCACGTCCTCACGCATCTTGTCATTATTTTTTATCAATTCGTCATATTCACATTTCCACATTTCTTCTAATACAAATCCCTGCGCTCTAATTCGCGCCGATATAGTTACAGTATGTTCGTATCACCGAATTTTAATTGCTTATCTCTGTTTATACGATAACATCGAGGGCACCCGTGCCAAAAACATCCGTGAAATTGAAGCACGTGACGAATGTCGGCTTCGTTTTCTTCGTAGTACCCATCCACCGGGGGTAACCCCGCGAGAGGGCGATACTCTCTCGCACGTCCAGCATGTATGATAATATGGTGACGTTCTCTTTCGAGCCATATGAGCCACGAAACGGCCTTGCGAGATTGCTTATCGCCCCAGCGGTATCCACCGGGTGGCAAAATAGCAATGCGATCGCGTTGCAAAAAATTTTTACGAAATACAAGCGAGCATGCAGAAGCGATTGTACAGCTTTCAGCAAAAGGACAAACGTTTCCGCATTGAATCAAAAGTTTTCGAAATGCCAAGCACGAGCGTCTTAAAACTGTTACATCCGTGCGACAATAATGCACACATTCTTTAGCAAAGTCAAATTGATATTCCGAGCTCTTCATTTCATTGTACCATTCCAAGAAATTTTCTCGAGCCTCTAAAAACATCGTGTCGGGCGAATAATAATCGAGGGATGGTAACGAACCGATATAATTTTGATTTTCCGGTAAATTGAATAAATGCGGAAATGTTCCTTTTGTAACTGTTTCAGCGAAACCGAATGCTTTCGGTAGTGCGCTGAGCGACATCGGAAGATAATTTAAACTATCGAGAAAAGCAATATTTCCGACACGCATGGAGATAATTTTCGTACCATTCATTATTAACGTTGGCATTTGAGTCTTTTTATTCTCGATAAGATAACGAAGAATAAATTGGCCATCGAAGCCCCTTGCATTGTGCGCAATGCATATGATTTTTGAGAATTTTGAATTAATAGCCAGCTCTACGAGAGCGGCAATTGGCTCGTTTGAAAATACAAATTCGCGTTGGCCGCAAATAGAACACGGATTTTCTATATCAAGATCATCGAGACACGTCAAACATACTCGCTGCGCGACATAAAAATTTGGCTCGTGCACACGTGTCGAATTGTCGCTCGGTAAACGAGAATGTTGCTGTGTTTCGAAATCATAAAAAATAAATTGCAGCGATAGATTTTTTTCTTTTTTCCCAACAGAGTTTGAATCATTAGTTCCTTTAACAGGAGAAATATAGCACTGGTGCGAAGTTGAGCGCATAAATTTACACATAGTGCAAAAAATCATTCCACATACATGCTGATGCTTTGATGAATTTTTAATTAGACGATTACATTCACGACATACTTTTAAAGCCTGACATACGCTCAATTCACGTTTAGCACGACAACCTCGTCCTCTACTATTTTTCGGTTCCTTATGCAGCGCAAAACACTTGTCCCCAAAAAACATGCGATTACAATCACTGCATTCCTTGAAAACTGCTCTATCACCCCTGCAAGCTACCGTTTTACAACGAGGACATTGCTTGGAGCAGCGATGCTCGTGTACGCGTGTATATTTAGCGTTACAATCCACGCAAAAAGCAACGACCGTCCCGAATATTCTGCCAATTGTTGTGTAATTCACCCGATCGGAGTTCGCCTCGTTGAGAGTAAACCAGTGAGGCAACGATCGAACGGGGTAAACACAAATTATCGCGATTATGAATTTGCAGAATCGAGTCTTTAGCTATACCCTCGTGTGTCAGACGTTTACCTGCACCACCCTCGACACCACGTACCACACTCACGCTCATTTCACACACACCCTCGTCCAATCTAAATTCTCGAGCACTCTGCGCAATGTCATTTATGAGCGTCCATACATCATTCGCTGAAAATTTACGCACCGGTCGAAAAGAAATCCAAGCTGGTCCATGCGTTAAAGCTGGTGCTGTGAAGATCATCCCCGCGTAATCGTGTGGTTGACAAGAGTTCGTGAGATGCGTGAGTACATCTCGTATCGCGCCTTGTTACCACGATAAGTGCTCGGTGTTCGCAGGGGGTGGTCGTACGCGAAAACTGACTCGCCGTCCACGGGTTTTGAAACGGCGAAAATAGCACGTATCTTCAGAGACAATGATGAATCGCTGCCCCGGAGGTAAAATATCCCCCTCGTCGCGATCATTGTTATCGACAGCACCACCACCACCACCACCTCCAACTTAAATATCTGTAATAAAACGAAAAAATATATTTTTATTATGCAAATAGAATGATAAATAACTTATCGAAATTAAACAATAAAAGATATATACTTCTACCACTCGAAGCCATCGGCAGCATCGGGGTAGCGATTTTGAATTGCGTATTCTTGCTCTACTGCTCTTCTGATCATCGAAGGATGATATCTTTGCAACACTTGATCACCCAATATTAACGGAGCTTCTTCCGTGGAATATCCTATATATATGTTAGGAAAACATTTATACAACCACGCCTCGCGTCGAATAATATTTACTCTTTTATGTAAATATTATTTTTTATATAAATTTAAAAAAAAGATAAATATCAAACCTGAATCAACATCGGATTCTTCTTCTTCTTCTTCCTTTTCTTCTTCTTCCATTTCCTCCGCGTTGTCTTCTTCTTCTTCTTCTTCTTCTTCATTGTCCTCTAACATGACGACTTCAACCTCGCCGTCGCTTTCGTAATTTGGAAAGGAACTTGTTGATGAGCCGCTTGAGGAAGGTGGTGGTGGTGGAGAACTAGCCCATGATGGGCCTGCTAACGCCAGATTACGCGGGTGATGACATGAATCTTCGATCAATAAATCATGAGGGCGGTAGCGTTTTTTCGACGCATCGAGCCAAAATTCTTTAGTCTCATCGGCTTCATCGCTCTCATGTTCCGAATCAGATTTACCTTCCGCGTTGAAATCGTATGTCTCCGCATCAACCAAACTCATTTTTTCATACCGATACACTATTGAATTATATAAAATTCAAGTAAGAAAAAAATCAACTGTCACGCGCGTATAAATAATTAAAAAATTACAATAAAACTTACGGCATTCTTTGAATATCGGTTGAAATAATGGATCGGAAGACCATCCCCGTCTTCGAATTACTCTCACCAGCGAATCAATCAAAGGTTGAGATTGAAAATAACCTGCATTATATGCTTCGAGAATTTGACTTTTTGAGCAATCATATAAAGGAACATAGGAAATTTATCAGCAAAACGAGCACGGCCAAATTACTCGCCAAATATCACTTTGCTGCATCAAACATTCAAAACTCTCGTGGAAACGAGCAAGTGTATTGACGTACACATACAACGTTTACAACGAGACACCGCAGCGATAAACAACTGCATGAGTGAGGTGGTATCATATATCTATGTACACCTGGGCGGAAGAGCAACCGAACGCGCGGTCGTGGAAGAGTTCTTGGGATCAAAAGACTGTGTATCTAAAATACTTGTGGAAATCGGTGAGAAATTGAAAAAAGACTATCCTAAGTTTGGAGAAAATTCGTTGGAATTAGCGCTCCGCGAAATAACAACATTGTATAAAGACAAAATCGTGGAAAGTGTAACAACTTTGATTGAAGATTTTGAATAACTATGTATAAATTTGTTTCTCTTCGTTTTTATATGTAAACGACATTGCGAAGTGAGCTGTCAGCAAATAAAAAATAATAAATATGTGAGGAAACAATTTGAAATCACCCACGTATTGTTTTTGTTGAATATAAGCGAAAGTATGTATTTTTCACTTTGCCGTAAAAAATGAAATTATTTCATAACATTTTTAATCGAATGAGTATACATTAATGCATACTATCACTTATAAAATTCCTTTTTATTCTCATATTCATCCTGAGCAGCAGTAGTAATAATAAATTTCGCTGAACTCTTTGGTAAGAATGGTGACAAAAGCGCACTCTCCCGAATTTCTCGAATGATATGCACACTCACGTGTGAAATATAAATAATAATAATGATAAATTTTACATAGCTTTGTATAAAATTTTATGCGAGTGATTCTTTGTCAGTGTGTATGTGTGTGTGTGTGTGTATGTGTGAGCGCGAGTGTGTGAGTGTCACGTTCTGCGAGTACATTCGGAAATTTGCACGTGCAATTTTGCTGACTAGGATTTTTGAGCGCTGGAGCTCTTCTTCTGGTCCCTGATGATGAGATGCTTTGCCTACGGACATCAGTCTTGATTCAATCGCGCTCGGTGCAACTACGAAATAGAATTTTAAAAAAACTCAAAATGTTCCCGCGAATTTCTTTAGATTTTTTTCCCCAATCTTTTTTCGCGATCATAGTGAGTGTCGTGAGTGGGTGCGGAGTGAATGTGCGCACCGAAGTAATGAATATAGCGTACGAACAACTTAAATATTTACTACGTTCATTTTATATCGATGATAAAATGGGACGCGTCTTGCGAGATGACGAAAGCGTAGCAGGTGCTTCATGCGTCGTCGTACAAAACTTTTCGATCTTCCGCGGGGAAATTATTTATTCCGACGATGAGGGATACACGGAGGTACGGCTCGTCGATATGAACGATTCGGATTTTTTTTGGCCGTCCTCAATTTATTACGCCGAGTCGTATTTCATAATGATGCCACCCCTCATCATCGAGTGCGAGTTGCGAGGGATGGAAGCGTTCCGGGGGGACGAAAGAGCCCGGGAAATTCTCGAGAACGTGTGTCTCGGGCTTCACGCGATGCATGGAAGAATAGCGTCGCGTGATTACAGGCTCGAGCTCCTCCGGATTTGCCTCCGCGACGATGCGCGCCAGGACATCGGTAGCATCGTCCACCTGATGCTGGACTCCAATGAGCCGTATGACGGTGATGAGTCGGATGAAGGATACGGGGAATGAGGAGTGCACGTGCGGGCATGTGTGTGTGTGTGTGTGTGTGTGTGTAAGTGCAATATCATCATCATCATCATCATCATCATCGTCATCATCATCATCATCAGCATCATTCGGTAAGTAAATTGGAGAAAAAAAATTCGGCAAAAAAGTTGGTACCCGTCTATCGCCCCGCTCATCCCCACTCCTCCCCTCACTGTCAACCTCATCACCGTGCTTTTTTTCTATCACCGTAAGGTGGTGGGGGAAAAGTGGAGTGGTGGGGGAAGCCGGAAGTGGATGGTGGGGGTAGGAGTGGGGATGGGAGTGGGGGGCGCCAGACGGGTACCAATACTACTCCTCAGGATTTACTAAAGGGATTGATTTAATTTTTTTATATGTTTTGGGAGCGGATAGTAGCTCCGAGAAAAAAATTAAGAGCTATATAACTCCATAAGATCCTTGAAAAAAATTGTTTTTCTTTCAATTTCAATTTTTAACCATGATACAATTTTAGCACAATTACGAAACTGTCTTTTTCAAATCTTTTATATTTCACTATAATAGTATGAATTGTTAAAAATTTACAAAACGGTATGCCATGTTAAAAAAAAAACCTTTTTGGCCCAAATAATGAATTTATTCATATGTTTTGAGGTTTAATTTTTGTATTTCAATGCATTTTTACATAATTTGTATCTATTAGAAATAATATTATACATTCAAAACAACAACAAAACAATTTTGCCACAGTCAAAAATCAAACCGGGTAAAAATCAATAATCAATTTTATAGCCATTTTAACAAATATTTTTAGGAACAACATTTTATTATAAAACTCTATTATTCGTATACTTTTATAGACTTGAGACATAGATATAATAACCAAAAATGATTGAATTGATGTAAGACAAACACATTTTAAAAAAAAAATCTGAACTTACAAACAAATCTAAGTTCCATTTTATTCATTTTTAGGCACTCACTCATTTATGATAGAAAGTGCCTATTGCAATTGCCTCAAATTTTGCGTTGGATGTCCGTCCAGACCCAGATCTCAGAAACCTGTGTAGGGAACTCGATCTCCTTTAGAGGGTAGTTGCGTATGGTTGTAACCTCTATGCCCAAGAAGTTTAAATTCAGACACCATTCAGTTTACAATCTTTACAAAGAAAACACAATTTTTAACGAAAAAAAGGAATTTCTGTCTATATGCACTTGGATCTCGGGAGTTCGCGAACGAATTTTTCTCTGATTCACACAATGTCGGTATATGATTATAAACAAATGTCCCATGAAGTATGAATCCAATCAGACACTGCTAAGAAAATAACTTTTGTGAAAGAACAATTTTTTTAACGAAAAAATACTCTCTTTCTCACTGACAAAATTTCAATATGACTGTAAACAAGCACATATCACTGTCATGTAAAGCATTGACCGGTGTACACGACGTCGCCACGTACGCCACGGACGCCGCTATGCCACGTACTGAGTAAAAGAGGAACTAAAAAATTGAACAAAATGCGTAGCAGCCGGCCTGTGCGCGCCAAATTCAAAACCCATATTTATCTTTTAAAAAGTACATGGTTCTCTACTCTCGCGTGCTTGCGCTCCGTTGGTATTCAAACGTGAAAAAACAGAAACTGAGCATTGATTTATAACCAAAAGCTTTCTTTACTTATTATAAATGTACTAATAATCATTAAATGATTAACCTTTTATGATCAATATGCCCATGTCAAATATCACTAATATTCTTCATAGCTGCTTAGACTTTTAACAATTCTGTGAATATAATCTATCAAAGCATTTAAATGTGTTGATTGTTTAGATACTTTTCATATCATATTGATTATATTCAAATCTATCTTTTTAAGGGGACTGAGTCGGTTCAGAAATTGCAACTGCGAAACTGCAAGATCTTTTCGCCAACCCTGCGTGGAAATATAACCGACAGGTGATGTTCTTCTACGCTCTTTAAGCTTTCTTTCAGCTCAAAGAAAAACCCCTTAAGGTCGGCCGTCACCCTGATGCGCAGCATTTTGAATTTTTTCAGTCTGCGCGTGATTCAGAAAAGACCGGTCAACGAATCGAGATCTAACTAGTCTCATTTTGTTCACAACGAGTTGCTATCGGGGATGAGCGCGGCACATTTTTTTAAAGGCCTCCATCTGAAAGTTACAAAGCAGTTTTATAGTTATTCAGTCAATTTTGTTTCTCCGATCGGAGTACCCTTTATATTTCGCACTTCAATTGACCTAAAACGAAAATGTGCCGCGTTCATCCCCGATGGGAATTCGCTGCAAATAAAATGAGATTAGTTAGACCTTGATCCGTTAACCGGTCTTTTCTGAATGACGCACAGACTTTTCAAAGAACCAGGTTTCGGGGACGGCCTTGCAAAATTGTTGGTATAATAACATTTTTTCTCTGACTTCTTCGTAGCTGCTGAATTTTTCCTGCAGAACGAAACATTTGTCACAAACTTTGTCACATAAAAAATAATTTTTTCTTCGCAACTTCTAGTTTCAATATATCATTTAAATCTTCTATACATATATGAAAAAATGCAAAGAATAAAAAATTGTTACAATCACCATTAAATTTGTACAATCGTAGATGTACGATGGTTTCACATATCGCACGCATTTCACGTATCGCAAAAAAAGAAATATCACTTTCCTTACTATATCCACGCGTGACGACCAAAAGTTTATTTTCATTGAGCGGATGAATTGGTAAATGAATATATTTTCAGAAAACACATTCATTTTCTCTCGTATATACTTTTCGGCAATATTCACTAATGAACACATGACAAGTAAATAATAAATGCCGCCACACAAAAAGTACCGACGAAATTAACATAACAGTGAGGATAACCACAAGCAGCGCGGGCCGAAGCCCGTGTTACACAATACCAATTTTTTCATTTTTTTGACTGCTCACCTCTCATCTCATCCAAGTGTTCTGATTGGCTGGATGTAATGCATGAACGAATAAGAATGCTTAAATTAGCTGTAGCATGATGCTAGTTGGACACTCTTGCTTTAAACTCTTTTAGCGCGTGAAATATTCAAATCGAACAAACTTTGTATGGTTGCATTCGTCTGATGCTTACGCGCTTTCAGCACGTATGTATAGATATACATCGACATATCAAGAGATATGTCTTGCAGCAGCGGCAGCGCCTCCACGCCAAGTATTAAAAAAACTGAGAGAATCCCAGTCGAGATTGCTGCGTACTCTTATATACGCGAATATACCTCCCGCCGAAACCGATTTGAATTTCAATCGGATATTACTAAAAAACACGACAAGCTTTTCAAGATCTACGAGCACTAGTGATCTAGAAATAATTTTATCTTTCATTTAAGTCCATTGTTATTTTTTTCCGCCAACGTCATACTGAGATATCATGATTTTGGACGAATTATTCCGAATATTTATCATCGCGAAAATTATTTGACAGTCGACCTTGAACGCTTATACACGTGCTCAATATCTATATACATCAAAGTGATACGGTTTTACACGAGGGATTGCAGGGTAGTGTGAGAATATTCGAGTGTGTGCATATGCTGCGCGCGGCGCTCTGCCTCGCGGTGTAATATGACCCCAAAAACACCAAAAAAGGTGTACAAAAACTGGAGACAAGTACATTTAAAAGCGTATCCCTAGTTTAGTCTACCTTGGTCTACCTACAAAAAGTTGTGAAATCAATAGAGTTTAACCCTGAATACGTATTCCCAAGCACATGTAGTATCCTAATTCGACTTTTATTTACCAGCATATAGTGATTATTACAGTATGCGGAAGCGAAATTGATAAAATATGAAAATATTTTTATATTTAAAAATAAGAAAATAAATCCATTACTAAAAGTAAATAATAAATCGATGAAACAAAATTGTCCACAAAAATACAAGGTACTTGGTGAATTAGGCAATATTTGCAAAAGATGTTTCAGTAATACAGTTGAGGTTGCTTCAGGTGAAAAAACTCGCCGAGTACTGTATTTTTGTGATCAATTTTGTTTCATCGATTTATTATTTACTTTTAGTAATGGGTTTATTTTCTTATTTTTAAATATAAAGATATTTTCATATTTTATCAATTTCGCTTCCGCATACTGTAAAAAACACTATATGCTTGTAAATGAAAGTCGAATTAGGATACTACATGTGTTTGGCAATACGTATTCGGGGTTGAAGTCTATTGATTTCACAACTTTTTGTAGGTAGGCCAAGGTAGACTAAACTAGGGATACGCTTATGAATGTCCTTGTATCCAGTTTTTTTACACCATTTTTGGTGTTTTAGGGGTGATTTGTCCACTTTTTGCAAAGGATTTCCATTCGGTTTTTGCAGCTTTACATAATTCATAATTCCATTTCATTATATAATTTAATATTATTTATAATTTCATGTGATGAAATTTTTTTTTTTTTTTTATTGTGCATTTCCCCCCGTCTCGAGGCTTTCGCCTATTACAGGGTCGGCCCGGGTCAGTAGCCAGTCCCCCCTGAGGATCTGGTCCGGATCAGTAACCAGATCCCCATGCGGCCGCATCCGACTTCCCCCTCTATAGCGCATTTGCTATGGAAATTAATTTCCATAGACACAGGGAAACTGCGGAAAACCTGTGTCACTACAGCCGGTCCTGAGTTCGCTTTCCGATGCCGGAGCTACGTCACGTTTCGTCGGGAAATTGTAAACATGGACTACAGCTATATACATTTGACTCACACCTGTACGTGTATGCCACATATATATATCTGGAGCTTGTCACGCCCATATTTTTATTTCTCGACGAAACTACGGCACAGGGAATCGAACCCAAGACCTCCCGATGCTCTGGTTTAGAGGCGAGCACGCTAGCCACTACACCAGAGTACCGGTTTCATGTAATGATATTATTTTTATGTAATTGAAAATTTTGCTTGTGCGATGGACTGCAAAAATGATATTTAGACACTAAATGATCCATCGATGAGAGAAAGAATCATAAACCTCAATATAGATGAAATTTCCTTCATTGTGCAGTGAACAAAATGCTATTAATACTGAGGTTCATAATTTTTTTTCTTTAACAAATACCACAAATTAGATTCTGCACACAAAATATACCAATGATGAATAAAAAAATCATAAGCCTCATTATGAATAGAATCTTGTCCATTACGCAGCGAACAAAATGCTATTGTCCATTGCGCACTGAATATTAGGCCGTGGACGAAGAGTATTACTATTGAGGTTCACAATTTTTTTCTTCAACTAACACGGCTAATTCGATTCTGGATACATTCTGGATACAAAACCTTTCATCAATGAGTAAAAAAAATTTAAGCCTCATTTTGGATGGAATTTTTAGGTCGAGCCTATAGCTACAACCGTATGAGCTGCCATTGGTTGATTTCGTGTTGCCCCGCTGCAACTACTTTCACGGTGAAATCAAATTTCCATACAGAATTGTCCACAGTGCATCTCTTCCACTAAAATTAGCTAGACATTAGTTAGGTAGCTAGATATTAGTTGTTATTTACCCGAGAGTTTTAGGATATTTTCGAAAACTAGAAAATACTCCCAATGCTGGAACTATTTTCTTACTATATCGGATAACTATCCAAGAACTCAAGTGCTGTTTCTGTCTCCGCGCTTGTGACAATGCATAACTATAGTTTCAAATGATAGATGAATCATTCCTTTATCCTGATCGTTGAAATATGATATTTTTATACAAGGTATTTTTATATTCGATGTGTAACATTTGTGTTTCAACAAACGTGACTTATAATCAATTTCAGGTTAGGCACCGAGTGTGGAACGTGAAGAAAGACGTTTACGAGCGCTCACTAGCGGATGTACCGGGACCAGGGGGTGACATTAGACCGCTAGAATCGACA
Source organism: Alloplasta piceator (assembly GCA_946863875.1). Taxonomy (NCBI): domain Eukaryota; kingdom Metazoa; phylum Arthropoda; class Insecta; order Hymenoptera; family Ichneumonidae; genus Alloplasta; species Alloplasta piceator. Next base: position 24,183,870 of record OX333078.1, read on the forward strand.
CATAAATCGCAACGCTTATCTTACGCCCAATTTCGTCACGGGTGGCACTAGTAGTCACCCACTGCCGCTGTCAGTGCCAGGGTGGGGGGTCAGTGTTCCCCTCGTTCTCCTCCCGTGCTGTCGAAATGCATTGAAAGCCTAGTCAGTCTCGGGGTATGAAGAAAGAATGCCACTTTTCGGGGTTTGAAATATTTCCTGAATTCCCCGAATTGCAGCAGGGTACGATGCACGTTGGCATAATGACCCATACGACGCGTACAAACAAAAAAACTATCCCATAACACTCATAACCTCACAGCTGCCAGTTGTCAAACGCTCCTGGACCTCCCTCTCGGGCTTGCGGGCCTCCATCCCGGACTCCCGGGTCTCCCTCCTTATCCTCCCGAGTGACAACTAGCGCCACATAGAGGAACGAGAGGAACTAAAAATCCGTTGCGAAAAGTGGGCTACTTTAGCAGTACAGGGATAAATAGAGATGTCACCCCCCTGGCCGGGACTTACAGCGTTCCATCAAGTGCCAACAAGCACATGAATACTGTGTCACACCGCGTTGCACCGTGTCGTGTAGATGGAAAGCACCCATCGATCTCTATAGAGCTATCTCCCTCGCACTCTAACATCTGAAAACATACCATGTGACGTTTTTGTAGCCAACTTTATGATGTGTGCGAAATATGTGAGTCGAAAAATGTGGATGAAAAATGTGGACTTAAAATATAGGAAATCAAAATATAGGAATTCTATTATCGAAATACCAAAAATATATTATCAAATTGTAGTCAATTTTTTTTTAATCAAGATATGAATTAATTTTATTTTTTTATCCTACAGGAAACCATCATTGAAATATTTAATTTACAAAATTAATCTGTCTACAAATTTTGAAAATGAAATATTTTAATTGTTACGTCTCAGGTTGATTTTCAAGACGTTTGAATATTTATTTAGTCGGGTTCGTTGTTCGATTAATGAATTGAAATTCAAGATTCTGTATATTAAATTTGACAATGATAATTACACGATTTATTCTTCACAAAATCGAGGTTTAAATATTGTCGCCGTTTACGACAATACTCGTGTTACAATTGATGATTAAATTGATAAACACAATTATAAATGTTAGAATATTATCACCGTTTATGACAATATTCAAGATATACAAGTTAACAAAATTATCACAAGTTGCAAATGACAAAATTGATAAAGTTATACAAGACAAAAATAGCAAAGTTACACAGGACAAAGAAATAGAAAATGAACAGGTAAGAAATAAGAAATGTTAATTGGTTGAAAATTGGAAGTAGACTGATTTTAAGATTGTGGGAAGCTATTAGGTGGACGCGAGGCGGCGGGCAAAGACGCTGACTTTGCATGCCACGCGCGAGCGGTGGGAAGGTGTGAATTGTTGGATTTAGGAAAGGAAGAGGACAGGTATATCGCGCGATGCCTCGTGCATCGTTTTGGCGGATATTCGCTAGCGAAACTGGATATTGTCGTCCGGTCGATCGGACGATCGGTGATTTATATATTTTCATGGTATTATTATAAACGAAAAGAGGAAATTCGTTGGCGGAAATTCGAGAACGATTTCCGCTCCGGCGTGTGAACGTCTGAGGATTTTGTCGGAATTCGAATGAATTATAATAATATGATTTTGGTTTAATTCTAAATTTGGATAGTTTTTAGGTGTGAGTTAGTATAATACGAAAAAAGGGCGAGACGTAACATTAATCATGGAAAAAAAATGAATTGTATCTTGTTGAACAAAAATTTATTCCTATATTTTTATAACATGAGTAGTTGGTGTACCACGCTGGCGAAAAGTGTTGGGCGAAATCCGCCCCACCACTGTGCGTGCCAGAGCGGTATTATTATTATTATTATTATTATTATTATTATTATTATTATTATTATTGTTGTGACCTCGAATTTCGACTCAACTCGAGAGGAGGAAATGAGGTCCGGATTTGTGGGTTATTTGCCAAGGCAAATGAATTTGCTCGGTTCGACGTAATTTAAAAGCACGTTGACTTTATTGAGAAATAACCGGGATGGTTAATCTAATGATTAATATGTAATTAGAAGTGTAGTTTAGTGATCGACCAACCGCTTCGAGAGTTCCTCGAAGACTGTCGAATTTTGTCGTGAGCTGGAGGCTCACGATTTTGGATAATCGCGTTTCGTCATTTGTACACGCGCTGCATTGTCAGCAGCGGTCAAAGACCTGCAGTTATTTGTTAGCGTTGACAAATCGAACGTTCTGGAACGTCCGGTCAATACTCTTGCTATGTGGCAATAACGTATTGTTGCTACTTGCTCGGGGTACAACATCCCTCCCCCTTTAAATGAAATCACTCCGTGATTTTTGTTGTCTCTCGAAACGGTCGTCGTTACAATTTCGTTAAATTATACGTTTTTCCATACATTTTTGTTTTTTTTATACCGTACCAGTTGCAGGGGTATTGCGCTTAAATCTTACTGTTAGACCTGTACGATTCTTTCGTTTTGCTGGTCTTGGTTCTTCTATCGCTGATACAGTTGGCATTGCGTAAACAATTGGTGGTGATTTTTTCTTGTATAGATAAATGCACAATGCTACAATAGATATAATTATGAATGATCCTATAGAGTATGTGCCGACCGATTGATAGTACATAGTTGACAGTTTCTTATTTGAATTTAGTTTTTCTTTCAAATTTTCTATTCTGTCTCCAATGCGATTTAATTCCGCTGGGTCGTGCACTATATCGTGTGTTAATGTATTATGTGTGATCAAATCTGAAACGTTTAGTTTTCTTATTTCGCTTTCTAAAAATGTCATGTTAATTGCGGGTAAATAAGAATTTTGAACTTTTTGTTCTATATCTGATAAAGATTCTAATCTAAAATTTCTAGATGTGACGGAACATTTCTCGTCCAAAGCCAGTCTTCCTGTATCTATTATCGTTTCATGTTTCGCTTGAGTCTTGTTACATCTTATTGTTAGCGCATCAGCGCTTGGTGCTATGTATAACCAGCGATTTATTTTCTCTAGCGCGATCAGTATTGTAGTGTTTAGATGCGTTATTCTATGTTTGCATTGTTGCGCGTGTGTGTGTGGATTATTATACATAGCTATCTCGCATGGTACTCCTGGTTTTATCGTTAATATTCCGTTCTTTGCTTTACAATAGTAGTGATTTACAGTTTTTTTACATTGATTTAATTCGTTTTCATCCATTGATACATATGTTTGTAATTTTTCATCGATAATAACATGTTTTCGGGTAGTCTCTACGAACGAAAATATATTTTCTTTTACTCTTGACGGTAACGGATATACTTTGCTTATAGTATACAAATTATTATCGATTAAAGGTATTTTTATTACTACTATTAACGTGTAGCGTGTACTATACGCTCCTATATCTGCTAGCTTGAATAAATTGCTTATCGTTGTACGTTCTAGACGTGTTGGGAAAGTCAGTCCGGTCGGTAAGTTCGGTACAGCTTCCTTTAAATAATCTATTAATTTTCTGGGCGAGATTATGCCTGGATTTATTATTCCGTGAGTTATTCCTGACAAAAAATCTACCATTCTTCGCATGTCGCTTAAAAGTGATTCGATAATCATGCTCAATGCTGTGATTCGTTCGTCTAATTGTTGTCTTGCTGTTTGTTCGTTTACTTTGTTTGAAAGACTTTCTTCTACGTTTTTTACAAGAGTTTTTAACATGTTTTCGTTTGCTGTTAATTCTTCCGTACTTTTATTGAACGCTTTTACGGTGTATTCTAAAATCTGTAAATTGTCTTTAATTGTTGTTTCTGCGTTTTCTTGTCTTGTTGCAATGGTATTAATTTTATTGTTAATTTCTATTGCGTCATTTTCGTCCATATTTCCCGTGATTGATTTAATTATTGTACCAAGTCCGTTTATCAATCCACGTTTTGTTCGTATTCTTTTTGCTCCTGTGATGTCGAATGTTACCTCGACTTCGTCCTCCAATTTCTGCAACATTTGCTTTATTGAGCCCGTTAGGAAGTTGCATAGTGCATCTTCGCGTATTTCTTTTTCACACGCTTTTAAAAGTTTTTTTAATCCGATTTTGATGTTCGCTTCCTTTCTTACGATGGGTTGTAAATCTATTTGTATCGCTAATTTCCAATTGCTTGATGAGATCGACATCTTTCCTATCTCTTCATAGTAGATTCCTGGTGCTGTGGAAAATTTTTCTATTTCGTATGACCATTGTCCCGTTTCTGCTCCCTGGGTCATTGTTATCCCGAGAGTCCTGCGGATATATTCATTGTTCAATTAGTTTTTTATTTATTTATTTATTAAATTTTTTTTTTTTTCCATATGTATTCACTCTTCTTTATTTCTGTTCTGGTTTTGTTCTCCTTTTCTGTTTGCTAAGCGTTTTGTGTTTTTTTTTGTACTTATTTTATTAATGATTTAAAATCCCAAGCAAAATTTTCTTCTCTCTTTATTTATTTATTTTTTATTTTCATCTATTTATTTTTCTCGGTATCCTAAAATTCATTTTGGTTAAGAAAATTTTCGTGTATGACATTTTTCGTAAGATATTTGTCGTTTCTTGCACGAGTATGTGCCCTTATTATTCGCTGGATCGGTGTTTGCCGGAGTCGGAGAGGTAGGTATCAGCGAAATACGAGGCGGGCCTCCGTCTGTTGGCTCGTCGTAACCTCTCCTTTCCCCTATACTCTTCGTCTCAGTGCTCGACGTAGTGCTTGAGACGATTTATGTGGATTCTCTGTTGCTTTTTTCCGCGACCAATAATGTAGGTAACGGGTGATTCTTTACCCATTACCATGTAAGGCCCAACCCATTTTGGCGTTAATTTTCCTGACCGTCCTTGGCGAACGATTGGGCTCGATAATAATATTTTATCTCCCACCCTGAATTTTTGTTCTTTTGTTTTTTGATCATAATATTTTTTTGTTTTTAACTTTTTTTCCATTAAATTCTCTTTCGCTTCCTGCCATGCGGTTCTCAATTTTTGTTTGAGATTTTGCAGGAAATTATCATATGTGTATTGTGTGTTCGGTGGTGTTTGAAGCGCGGTCGGTAGCACTGCGTTTCTCCCGAACACCAGTTCGTGTGGCGAGAATCCCGTTGCTGTGTGTGGCGTAACGTTATACACACACATGGCATATGGTAGCCATTCATCCCAGTCTGTTTGGTCCTTATTCACAAATGCCTTTAGATATTCCGCCAATGTTTTATGCGATCTTTCTAACGCACCGTTAGATTCTGGATGGTACGCTGTGGTTTGTATCTTTTTTATTTTGAATAATTTGCATAAGTCTTTGAATATTTCGCTTAAAAAATTCGTTCCCTGGTCTGATAAAATTACCTTGGGTGTTCCATATTTGCAAATTATTTCTGTCGCGAGTCCTTTAGCGACGCTTTCCGCTTCCTGATTTTTCAAGGGTATGGCTGCGCTAAATTTGGTTAGCAAATCCTGGAATGTCAAAATATATTTGTTTCCATTTTCGGTTTCGGGTAATGGCCCTACTATATCGACAGCGCATTTTTCGAATGCATGCTCTGGCGTGTCGGTAATCATTAAAGGTGCATTTTTTCTGTATGCTGTTTTGTTCCGTTGGCATTTATCACACTTGGCGACGTATTCTTCTATTTCTTTCTTCATTCCCGGCCAGTGGTATAGTCTTTTTATTCTATTTAGCATGCGTTGGACTCCTTGATGACCGCCCAACGGTGTGTCATGATATTCTCTCAAGATAAGTTTTCTTTCGTCCTCGGTGGGGCTAGCATGTGCCCAGTTATCATCGCATTCTTCACTACAGCTGATGTCACTATCTTCCGATTCGTAGTTTTCGTTCACTATTTCTTTCTCTTTCTCTCCTTCGTCTTTTGTGTTCTCCTTTTCCTCGCGTTGTTCGTGCTCCGTCTCCGAGTCGGTGGCGGGTGGGGGGCTCGCGCTCTGTGGTGTTACCTTGCGCGGTCTCCCTCTTTTCCGCGGCCCCTCTGGCCGAGGGTGTCCGGTGGGTGTCGCGATCGCGCGGGCGGCCTTGCGCGGCCTTCCCCTCCCCCTTTTCTCTACTGTTGCCGTATCACTCGCTCCACCCTGCTGCTGCAATCCGAGTAGATACAACCGGCTAAGGGCATCGGCGTTTGTATTCATTTTTCCAGCTTTATATTCGACTGTGTAGTCGTATTCTTCAAGTTTTATTCTCCATCGCATTAATCTCGAACCTGGGTCTTTTATGCTAAATAACCAGGTGAGGGGTTTATGGTCTGTAACGATTGTAAAGGCAGTTCCATATACATAAGGCCGAAATTGAGCTACCGCCCATACTATCGCGAGCATTTCTTTCTCCGTTGTAGAATAATTTATTTCAGCTTTGTTCAACGTCCTACTCGCATAGCATATGGGTAAATCCGATCCAATTTTCCCTTGTGATAATATGCCTCCGATTGCTTTGTCTGATGCGTCGGTCGTGATAACGAAGGGCTTCGAAAAATCTGGGTACTGCAAAATTGGAGCAGTGATGATTTTTTCCTTTAACTTTTCGAATGCGAGTTGGCATGTTTCTGTCCAATCGTATTTTTTATCTTTTTTTATCAGTTCCGTGAGAGGTTTTGCAATTTTTGCGAAGTCCAAAATGAACTTCCTGTAGTATCCTATCAGTCCCAAAAACGATTGTAATTGCTTCACGTTTTTTGGAGCAGTGAAATCCTGTACTGCCGATATTTTCGAGGGGTCTGGTTTTACCCCTACCTCCGTTATGATGTGTCCCAAATATTGCGTTTCTTTTTTCAGGAATTGGCATTTTCGAGGTTGTATTTTTAATTTCGCCTCTCTCAGCCGTTCGAAAATTTCTTCGAGTCGATCGTTATGTTCCTTGAACGATCTTCCGTAAACGACAATATCATCTAGGTATACATAGCATTTGATACCTTGTATTCCTGCTAGTACGGCGTCCATTAATCTTTGGAACGTCGGTGGCGCATTTTTCAAACCGAAAGGCATGCGATTGAATTCGTAATGCCCTAACGGAGTTGAAAATGCTGTTTTTCCTTTGTCTTTTTCCGCCATTGGTATCTGATGAAAACCCGATGCGAGATCCAGAGTCGAAAAATATTTTGCTTGTCCCAACTGGTCCAGTATCTCCGTAATATTAGGCAGTGGGTATGAGTCGCCTTCGGTGACGTCATTTAATTTGCGAAAATCGACAACGACTCTTTTTCTTATTACGCCGTCGACACCGGTTTTCTTCGGCACCACCAACAAAGGCGCGTTCCATTGGCTTTTGCTCGGCCGAATAATTCCTTCTTTCAGCATTTCCTTCGTTTGTTTCATCACTTCCTGTTTGTGTACTTCTGGGAGTCGATAAGGACGTACTTTGATCGGGAGAGTATTTTCCTTTACGTGTATTTCGTGCTGTACTTTGTTCGTGCCATATAGGGGTTCACCCTCTATATGAAATACGTCTGCATATTGTTGGCAAAAATTCCTGAGATATTTTTCCTCTTCCGCATTGAGATGTGTTTCTCTCGTAATTTCTTTCCATATGTTTTCTATACGTTCATTCGCATAGTACGAGTTGGCTGCATTTATTACGGCCGTAGGCGCTCGAATTTCTGCTGCGTCGGCAGAGTCTCCTCTGTCCTCCTCGAGCTCGACCGTTGGTCTCTCTATTTCGAGCGAATATTCGTTTGTATTGCGTATCACGGTTAGACAACAGTGACCGTCACGTTTGACAAACCCTTCGCCGAGTTGCACGCCCTTTTCCAAGGTTCGTCCTGATATGATTCCTTGCTTCGGGCCGGTTGCCTTTGCGCAAATTAAAATTTCCGCTCTTGCTGGTAGGGACAATTTTTTTGATCCGTTGATTAAGGGCATACAGTGCCCATACATTTTAATTATTTCTCCATTTAAAATGTCGACTTTATGTTTTTTCATAAAATCTATTCCCATTAGCCCGTCAATTCCTAATGGTACATCATCTCCGAGAACAAAAAATGGGTGATTTATTTTTGCCGTAGGAGTCTCCAGCTCCAGCATGATTTTACACAATGCTCGAAACGTCGTTCCAGTGACTCCTCTGAATTCAACGATTTCGTCTATTATTTCGATGCTTTGATCGAGCACGCCTTTTTTGATGACGCTGCACTGCGCGCCTGTATCCCCTTTCAGTGTGAGCATCCCGCTCTTCGCGTGCATTGAAGGGATAAAGAAGTCGTTGGCTGTTTCCTCGGCCGTCGGAACGTTCACATTAAAAATTTTTTCCATACGTCCTTGCTGCGGATCGTATTTCTTCGTCTCGAACGCGTCATCTTCAACGTCGCGTAGCGTACGTACCATTGACCTCGTAGCTGTGCTTGTATCGTTTTTCTCGGGTCTGTGGGTTACCATTCCGATGTCGAATGAGCTGAGGGTTTTCTTTTCGATTATTCCGTCCCGTTTTTCGTTCTGCGGTTTATCTTGTTCTTTCTTTTTCTCGCGCGCGTTTGACTGCCTTTGGTAGTCCTTTTTTGGTCCTTGGTATTTTTGCTGTCCTTGATCTCGTATTCGATGGCGACAATCCCTTTGGTAGTGTCCTGGCTTCTTGCAGTAATGGCAGATCACCTCTACCTGATTCATACCTCTCGATGGTGCTGCCGGAAGGCTCTGTCTTCCATAGCCGGAAGTTGTACTTCTGCAGTCCTTGGCCAGGTGCCCTATTCTGTTGCACTTGTGGCATTTTTGTGGTTCTTTTGTGTGCGTTTGACGGTAGATTGAATCTCCTCCTTGCATCGATTTTTCCTCTTCTATTGCACCCTTGAGCGCCTCGCTTAAATCGGTGAATCCTCGGGCCTTAATTATTACCTGATATTCCCTTTTTAATCCTCTTTCGAAATTATGCAGAGCTAGTTGACGTACATATGTTTCGATTGTTTGTTTGCCCGCGGCTGTAGCTTCGTTTATCGTACTTGCGTCAATTAATTCCATCATTATTCCCTCAAGTCGTTGACCGTAAGCTAATACCGTTTCTCCGTGTTTCTGCTTACACGTATTAAATTCGACTTGCAACGCAGCTACTGTACGTCGCGTGCCATACAAAGCTGTCATTTGTTCTTTAAATTGTCGGAATGAATTTATCTGTTTATATCGCGTATCTTTTCGGGCTTTTCCTACGATTTTTGTCGCTAATACTGATTCTAGCAACGACGCGCGATCTCGCACGGCCACGCTTTTATCGGCATAACCGAACGCTTCGATTATATCGTCTACTTCTTCCGGTTTCGATCCGTCAAACCGGGGTATGAGGCTACGGGCCTCCTTAAGGGACATGTATTCCGCATTCTCTGGAGTTTCTTGTCTAGACATATTGTTCGTCTGTCCGTCGATATTTAGCAATGAAAAATCTATCGGGTCTATTTCTCGACCGCGTTCTGTTTCTACTACGTCAAAGGGGTCGCTATTCTCTACTTCAGGGTCGCTGTCCTCTAATTCAGGGTCGAGTCCAATTACAGTGACTCTTCTTTTCTTTTCTATAAATTTAGTACGTCTAGCGGGTACAGGAGTACGTCCAAATTCTTCAGAACTGTCTGTTGCCCTACGTCGTTTTTTTGAGTTTTCGGTTGATTCTTCTACTCGATCGTAATCTAATGAACGATCAAAAAATGATTCTAGCGATCTCGAAATTGACTTATTTCCGCGTAATTTGAGTCTGTCTACTAGCTCGTCGTCCGACATATGACGTTAAAAAATTGCTGGCTTTGGCGAGTTACAAAAATTTTTGTTCCATCACTTACAGTAAGATGAGAAGACGCATGATGATCTTGACCCTCTTTGCGTTGGTCGTCTGGACTACTGATTGCCTTCTTCAGCGATGTCGTCGCTGGATACCAAGTGCCTCTTCAGGGAGTCTTCGGTTCGGTTGATCGTCCTTCCTTCCTTGATCCTCGGATCCTTGGTCCTCGGTCACCTGGAGTCTTGGAGTATCTTCTCTCGTCCAGTTTCTCGTACAATCGATATTATATCGATTTTTCGAACTGTTGGCATCCCACCGCTGCCACCAATGTTGTGACCTCGAATTTCGACTCAACTCGAGAGGAGGAAATGAGGTCCGGATTTGTGGGTTATTTGCCAAGGCAAATGAATTTGCTCGGTTCGACGTAATTTAAAAGCACGTTGACTTTATTGAGAAATAACCGGGATGGTTAATCTAATGATTAATATGTAATTAGAAGTGTAGTTTAGTGATCGACCAACCGCTTCGAGAGTTCCTCGAAGACTGTCGAATTTTGTCGTGAGCTGGAGGCTCACGATTTTGGATAATCGCGTTTCGTCATTTGTACACGCGCTGCATTGTCAGCAGCGGTCAAAGACCTGCAGTTATTTGTTAGCGTTGACAAATCGAACGTTCTGGAACGTCCGGTCAATACTCTTGCTATGTGGCAATAACGTATTGTTGCTACTTGCTCGGGGTACAACATTATTATTATTATTATTATTATTATTATTATTATTATTATTATTATTATTATTATTGTTGTTATTATTATTATTATTATTATTATTATTATTATTATTATTATTATTATTATTATTATTATTAGACGAAAAAGTGGTGCGGGAGTCCCAAGTTTCCCTCACTACTTTCGTCAGAGCGGCGCGCTTCCCCAGCCCTCTCTCTCTCACATACACACACACACGCAACACACACAAATTATTAACACCTACTCATTATTTATGCGCTTTTCGTCGCAGCTGCCCTCCTCCTCCTGCCAATGTTTTGAACCAGGGGCAATGTTTTTACACTATTTATAATTATTATTTTTACACCTTATCATTACCACTTTTATTTTTGTACACTATTTATTATTTCGCGCAGAGTTTCACGCACAACCGCTTTTTCAATTCATTTTTTTATAATTATTTTCTTTTTTTAACATTTTTTTCGGTTTTCAAAGTGCGGAAACATTTTTGAAAAAATATTCGATGCCGAGCTAGTTCGAACCGCGACAGGAATATGACTAAAGTTGAAGAAGGCATAAAACCTCCTCATCAACGAAGGTAAAGATGTTCCGCCTCTCCTTCAAAATCTTTATCAGCAAAATTGCACGCGCGAATGTCAATAATATTGCTCCATGTCCGTGAACTTAAACTTGGAGGCACACGCGTCGCAATGGGCCCATAGACGAAATAAATATGTGCAGCGCGTGACAACGACTGAGTCATAAAAGGGCGCAACGGTCGCGCAAAATATACGCGTATACCGGGGAGCCTAATACAAGGGCTCTAAGCTATATATTTTACGTGCCCCATGCGCCTTAGGGCCTCATGCACCCTAAGATAGGGATTTCTGTGCGTAGTGTATACCAGGTGTGTAAGTATGAAACCGGAATTTTTGTACAGAAAAAACACGTTTATTGTAATGATATGATACAAAGTAACTTATTCAAAGTATTGTCCGTCGCTATCTATACATTTTTCCCATCTTTCTGGCAATTTGTGGATTCCGCGCCAGAAGAACTGTTGCTCTTTTGAGGCAAACCAGTCATCGAGCCATTTTCGTACATCTTCGTAAGAAGTAAAGCGCTGCTCAGCAAGTGCGTGTCCCATCGATGCAAACAAGTAGTAATCGCATGGGGCAAGGTCTGGTGAGTAAGGCGCGTGCTGAAGAATCTCCCAACGGAACGACTCTATCGTTTTCTGGACCTGTTTTGCTTTGTGTGCTGGTGCATTGTCATGCAGCAAAATCACCTTGTGTTGTCTTTGTTGGTATTCTGGTCATTTTTCACGCAAAACTCGATCCAAATCGGTCATTTGTTGTCGGTAGCGTTGAGTACTGACAGTTTCCCCAGGTTTCAGCAGCTCGTAGTAGATTACGCCCTTCTGATCCCACCAAACACACAGCATTGTCTTTCGTCAAAATCGCCACTTTTGAACCGTTTAAACCACTCGAAATACTGTGTTTTACCGAGAGCATGCTCAGCAAACGCCTCCAGAAACATTCGATGCGATTCGGCTGCGGTTTTCTTCAGATGAAAATAGAAAAGTAGGGCTGTCCGCAAATCGTACTTTGTTGGCACAAAACTCGACATGTTTATCTCTAATAAACTAATGCTACTGAATGAAACTCGTGTTATTGTGAGTTGGAAATCTTTGTCGGATATCAATACAATAACAAGACACCGCTGACGTGATGTGTCGGTAACTGCATCGACATCTAGCGCCACCTATGGGCAAATTCCGGTTTCATACTTACACACCTGGTAGCTACGTATACCTCTAGCTCATTCTCTCTCTCTCTCTGTATCGCTAACGAGCGGTGAGTACGAAGATGCGCACGAAGAGGAGACTGAGTAGTATAATATGAGGAATTCCTTTCGAACAGACCGTTCGTGAAACTGACCATTTTCGATTCTGTTAAAATGTTCTACTTTTTGTTACAAATGTTCTACTTTTTTGTACGTACTGAAAGCAGTCTTTCAGAATTTTCGTAGAGAGATGTTGCAAAGCAATTGCTCAAAATCGGCTTTTGAAAAGTTACGAGCAAAATTTTGTTCACAAAATAGTTTTAAGCAATTGTTTTGCAACATCTCTCTACGAATAGTTTGCGTGAGAGTCTTTTTCCAAATATTTTGTGAACAAATTTACTTGCATAAATTTTGCACAAAATGTTGCAGATTAATTGTGTGAAACAATTTTGTCCAACAAATTTCGCAAAATAATTTTTGTGCAAAAAATTTTGCGAAACATTTTTTGCAAAACATACTGAAAAGTAGAAAATAAATGAACGAAATTTTTTTCAAAAACAAGCTTTCATTAGTTTTTAATAAAAAATAACTAAACAGTTAAAAATAATGTTGTTCCGATTGGAAATAAGTTTTCAAATATAAGCCGGCTGCATTTTAAACGCTTCGAGATATCGCAATGAAATTTGGCACGCTTGTCAAGCACAAATTGCTCTTGATTATGAGCAAATTTCTGTTTTAATTCTAACGGGTTTTATCGACTTTTTCGTTTTTGCAAAATGGCGTAAACACTCTAACTTCTGCTATTTCATTTAGCGAAAGAATGAAAATTCAAAAAAATTTTTTGTTCTCTATCATAATTTTTTCGACGGATCGATCAGTAACCGCTGCGTAGAAGATCAGGACAAATTTAACATAGAGGTTTTTCAATTTATGAACGGTATCTCGGCTGTTTGGTACTAATAAAAATGCAAAAATGAATTGAGTATATTCAGCTACTTCAAAAATATGCGGTGAGTTAGAAAAAACTGGCTCAAAATTTATCTACCGATTCCTTTCTAAATTTTTTCCATCATGCAACCAGGGCTCGAATCATATTTATTTTGAAGCCTCGCATTCCTTATCATAAGATGATAAAAGTTTAAGGATGCTTTGGCCCTACCGTCCCTGCCAAAAACTTCATCTGATTGAAATTTCCATACTACGTGATACAATAAAAATCTGAAAAAATGTAGCACGCCCATAAACAACAATTATCAGTAATAATAGTACCTTAAAGTTATTAATAAACTGTTTAAAGAAATAATCATTCAACAATTTTTCGAAGGATTCTCGCATAATTTACCTCAAAGGATTAGAGATATCACTCTGGCTATCGAAAATAATCGATCTCTCGATGGAGATTGTTGATATGGAGACCTTAGACTGTCCATCGCTGCAAAATTACCGAAAATAGCGCCAAATACGGACTGCTCGCTGCATTCGTTCGACTCAAAGTATAATTGTGCTAATGCAAACGTAAAATCGTTGAAAAAGTGGTTAAATATATACACGGAGAGAAGGATCCGGTAAAAATTACCAGAGACTATGGTAAAAATTACTTTCTCATATGGCAATAGGGAGCCACCATCAACCGATATAGGAATTAGTAATAGAACAGAGCGGGTTCGAACTCTCGGATCTCAGGGGGGGTGAGGGGATGGGGTAGCGCGGGGTCTGTTGCGGGGAAGGGTATGCAGGGAGAAGGGAGCCATGTGGCTGCTGCGTGAAGGGTCAGCAGGGGAGGGTCCATGGGTCTTGCGGCGAAGGGTCTGCATCGGCGAAGGGGTGGGGGAGACATGGGTCTTAAGAAAAGGGTGTGTGTCCGTGAGAGGGATGGATAGATGGGAGGAATATGTGTGCGTGAGAGGGATGCAGAGATGGATGGAATATGCGTGGGAGAGAGAGGGTTAAATGAAAGGAATATGTGTGCGTGAGAAGGATGGATAGATGGAACAAATTCATGTGTGTGAAAGAGAGGGCTAAATGGAGAGAAATACACGCAATAATAATAATGATAATGAATTTAATTATTTGGTTCTTACAAATGATTGGATCTCGAAATTAGGGGTGGGGGGAAGATATGTTGAGATTAAAGAAAGAGGGGGCGCAAAGATTTCTGAATTATTTCACAAAAAAATCGAAAAAAAAATTATTTCAAGAGTTACACTCAAGATGGAAAGATGTGCAAGTATGTACGCAATCCAACCATCGAAAGAACCCTGGGCATTAACGAAAAATGAACTAGAATCAGTTCCCAAGGGTTTGCTCATAAGATATTGCGGTAAATTTATTACTAAGCTGTGGGATCGTCTACCCGTACATTTGCAGTATGATGGCGAATTACAGTCATATCGCGATTGTAGTGATCATCATAATCCACCGTGGGAGCGAACTCATATCGATGGTCCGGGCCCCATGCGCCGAGATTGTCAAAAAAAATTTTCAATGGACAAACTCGTCTACATATATGCGATTGAACGTGCTAAGAATCCTCAAGAAATGACGACAAAGCTACGAATTATATCACCGACTGTGTTTAAAAATATTTCATTGAATTCACGGACATTCTCTGGGATCGTTTACCGGAATATTACAAATTGGATAATGAGATAAAATGATACAGAAGATGCAATGAGCATTGGAACACGCCATCGCAGGAAGATCATGCAGATGGTGCACCACCCCGACGTCGAGATTGTCGAAAGTGTTTGGAGGAGAGTGCGTGGAACGTGTTTAGGCCTGTTCAGCGATGCAAGTATACGTCCACAGCAGGAAGTGCGTGCGTCGAACGTGTTTGAACCTGCTTAGGGATGCAGATGTTCACAGCGGCGGCGGTCAAGAGAAAAAACGCGACTAGAGATGCTTAGGCGCAAGTGTTTTTTGAGGGGGAGGCTGCAACGGATATGCTCAACAAGATTGAATCTATTTGAAACGCGGAAAATGTATGGAGAGGGGATGTCTGTGGGAATTAACGGAAGGGGGATGGATGGAAAATCTAGAAATAGTCGTGGAATAAAGAGAAGAGCATCAATTCACTGCTTCACGAGCTCCCAGCAAGACGTGATCTTGGACAAATTTCTCAAAAACCATATTCGTACGGTAAAAATGGCTTTCTCCGGAATCAACGAGATCTGCAAGATGTCCGAGTTTCTGCCAACGAAGAAGTTGAAAGATCTCCAAGTCAAGGGGGAATATTCAATCTCCAACATTCGGCCTGTCATGACAAAATATGGCAAGAGATACGTCGCTGAAGTCGAGAGAGAATTCACCGTCTTCCTACCCGCCCGAGTCGTCAAAGCATTCGAACGAGCTGCTGAAACGTTTGGAAAAATACTCGAAGCTGCTCAGACTGGTCAGCTCCGTATGAAGTACATCGGTGGACATTGGAACGGTATCGAATTCCACGAAATCTCCGTTTAAATTATCATTCTCGATGTAAAAAAAAGAGAAAAATCTGTATATATGTATGTTCGATATATCTGTGAATTGTAATATTGCAAAGGAGGAGAAGGAGAAGAAAAAAAAGTTTTAAATCAATAAAACGCAAACCACACAGATATAAAAAATGTTTTGTTTATTCAAAGATCCCTCGTTTACATAATGCATGGTACACATATAGCCAGCTTTTCAAAGATTTCACATTCGTCGTTGCACAATTGAATCTCGTATCTCTCTCGTGGTGGGATCAATTCGATGGAGTTTTCGGCATTTTCTTCAGCGATGGACAGTCCAGAGTCTCCAAATCGATAATCTTCGTTGGCAAGTCTAAGCTCGTTAGCTATAAAGACTTTTCACTGCCTTTCACAAAGATCCTGCAAGCGCGTTGTAAAATAGCTCGAAGAAGTGCGCTCGAAGCGTTGTATGGTATGCTGCCATGATCCCACGGTATTCCATGGAAATTGCGTTCCAACCATTTGTTTGTAATTTTATATTTCGTTGGTAGAGCGTCCCATGAATATGGTGGTTCGAAGAAAAGCGTCATAGGTTCAGCATTTTTCTCATCCGCTCGAATGATTGAAATTCTTTGAGGATAAATTCGTTGGTGGGTCCCTTGAAACCCTGTAGATCGATGACAAACTCCATCTCGACTGATGTCCAGTGCGATCACTTTAGTGAATTTATACCAATTTTTTTACCACACCACTTATGGGATTGTACTCTACAACGCGATCATGTAGAATGAGGCAGAAGGCACATGTTTGTGCTGGTATATTCGTTTTCGTCTCAAATTCGAGACGTACGTCCACGGGTCTGGACTTGAGGGAATCATTTTGCTTTGAACAATCAATCACCACGAGAGGTGCATATTTGAGAAATTCAGTTTTGTTCAATCATGGCTCAGTCTCCTTATTGTAATATGTAGACTGGAAGTTTGTATACATATCGTAGAGTAGTGCATATTGATTTTGTTGTATATTCAAATTCATGTTACCATAAGGATAACATTAAGAATTCAAGTGAAGTTTTACATTAGTTAAATTACAATGATCGAAATTACTCGCATTCTTCGTTGTAACGTTTCTTCTCTCCGTTTGAAATGCCAGAATAACATATCGTGGTTTTTCCAGCTACGTTGAAGTTTTGATGGGCCACATGTGTTTAGAAGTGGTAGGCAACAACGGGTATTCATACAATTCCCATGTACGGAAACTCATGGAAATTGGCGTGTCTTTGGCGATAAACTTTAAAAGTTGAATTTTTTGTTGATCCGCCACGGTGACATATGGTACAAGCCATTCGATTTTACGCAATTCAAGCGTGTAATTTTCAACCATTTTTCGATAATCTTCGGCAAAGCCCAACAGCATACGCAGTGGTACGCACACATCGAAGTTACCCGCTGCATCCACGATTTGTTTGGATCGAGCCAACTTGTATTTTCAAGCATTGCACTCTTGCTCGGTGTGAAAGATGTGTATCCCTTAATGAGAGATGTAATACCCACATTCTTATTACGATCAATTTCGATCGCATTAAGTTCATAGCGCACTTCTTCGAATAAATGGCATATAGCATTGTTAACGAGACTCGTTACAGCTGTCGGTGTACCATCTGGTTTCGTTAGTTTTCCGTAAATGTGCAGGGAACTTTTGCTCGGCAGAATTGATAAATCTCGATGCTGGATTAAGATACGTATTTCATCTCTGTTGTTGTATGTTGACGTCGCGTATGGTTGATGAGCATGAACCTCATAATGTGCGATGGATTCATCGAAGATGACGGGTGTCTGAATGTTTACGATTTCTTCCTCCATTGCACGCAGCAGATGCACAACGCGCAGAACAAATAATTCCTCACACGCGCACTCCACGAAGTTTGAGACCCAAGTTCTTCAAAAGTTGCAGGTTTTGTGGTGTTAGCGCTTTGAGCGTTGATCGACGACTGGTTTCGCGATCCCATAATCGTTTATTAATATTGGGTATTCTATTGTAGACTATGCCCATTGGATTTTATATGCAGCCGTATGGTGATGACTTCGCCACGAAAATTCACCAAATCTCCGTTCTGATCAACAATACGAAGCTGTATGTTGTCAATTATTCGAATCGTGATAGGTAGATAAATCACGTTTGATGGAACTTCAATAATTTTGAAGCCAGGCGGCACAGATGGAAAAAATTAGTGAATTGTGTGAACTTTCTGCCCCTTAATGTATGCACCGGTGGTTATATTACACTTGACTCGTATAGCGTTCACTTTAAGAATGGGCACTGGTAGATCAGATTCATGTCTTTTATTTGCTTGCAATACCTTTGATACAAAGCCCAACAGAAGTCCAATCGTATCAATGGGTGTAAAGAGGAGAGGTTGACCACACTTGATTTCACTGCATAGTGTATTATTATTTGGCTTGAGTTTAATTTTCACGTTTTTAGGTGATAATTCTGCCTGTAAGTACTTTTCAATATCCTCTATTTCGTAACTGCCTGTTGGTATGGTCACCACACGTGTTCCAAAATGAAGTTTGTTGCATCACTCGTCGATGTTTGGTATTGAGTTGAATGTGAGCAGTTCAACGAGTCCAAGAGCATAAGTCTTGTGTGGAGACAGTTCAATGGGCGAGAAAAAATGCGTCTCAAGGACTGAGGCCGATCCCGATAGCGACAATGTTATGCTATCATCCATGATGCTTGCAAATTAGATACTAAACCCAAAGCTCTACAATGCACGTTTATATAGTGTATATCTGTCTCGACGATTCAACTGTCCACATGGAAATTTAAGACACAAGTGTCCGCACTCAATCGTATCATATTCTTGATATTTTTTGTAATTATGATTAACGCTACCAACATCAAAATATCTCATCAGTTCGGATGCTGGTAGGAGATTGCCGAAACTGTCAAAGTATACTATTTTTTGTCCAGTCTTCTTGTATGCAACCCAATGTGTGCCAGGACCCACATTTTCATCCAAATTCACAATTGCTGATTCATGCTTGAGAGGTCCACTTGTTGGTAATGTATCACGCATATAAATCCCACGAAAATGTGAAATTTTCATGATTTTCGCATGCCTCAGCAGATCGATGTCGGTGAGGGGTTGTCGTGGTAGCGTTATTATGCGTTTTTTGGCTTGATATGAAAGCCCAGTCCCTGGTGTATAGTTTCAAGTGTAAACCTTTTCCCAAAGCAATGCTCTTGACCTTCTTATTATGCCGCTTCCTTTCGTCCAATTGTTTTTTAGCACCTGTAAACACCTCTGAGAGAGGTGTTTACAACCACTGGGATAGCGGTTGTAGATTATCGCACTCCGCGCAATGCGAAGGAATTGCATAGATTCGTGTGTCTCGCGAGTTACTTTCGCCGATTTATTCCAGGGTTTTCTACACTGGCGGAACCTTTGTATGATCAGATTAAAAGGGATGCGAAATTCGCATTTGGCCCGACGGGAAGCGAGGTATTCGAGACATTGAAAGGGTACCTTTCGACACAGCCAATCTTAGT
Organism: Alloplasta piceator; assembly: GCA_946863875.1. Taxonomy (NCBI): domain Eukaryota; kingdom Metazoa; phylum Arthropoda; class Insecta; order Hymenoptera; family Ichneumonidae; genus Alloplasta; species Alloplasta piceator. The sequence goes on from OX333078.1 coordinate 24,203,073, forward strand.
GATTTATTCGCCCGAACTTGAAACGGAACTGCACTGCGATGCAAGTGCTAGCAGTTTTTGCGCGGTCCTCTTTCAGAGGCAAACAAACGGATTATTACAGCCGGTATTTTATTTTAGTCAACGTACTGGACCGGCTGAGTCGAGATATCATAGCTTTGAGCTCGATTGCCTCGCTGTTGTCTACACTATTAAGCGTTTCCATGTGTATCTCTTCGGTATCAAATTCAAGATTATAACGGACTGTGATAGTTTCCGATTAACGCTAAGTAAACAAACCGTAAATCAACGAATTTCGCGCTGGGCGATGTTTTTACAGGCGTACGATTATAAGTACAGCACCGACCTGGTAGTCGTAAAAGTCACGCTGATGCCCTGAGCCGATGTCACAGCATTTTGATTATCGAAGGCAATACGTTTGAGCAAACGCTAGCGATTTGTCAAGATCGGGATCATGTAATATCCGAGATCCGCGACGAATTGGGGAAGAGACGAATTGGAAATTCATAAAGCTTTACCCCTGTAAATCGACTTCCACGGAAGAGGCCGTAAAACATCTGAAATCGTATTTTAGAGCATATAGTAAGCCGCGACGTATGATAAGCAACCGCGGATCCGGCCTACACTTCCGACGCGTTTAGGGAATTTGTAAACAACGAGTCAATCAAGCATGTCTTGGTAGCGGTAGGTACGCTGCGTGCGAACGGACAGGTCGAGAGATTTAATCGTATCTTGACCCCCATGCTCTCGAAATTGTGCGTAACGCCGAATAAGTGGGATCAAGTCTTGGATCAGGTCGAGTTTTCGTTGAACAATACGGTGTGTCGATCGACAGGTAAAACGCCTAGTAAATTATTATTTGGCATTGACCAAGTGGGGAATGTCAATGATAATTTACGGCTCGCTTTGCAGTCTCGTTCAACCGAAAAACGAGATCTTGAGACGATACGAGATTCTGCTGCGGAAAGTATCGTGAAAAGCCAACGCGCCAACGAATCGGGTTAGAACAAGAAAAGAAAGAAGGCAGTAACTTATTTCGATGGGGATTATGTGATGATACGCAATGTTGACACGTCGGCGGGCGTAAATAAGAAACTCATCCCGAAATTTAAAGGACCTTATGTAATAAAGAAAGTTTTGGGTAACGATCGCTACGCGATCGAAGATATCGATGGTTTTCAGGTGAATCAGATCCCATACATCGGTGTGGTAGCAGTGGATCAAATAAAACGATATATTCAACCACGTTAAAGAAAACGAGTTAAAAGTAACCTTTTTCAAATACATTTTTAAATTTACTAATGCGCACTTGATCGCCAATTTTGAATTTCGCACGTTTTTTTCCCATCTCAGTTCTTTTATAAATATCGTGTAGTATTTTTCTATCATTCGCGGCATTTACATTTTTCCGCTTCATTTTAATGGTATGATGCTCAGTGTATTATACTCCATAATTAACATATCAAGAATATCAATCCATTTCCAGTTTCCACGAAGACTAAATTGAATCCACATTTTATTTTTGAGCGTGCGGTTAAAGCATTCACAAATTGATGCTTTCAAATTGCTATAAGTAGAATACATGTGAATATCAAACTTTTTCATAAGCGTCTTAAATTCAGAATTATAAAATTCTTTTCCATGATCGACGTAAAGATTTTTCGGTGTGCGTCCTTTGGCGAGTATTAATTCCATTGCAGCGGTGACACCTTTTACACTCTTGCTCTTCAACGGTTTGGCCAATGCGAATTTGGAGAATATATCGATGACCGTGAGGAGAAATTTATGATTGGAGTTTTCGCGTGCATATAATGACATATCGACGAGATCAGCTTGCCATGTTTCATCCAGGCCGCGTAAATCCACATGTCGGCGACGATAGTTTCGCCGAGCTGGCTTATGTAACTCCTCAACCAAAGCACGCTTTTTCTCACTCATGTTTTTTTTCTCACCACAACGCTTTTAACAATTTGCTTGCAATTTTGGGCTCCGCACTAGTTTTTGTATCTTTCAAATTTTGCACTGCGGCATTGAGCTGGTTGATCGTAGTTTTCATGCTCTCTACCTGTACGCGAAGTTCGCTGATCTCAGCTTTCACTCCACCTTCAAGAGAATTTACCATTCATTCATAACTCTTATTCATCGAATTAGTTATTTTATCGGAGAGAGTATTCGTGTGGGTCATTAGCACACCAAGAGAAACGGCATCTTCTAATGCTTTTGCATCACCAACGTTGCACAGTCGTTTTTGCTCCAAATTATAATGTCTGTCTGCTGTAGTCTTGAACCCAACACCCGGTACCTGGAGGGCCCACACCGCCACCACTTGTATTCAACTTTCGTCCAAACACATCGATAGTCATGTTGGGAATGCATGAAAATTTGGCGGGTATGAGTTAATAAATGATTTCAGCTTCATGTAATTCCTCAATAATGGAAATGATCTCGTTGGAATGTGAAGAGTTGCCAGCTGATTGTGATGCGATCAGAAGACGAAGACGGTCAACTAGCTCCTTCGGATCATCCCAGTGAACATAGTCATATGAGACATTTTTTCGAGCCACCTTATACTTTGAAAGATTTCCACCTTTGTGCGCGCCGCGTTCTCTTATTATTGGAGAAATGAATTTTCGGAACTTATAACTCGTATTCTCCCAAATAGTGGCATAACGCTTATAATTTTTTCTATGTGCATTCGTAGCTATAACAATTTTCTGATAGTTGGCCAAATCGTTTGATGTAAAATAATTAGGCTTTGGTACTTTTTTAAAGAGTAACTCGACTAATTCAATATTTTTCGGATACTTTTGATGTCAAACATAAATATGATTGGGTTTAAAATCAATTGGCGAATCACCCATCATTAATTTATCGTCGGCGAGGTTTCGCACCCCGTATGAGACGTCTAAAGTTGTCTTTTTATTCTCACGCAGCAGTCCGAGATATTCACGTATTAATTGATCGACATCTCCAGTGAATTTTTTATCAGCATGATCCGATATTCCATCATCATCATCATTATCATCATCATCATTATAATCATCATTGTCGACATCAACACTATTATTTGCAGCTATCACCGTTTCATCAAGAGTCCCGTCAAATAAACTGTCCTGGAGCGTGCTATTTTGCATTTCTTCAATATTGTGATACTCCTCCTCCTCCTCCTCCTCCTCCTCCTCCTCCTCCATCTTCTCCTCTTTCTTCATATTCACTTTTTCATCCTTAATTTCTTGCTTCATATTCTTTTTATATGAAACGAGCTTCTCCAATGGCCCGACGATTGGTTTAAATACATCTTGCATTTTTTGTTGTGTACTATCACGGCCACTTTTCACCATTTGATGTTTTCGTCGTATTGCATCACTTGCCTTGGCAAGTTGACACAGTATGTTCTTTTCCCGCAAGAGTTCTGTGCTTTTCATGTTGACACAGATACGGCAGACCTCAGACTGTCTCTCTGCACAGAATGAGCAATTATTTATCATCGACAGTTAAGAAGGAATCAAAACCTCTTCTGTATCTACCGTCATTAATTTTACTATCTTTATCTATCGTAATAAATCCATATTTTTTGGATTTCCAACATTTCACACACATATTTTTGAAGCATGCGTAAGTCATATCCGTATTCATGTGATCGTTATACACATGTTTGAGATTCATATCATCCTGTTTAAACAGCACCACAAAATTTGCATTATCTCTTACGAGATGTTTCGGGATACGAGTATATGTCTGACAAGGATAAAAACTGTCGACAATCTCGTGTCTTCCCATGGAAAAAAATGCTCTGACATTATCCTGTTTTTCACACGCTATATCGTCAAAGATAAATATCGAGTTTGGATGAGCCTCACTCGGTGACACAACTTGTTCATGCTCGTTAAACGGATAATATTGAACACCATTAACTGGTTCAAGTAATTGCCGCACGAATACTTTCGGGAAGTATATTTCCATGGCGTCTTTGCTTCTTCTCCTCACCCTCTTCCACAAGTTTATCGAAATTTATTATGGCTAGTTGCCCAACGGAAACTTGTTTCTTCGACACCATCTCACGTACGACTAACTGAAAAAACCATATAAATTTCTTTATAATGTGGATAATAATTAGTCGAGGATTGACCTTTGAAGGGTGATGATTGTGCATAAAAACAAGAAATCCAGCAAAGGTTTAATCAATAGTCTAATTAATAATCTTCCTGTGGAATTACATCTACCCGGCTATCAATATTGTGGGCCTGGTACAAAGTTGGTCAAGCGTCTTGCGCGTGGTGATCCGGGTATAAATCCATTGGACGCTGCATGCAAAGTGCACGATATTGCATATTCAAAAAATCGTAATAGTTTAGAAACTAGACATTTAGCTGATAAAGTGTTGGCTGAGCAAGCCTGGCAACGTGTAACCGTGAAAGACGCTAGTATTGGTGAGAGAGCAAGTGCATGGGCTGTGACAAACATTATGAAGGCAAAAACGAAATTTGGTATGGGGATGCAGCAGTCTGTGAATGGGAGAAAGACGAAGCGGCAAAAAAGTATTTGCTTGAAAAAGGTCATTAATGCCGCGCGGAAAGCAATGATTCAAAGTGACGATCCTCGTAAAATCGTCAGGACAGCATTGAAAGACGCGCGTGCTAGTGTGCGGGGCAATAAAGTACGCACACCTCGAGTTATACCTGTTCCTCGGAAAATTGGTGGTGTCTTGCCTTTTCTCGTACCCCTCTTCGCAGGCCTCAGCGCCGCTGGCGCATTGTCCGGTGGGGCTGCCGCAATAGCAAACGCTGCAAATGCTGCTCAAGCTGCTAAAAAACAACCGACATCGATCTGCTGAGGGGTTGTCGTGGTAGCGTTATTATGCGTTATTTGGCTTGATATGAAGCCCCAGTCCCTGGTGTATAGTTTCAAGTGTAAACCTTTTCCCAAAGCAATGCTCTTGACCTTCTTATTATGCCGCTTCCTTTCGTCCAATTGTTTTTTAGCAGCTTGAGCAGCATTTGCAGCGTTTGCTATTGCGGCAGCCCCACCGGACAATGCGCCAGCGGCGCTGAGGTCTGCGAAGAGGGGTACGAGAAAAGGCAAGACACCACCAATTTTCCGAGGAACAGGTATAACTCGAGGTGTGCGTACTTTATTGCCCCGCACACTAGCACGCGCGTCTTTCAATGCTGTCCTGACGACTTTACGAGGATCGTCACTTTGAATCATTGCTTTCCGCGCGGCCAAATACTTTTTTGCCGCTTCGTCTTTCTCCCATTCACAGACTGCTGCATCCCCATACCAAATTTCGTTTTTGCCTTCATAATGTTTGTCACAGCCCATGCACTTGCTCTCTCACCAATACTAGCGTCTTTCACGGTTACACGTTGCCAGGCTTGCTCAGCCAACACTTTATCAGCTAAATGTCTAGTTTCTAAACTATTACGATTTTTTGAATATGCAATATCGTGCACTTTGCATGCAGCGTCCAATGGATTTATACCCGGATCACCACGCGCAAGACGCTTGACCAACTTTGTACCAGGCCCACAATATTGATAGCCGGGTAGATGTAATTCCACAGGAAGATTATTAATTAGACTATTGATTAAACCTTTGCTGGATTTCTTGTTTTTATGCACAATCATCACCCTTCAAAGGTCAATCCTCGACTAATTATTATCCACATTATAAAGAAATTTATATGGTTTTTTCAGTTAGTCGTACGTGAGATGGTGTCGAAGAAACAAGTTTCCGTTGGGCAACTAGCCATAATAAATTTCGATAAACTTGTGGAAGAGGGTGAGGAGAAGAAGCAAAGACGCCATGGAAATATACTTCCCGAAAGTATTCGTGCGGCAATTACTTGAACCAGTTAATGGTGTTCAATATTATCCGTTTAACGAGCATGAACAAGTTGTGTCACCGAGTGAGGCTCATCCAAACTCGATATTTATCTTTGACGATATAGCGTGTGAAAAACAGGATAATGTCAGAGCATTTTTTTCCATGGGAAGACACGAGATTGTCGACAGTTTTTATCCTTGTCAGACATATACTCGTATCCCGAAACATCTCGTAAGAGATAATGCAAATTTTGTGGTGCTGTTTAAACAGGATGATATGAATCTCAAACATGTGTATAACGATCACATGAATACGGATATGACTTACGCATGCTTCAAAAATATGTGTGTGAAATGTTGGAAATCCAAAAAATATGGATTTATTACGATAGATAAAGATAGTAAAATTAATGACGGTAGATACAGAAGAGGTTTTGATTCCTTCTTAACTGTCGATGATAAATAATTGCTCATTCTGTGCAGAGAGACAGTCTGAGGTCTGCCGTATCTGTGTCAACATGAAAAGCACAGAACTCTTGCGGGAAAAGAACATACTGTGTCAACTTGCCAAGGCAAGTGATGCAATACGACGAAAACATCAAATGGTGAAAAGTGGCCGTGATAGTACACAACAAAAAATGCAAGATGTATTTAAACCAATCGTCGGGCCATTGGAGAAGCTCGTTTCATATAAAAAGAATATGAAGCAAGAAATTAAGGATGAAAAAGTGAATATGAAGAAAGAGGAGAAGATGGAGGAGGAGGAGGAGGAGGAGGAGGAGGAGGAGGAGTATCACAATATTGAAGAAATGCAAAATAGCACGCTCCAGGACAGTTTATTTGACGGGACTCTTGATGAAACGGTGATAGCTGCAAATAATAGTGTTGATGTCGACAATGATGATTATAATGATGATGATGATAATGATGATGATGATGGAATATCGGATCATGCTGATAAAAAATTCACTGGAGATGTCGATCAATTAATACGTGAATATCTCGGACTGCTGCGTGAGAATAAAAAGACAACTTTAGACGTCTCATACGGGGTGCGAAACCTCGCCGACGATAAATTAATGATGGGTGATTCGCCAATTGATTTTAAACCCAATCATATTTATGTTTGACATCAAAAGTATCCGAAAAATATTGAATTAGTCGAGTTACTCTTTAAAAAAGTACCAAAGCCTAATTATTTTACATCAAACGATTTGGCCAACTATCAGAAAATTGTTATAGCTACGAATGCACATAGAAAAAATTATAAGCGTTATGCCACTATTTGGGAGAATACGAGTTATAAGTTCCGAAAATTCATTTCTCCAATAATAAGAGAACGCGGCGCGCACAAAGGTGGAAATCTTTCAAAGTATAAGGTGGCTCGAAAAAATGTCTCATATGACTATGTTCACTGGGATGATCCGAAGGAGCTAGTTGACCGTCTTCGTCTTCTGATCGCATCACAATCAGCTGGCAACTCTTCACATTCCAACGAGATCATTTCCATTATTGAGGAATTACATGAAGCTGAAATCATTTATTAACTCATACCCGCCAAATTTTCATGCATTCCCAACATGACTATCGATGTGTTTGGACGAAAGTTGAATACAAGTGGTGGCGGTGTGGGCCCTCCAGGTACCGGGTGTTGGGTTCAAGACTACAGCAGACAGACATTATAATTTGGAGCAAAAACGACTGTGCAACGTTGGTGATGCAAAAGCATTAGAAGATGCCGTTTCTCTTGGTGTGCTAATGACCCACACGAATACTCTCTCCGATAAAATAACTAATTCGATGAATAAGAGTTATGAATGAATGGTAAATTCTCTTGAAGGTGGAGTGAAAGCTGAGATCAGCGAACTTCGCGTACAGGTAGAGAGCATGAAAACTACGATCAACCAGCTCAATGCCGCAGTGCAAAATTTGAAAGATACAAAAACTAGTGCGGAGCCCAAAATTGCAAGCAAATTGTTAAAAGCGTTGTGGTGAGAAAAAAAACATGAGTGAGAAAAAGCGTGCTTTGGTTGAGGAGTTACATAAGCCAGCTCGGCGAAACTATCGTCGCCGACATGTGGATTTACGCGGCCTGGATGAAACATGGCAAGCTGATCTCGTCGATATGTCATTATATGCACGCGAAAACTCCAATCATAAATTTCTCCTCACGGTCATCGATATATTCTCCAAATTCGCATTGGCCAAACCGTTGAAGAGCAAGAGTGTAAAAGGTGTCACCGCTGCAATGGAATTAATACTCGCCAAAGGACGCACACCGAAAAATCTTTACGTCGATCATGGAAAAGAATTTTATAATTCTGAATTTAAGACGCTTATGAAAAAGTTTGATATTCACATGTATTCTACTTATAGCAATTTGAAAGCATCAATTTGTGAATGCTTTAACCGCACGCTCAAAAATAAAATGTGGATTCAATTTAGTCTTCGTGGAAACTGGAAATGGATTGATATTCTTGATATGTTAATTATGGAGTATAATACACTGAGCATCATACCATTAAAATGAAGCGGAAAAATGTAAATGCCGCGAATGATAGAAAAATACTACACGATATTTATAAAAGAACTGAGATGGGAAAAAAACGTGCGAAATTCAAAATTGGCGATCAAGTGCGCATTAGTAAATTTAAAAATGTATTTGAAAAAGGTTACTTTTAACTCGTTTTCTTTAACGTGGTTGAATATATCGTTTTATTTGATCCACTGCTACCACACCGATGTATGGGATCTGATTCACCTGAAAACCATCGATATCTTCGATCGCGTAGCGATCGTTACCCAAAACTTTCTTTATTACATAAGGTCCTTTAAATTTCGGGATGAGTTTCTTATTTACGCCCGCCGACGTGTCAACATTGCGTATCATCACATAATCCCCATCGAAATAAGTTACTGCCTTCTTTCTTTTCTTGTTCTAACCCGATTCGTTGGCGCGTTGGCTTTTCACGATACTTTCCGCAGCAGAATCTCGTATCGTCTCAAGATCTCGTTTTTCGGTTGAACGAGACTGCAAAGCGAGCCGTAAATTATCATTGACATTCCCCACTTGGTCAATGCCAAATAATAATTTACTAGGCGTTTTACCTGTCGATCGACACACCGTATTGTTCAACGAAAACTCGACCTGATCCAAGACTTGATCCCACTTATTCGGCGTTACGCACAATTTCGAGAGCATGGGGGTCAAGATACGATTAAATCTCTCGACCTGTCCGTTCGCACGCAGCGTACCTACCGCTACCAAGACATGCTTGATTGACTCGTTGTTTACAAATTCCCTAAACGCGTCGGAAGTGTAGGCCGGATCCGCGGTTGCTTATCATACGTCGCGGCTTACTATATGCTCTAAAATACGATTTCAGATGTTTTACGGCCTCTTCCGTGGAAGTCGATTTACAGGGGTAAAGCTTTATGAATTTCCAATTCGTCTCTTCCCCAATTCGTCGCGGATCTCGGATATTACATGATCCCGATCTTGACAAATCGCTAGCGTTTGCTCAAACGTATTGCCTTCGATAATCAAAATGCCGTGACATCGGCTCAGGGCATCAGCGTGACTTTTACGACTACCAGGTCGGTGCTGTACTTATAATCGTACGCCTGTAAAAACATCGCCCAGCGCGAAATTCGTTGATTTACGGTTTGTTTACTTAGCGTTAAGCGGAAACTATCACAGTCCGTTATAATCTTGAATTTGATACCGAAGAGATACACATGGAAACGCTTAATAGTGTAGACAACAGCGAGGCAATCGAGCTCAAAGCTATGATATCTCGACTCAGCCGGTCCAGTACGTTGACTAAAATAAAATACCGGCTGTAATAATCCGTTTGTTTGCCTCTGAAAGAGGACCGCGCAAAAACTGCTAGCACTCTCATCGCAGTGCAGTTCCGTTTCAAGTTCGGGCGAATAAATCACTAAGATTGGCTGTGTCGAAAGGTACCCTTTCAATGTCTCGAATACCTCGCTTCCCGTCGGGCCAAATGCGAATTTCGCATCCCTTTTAATCTGATCATACAAAGGTTCCGCCAGTGTAGAAAACCCTGGAATAAATCGGCGAAAGTAACTCGCGAGACACACGAATCTATGCAATTCCTTCGCATTGCGCGGAGTGCGATAATCTACAACCGCTATCCCAGTGGTTGTAAACACCTCTCTCAGAGGTGTTCGTCGATGGAATCGCTTGCGATCAAAATATCGTCAAGGTAAAATAAGACTTTATTCTCTCTGACCATCTCGTTGAATATCTCGCTCACAAACCTTTGGAAAACTCTCGGCGCGTTTGTTAGGCCAAATGGCATGCGTAAATATTCGTATTGTCCAAGCGGTGTAACAAAATAAGTGTATTTTATGGACGCTTCAGACATTTTGACGTGGAAAAATGCATCTATCAAATTGATGGTCGTGTAATAACGTTTATTTTTCAGACGATCGATGTTGTCATCGATTAATTGCGTGGGGAAATTATCCCTCACGGTTATTTTATCGATTTCGCGAAAGTCTACGCAAAGCCTGAGTTCCCCATTTTTCTTGTGAACGAGAATAATCGGGCTCGCATAGGGCGAGTTACTCGGTCTAATGATACCCCTTGACAATAAATCGTCTAACATCACACGCAATCTCTGCTTATCCGCGAAAGCCAATCGCCTAGGGCAAAAACTGATCGGTTGCTCGTGTTTTAAAAAGATCCTCATCTCGCACTCGTTTTTCCCTCGCTCGTCACGCCCCCACTTTTCGACATACTCGGTTTCGAATATTTCCCCAATTTGTTGCTTTACGCCATCCTCGATCTCAGGATTAATCTGCAAATTCTCGTTACCCTTCAACGGCTCATTCGCGTATTTGATAGACAAAATCTCATCGAGAGCGGCGATCGTCGTGCTTGGAGAAGGCGTACAGGCTCTTTTCCCCACTTCGACACCCTCTCCATGCACGATTCTTACCGACGAGTGCGAAATAAAATCCCTTCCGAGCAATGCTGTATAACTCATAGCGGAATTGGATACAACGCAGAATTTAATGCTTACAATCAAACCCGAGACCTCAACGTTCGATTCGAAAATACCGTAAACAAGCAGTTTTGAGCTATTCAAGCCACAAAGATTATAATCCGAGACGTCGACCGGGGACCAAGAATCGCGAGGAATAAAACTGCGCTTAATCAAACTGACTGGCGACCCTGAATCGAAATTCGCGTCGGTTCCGTAAACAAAATACTCTCCCTCGTTATTTTTTACAGAGAATTTGATAGGTACCATATAAGGAGGTGGAAGCACTGCAGGGAATACGGTATTGATACTCGTGGATGCCGCAGGTTCCTTTTTCGGGCAGTCCTTTGCCTGGTGTCCTTGGAGTCCACACCGGAAACAAGAATCGTTTCCCTCCTTCGGTTTCGGGCATTGCGGAGAAAGATGTCCAATTTCTCGACAATTATAACATTTGCGTTGGTCTAACCTAGCTCGTTGATCTTTCGAAGTTGGCTTGGCGTCTCTTTTCTTCCATGGCTCCTTTTGCGCTTGATCGTTCGCTCTCTTGAGTCTGACAGTGATCTTTTCGAATGCCTCCAGCATGTCGGCTTTTGACGTAAACCGAAGCATGTCGGCTTGATTTTGTAAACGAATGTCGGTAACACCATCGACAACGTAATCCACGATTTCATCCTCAACTATAGGGACTCGATTCGCCAATATAATTTTATCGTGGTAATAATCAGAAAATAGCTCATTAGGTTGCCAGACTCGTGACTCAAACTCTCGTCGTAACGATAGTCTCGATTGGCGATGGCCAATCATGGCTTTCATCTGCGTGATGTGCTCCTGCAAGCTTAAACTCAGGTGCTCGGGTTTCGAATGAAATCAGTTTAACGCCCGCCCTTTAAGTTTTGAGCTAATTAACACCTTCGTCGTGTCGTCATCCAAGTGGTACGTGGCTCGAAGGAGTTGAATTTGTTGTTCCCATTTCCTAAAAAAATAGTTTTGTCCGTCAAACTGACATACGAGATCACCAATAGCTCGAACGCTGATGTTTGTTGACACCGAGCTACGTCCGTTCATGCTGGTGTCTGGTACCTATAACGTTATCCCTTTCGATCGCTTGCTCTCGTCACGTGAGATCGAGCTCTCTCAGTAACAAGGCTCTCTCTCGGCGAATAAATTCCAGTTCTTGTCGCATAACATCAGTGTCAGACTCGTTATCGCTTCTCTGCCCAATATCGTTGTTTACAATCGGGATCGAGCCTAATCCTTCTCGACCGTTAACTTGCTGCTCTGTCGTTTGCTCAGAGGTTTCGCGAATGGATTCTTCATTGTTTTCTGAACGTAAAGCTTCGCCATGAAGGCGTTGCCAGATCTCGGGCTCGAACTCGCTCAACCAGGAAGTAATTTCCGCTTTGGTACCGAGCGTACTCAAACTCTTTTCACGTAGGATCCTGTTCGGTTCCTTCACTTCCATAGTAAAACTATGATTCAGCGCGAACGCTCGTATTCTTCGAATACTCCCGCACGAAAATTCAAGTGCGAAATTATTAAATTTCACACGATCACTTCACCGTGAGGCTCGCAAGATTATGAAAAAAGCGAGGCAGAATCTCGAGCTTCAAAATGCCACGAATTTTAATTCCAATTAGTATTATCAATCACGGTGCTTACTGCGCACACAGCAAGAGCGAGGAGAACGGATAATGACAATAACCGAACAACGCGACACGGGCGATTCCTCGAGCAAGCAATTGTGATACAATAACGATCGTTTTTCTTTCTTTTGAACGCAAGAGACTCGACACTACGATACTCGACGCCCGTCTATAACACGAAAGATAGAGAAAAAAAATAGGTACACGATACGAGATACATACACAGTTCGTTCTCTTGTCCTAGTCACTTCGAAGGGCCGGCACTGAGCCTAAACTATGAAAATCACGTTACGCACACAGCGAATATGTTCATACGTTCGACGGTTCCTCGATTGTACGCTACCATTTTTCAGAAAAAAAACTTAGCGGGAATCCCACTTCTGATTTTGTAGGAGAGTCGAGAGTGAGGTGAAATAAATAAGTTCATGGGCGTCGTTCCGGCTTTTAATACCGATATATCGATATCTCTTTATTCTCTTACAATAATTGAAGATCGACCATACTAAAGGCCCGTCTCGAGACGACTGCTCGTCCCGCTTTCTTTCTCGGTGATCGCGACACTTTTCTTTTGCCGTTTCGGTAATCCTGTACATAACTAAGACTATATAACTAAATACGTTTATTCACGCACACTCACGCCAGTCAAATTCCGAACGAGTATATAGGAGAGACTACGTACAATATACGTAAATCATCGAGGAGAGACGTGAGACAATGCGCAAGATAATCGATGTCAATATATATATATTACCTACACTATTTATTTTTTTCACGACCCCTTATCCTCGCAACCATAGCCGACGTTCGATGTCCTAAGCTGAGCAGGTCAACGCCGTCTCTCTTTCTCTCTCCCACTCACACGTCCTCCCCCACGGAACCATAACCAACGTTCGATGCCCCAAATCGAGCAAGTCAACACCGTATATATATCTCTCTCTCTCTCTCTCTCTCTCTCCCCACGCAAGCATATACCCAGAGCGATTTCTAAGAGGCTATGGAATGAAAAAAATAAAACACATGGATTTGGGAATTTTTTTTTATTCTACAATGTTCAGAAAAGCGTGTAGTTGCCAGAGCTCCCGCGAGAGACCCTCAGTGAACGGTCAAGCTTTCGCTGGACTCTGCATTACTCGTGGCTCTCGCAACTCTCTCCCCTCCCCATAGCAGCTCTCGCTCGCGAAAACGGAGGCTTCTTATCAGTTGGCTTCGAGGATCTTTTCAAGACGGGTCGATTAACGACATATTCTGATCCTTCTCCTTGGCGGACTTCTATCATGAGAAAGAAGAGTGACCGATTTACGCCCGATTATTCTTCGATCTCGCCGTCTCCTCGTGCATCGCTTCACCGGAAATATTCAACAATAACTTCAGTGTGATTCCCCTCGATAAACACTTCGTTTTGGCAAGCGCCTCGATTCGCATCAATTATCGGCCATTTTTCACTCGGCGGTTTTCATTCTTTCTTTTCACGAGCTCTTGGACGATTTACGACCGGCCAAGAGCGCTAACGGTTCGGCTTCCTTTGAGAACTTCACTGAAAAGTATTCACTTCAATTCGGTGCGGTTTCTTCGATAATTCGCGAGAAAGGTTATTCACGCGACACGTGGCATCGTACGCGACGTCCGCCATTTTCCGGCATCTCTTCGAGTGAGCGTGAATATCGCCACGGCAAAAAGAACGATTTATTTGAACATTACGATATTCTTTTGAACTTTAAACCATTGTTATTAATAAACTACTAAACATTGTGTGCACGCGAGTGAGTTTTTTCTTCATCCGCATCGAACTTCCGGCCACTTCGTTCCCTTCAACCTTCCACCTTTTTCACCCAATTTCCCAACCAGTCAATTCAGGCATTTTTCCAAACATACAAGAAGTATGCAAACTCTATTTACAATAACATGCACAATACATAATAAAATGAAATATTACGACATTCTTACATGGGAATTCGATAGGGACCCCATGGCAACGTTTCTACCGTTCCCGGTATAATATACTGCTTATCATCATGTGAACTTAGGGCAGTTTTATCCGTGGAAATTGTATAAACATTATGAAATGTTGAGCGAATTGAAAATTGGCGTCGGCCCATTTCGATATTTTCAGTCAAACATTGCGTATAATGTTCGAAGATGATTGTTTGAGCAACGACGCTGCTTTTGACCCCATTCGCTCTTTTTACATCTTCGTCTCCCTTGACTCGCGTGGCATACATCTTCGATCTAAGACCCACGAATTCAGTCATAATACCCCCTTTCTTTTCATCTTTCATGAGACCGGGGACTTTTTTGTTCACAAGCGGTATATCATATACATTGTTAATTGGATAGTCGCTCGTGTCGAATCTATTTACATTTTTCTTAATATCTGCATATACATCATCGCATTCGATTTTGTATATCAGACTATATGTGTCTGTATACAGAACCTTACAATTATTCCCATACAACGGTGTCATAAATTCATAGTGAAATGCATATAAGCATGTTTTTGATATGTCCAGAATGGACATACCCACATAATTTGGCTTATTGAATTTCACCTCGAGATTACGTAATTCTATGGCAATCAAATTGTCGGCAAAGATACTGTGGCTGTAAAAATTAGGTTTCGCGATCATAGCCTCTGCTCTATATCGCCCAGCCCACTCAGTCAACAATTTGACTTGTACGTGATTTCGAACATTTTCCATGGTTTTACCAAAAACTTAAGCCAATGTTCTTTTCATCTTTCATGAGACCGGGGACTTTTTTGTTCACAAGCGGTATATCATATACATTGTTAATTGGATAGTCGCTCGTGTCGAATCTATTTACATTTTTCTTAATATCTGCATATACATCATCGCATTCGATTTTGTATATCAGACTATACAGGATGTAATGTAACTAGTAGCTTTCCTTTGGGGAGAGTATAGTGCGTGCCGCCCCGGACAGAACCCTTTTTTTTAAATTTCCGTGCAAAAAAAATTGGCCAAGATATTCACGTTCGAAGTCTGCCCTGAGCGCCCTGAAACAATGGAAATATTTGCTCACAAACCAACATGTAATCCGGTGGGTGCGCGGGTTCGATACCACATGGGATTTTTTTTTTCAAGTTAATTATTTTAGAAATTTGGAAATAAATAAAACCAAATTCTTTTATTGTTCCGCAGTTTCATAAATAATTGAAATAATAAATTCAATTTGAACTGATGTCAAACGACATTTCGAGCTGTCATTTTCAACGAACGGAGCGAAAACAAATGAAGGCCAAAAAGTCTATGGCTGATAAAGATCCTACGATGCTGGAATGTAATCGAGGAAAAAAAATTTATCTTCGAACTGTAAAGAAATCAACATGATGTCAATGTGATATCAACTTAACTTCAACCTGACATCAACTCGATAATGAAAAAAAAATCTATTAATTGAGGATGGCAATATTATAATGAATGAAATTTGATTAATTGATCGATTATAATCAATTTACCTCTTTAGCCGGAACGGTGGCGAAACTGTCCCTTATCAAAACAAAAGAACTTTTGCGCGCAAAATGTGTTTTTAAAAAAATGGTGCTTTGCCCTTGCACTGGAAAAATATACGAATTAGGTCCTTTTGAAACATGCATTGCCCGATTTAAGTGCTCCATCCCCGTGATGGCAAAGCTCTCCCCCGTTTTCATGTGCAAAATCTAGAATGTAAAAATATCGTCTCGTCCTTACACAGGAAAATCGTACGAATTAGGTGCTTTCGCGATATGTATTGCTTGATTTAGGTGCTTTACTTCCGCGAAAAAAAAACTTACCCCTTTATCTTTGTCCTTGAACAGAAAAATCGTACGAATTAGGTACATTTGAGATATGCATTGCTTGATTCAAGTGCCCTTTCCCATGGTGGCAAAACTCAACTCCTTATCTCGACCAGGGGACTCTCGTGCAAAATTTTTATTTAAATAAGTATCCCTGTGACCGTGCGCAGAAATGCTCTCGAGACATGCATTGCTGGATTTAAGTGATCTATCCCCACGGTGACAAAACATACTCCCTAATCAGGACAAGGAGACTTTTGCGTGCAGAATTTTTATTAAAATAAATATAGCTTTGTCTCCAGCGAAAACCATTGTCGTGAAGTACAAAAACGACGATTCAAAAATTACTTCAGGAACACGTAGCAGTGGCGAAGAAATCTTGTCTCAGTTGAAGCAACCGGAATATGTAAGAATGTGGCAGCTAAAGATGCCTCAAAGATCTTGCGAACGTGGCGCCCAATAAGTTTACATCATACACGTGCAAGATGAATTCTACATTCACGAAACGAGTGTTATACGGAGTAACGAAGAGCCCGGACCTTAAATGCCATATACGGAATATGCAATATTGCGTGTCACATTACCAGAAATGTCAAGCGGAAAAGGCTCGGCAGTTTTTCGTACCTTTAAAAAAAGCGAATTCTTTTAACTCAGTGAACTCAATTATAAATCACCTGAAAAAGATCTTTCAATCATTTTTTGTCGATTCAAACATAAATCGTTTTCGGTTTTTTATTATAATCATTGTTTATAATTTTCGAATATAATTTCATCAGAAAGTTCAGCAAAATCATGTATGCTATAAACGAACTTTCTAATTATCGAAGGGCTTTCTACGTATTTTTTAAATTAATAATACAACAACAATACCAATAAATTGACAATAAATTAATAATTAATTAACAATAAACCATCTTCGAAATATTTAAATCAATAAAATAAAATTTGGAATTCCAATAAAGAGAATATTTAGCAACCCTCATTTGCCTGATTTAATTTATCGACAAAATTTAACAACAGAGTTGCTTATGGGAACTGCTCGAATTGACCACCATGGACTTCGATGCACTTTCTTGCTCTTTTCAAAAGATTTTCAGGAACCGCTATCAGCATTTCCTCGGTTATTTCATTTTTAGCATCTGAGATTCGTTGCCGTAAATCGTTATTGTCTCGAGGTAGGGTTTTATACACGAGACTTTTCATGAAATTCCAGAAGAAGAAGTCCATTGGATTGAGGTCGGGAGAACGCGCAGGCCAGTGGATATGTCCACCGCGGCCAATCCACCTTTCGGGAAAAGTATCGTCGAGGTGTCGCCTAACCTGCGCGGCGAAATGTGGTGGAGCACCATCATGCTGATACCACATCTCTTCTTGATATTCGGCAGGCACATTAGCATCGTTCAGCAGATCCTCCAAATCTTCTTGGAGAAAAGCGAGATAGTCATCCCCGTTCAATCGAGCATTGAGATCGCAAGGTCCGATCTATTTCAAAGAATAACGTTCACTTTGAGGATGCAAATTATACACTAGTGGAAAAAATTAAAGGATCAAAAAAATATCCCAACTTTTTAGTGGTTTTTAACAATGTTGTATCTCAGTGAAAAATGGTCGTTTCGAGGTCTAAAAAGAGCATTTTGAAGCTTGAAGTTTCTAGTTGTCAGATCTTTCAGCAACAACATTTTCTAAGCTACAGATTACACGCAATTCTGAGAACTACCAAGAAACAAAAATTTTGTAAATTTGCATCACTTTCTTTTTTGCTCTAATTCCTTGGAATTTTTTTTTCCAAGTTCAACCATTGCATGGACCAGAAATCTTGTTTATTTAGCTTCAATTTGCTTTTTTTGAGACCGCGTTACGACCATTTTTCGCTGAGAAATCGGACTTTTAATGAAACAAGATCCTCTTATGTTTGAAAATTGATATCTCAGCAACCAATGATCACACAAAAATTAGTAGAGGCGTTTCACAAACTAGAATTAATACTTTACAAGGATTGATGATGGTTTTTTGAAAAAACGGTGACCCGACTTTTGATCCCCGCGACAAAATATCCCACAAAAATATCCCAGTGGAAAAATATCCCCTACCCAAAATATACCCGTCCAGAATATTCCCTGCCTAAAATTTCCTCATATTAATATTAGTTCAAATTACGAACATAATATGTAGAGATACTCTAAACATGTATACAAAATAGATTTGTTTCCGTGTGAGGTATCGTATCATATTTATATGTCCGTGAGAAGTTATGAAGGTGGGAGGGATATTGGAATTATGAGTGTTAAAATAATCCCAATATAACGACTGTGTGTAATGTACACATTATTAATCCAGATGAGAGATAGATATAATACATAGATGAAATGTTCCAAATGAGAAATACATAGACAGAATAGACATTTCTCTGTATCGATACGTCTATGTATTAATACATGGACACGGATCTAATATAAATCTCTCTGTAATTACCGTTATACGTTATCGTATTATACGTCTAGTCGATATTTTTTGTTAATAAAGTGAAACCTTTTGATAAAGCGAATCTTTTTTGTTAATGAAGCGATTATTTTTGTCAATAAAACGAATTTTTTGTTAATAAAGTGAAATGTGCTGATAATTGAGGTGTATTTTGGTTTATTCTCATATTCACGTGTATTCGATATTTTTCATTAGATATTCGGTCGAGATATCTTAGTGGAGGGAATATTTTTCGATTTGGGACATTTTTGTTGAGGGGATATTTTTGGGAGGGATATTTTTGTTGAGGGTATATTTTTGGGAGGGATATTTTTGTTGAGGGGATATTTTTGAGATGGGATATTTTTGGGAAGGGATATTTCTGGCAAGGGATATTTTTGTTGGGGATATTTTTACGGGGATATTTTGGCGGGGATCAAATGTCGGGTAACCGATGATGGTTTTTTGAAAAAACAAATTTTTCCATCCTTGCCATGAATTTTAAAAAACAGGAGAAAAGGGCTATTTATAGTTTTTCAGAAAATCAATGGATAAATTAACAAATATTGACAAAACAGCTAATGTTGAGCGTGACTTTTACAGCTCAATATACCCACAAACTCTCTGTAAAGATTTAATTTGATCTAGTGAACAGTTTTTTTTGTTTCAATCAATCAAATTTAAAAAAAAATAAGAAGGATTATGTTTCTGCTCCTTCTTCAAATTCATGGTAAGGATGGAAAAGTTTTTGTTTTCAAAAAAGTATTATCAATTCTTGTAGAGCATTAATTCAAGTTTATGAAATGCCCCTTCCGATTTCTGTGCGATCATTGGTTGTTGAGATGTCAATGGTCAAACATAAAAGGATCTTTTTTTATTAAAAGTTCGATATTCAGCAAAAAATGGTAGCAGCGAGATCTCGAAAAAAGCAAATTGAAGCTAAATAAACAAGCTATCCGGTCCATATAATGGTTTAGCTGGAAAAAAAAATTCCAAGGAATTGCAGCCAACAAAAAGTGATGCAAACTTGCCAAATTCTTTTTTTTGTACTTTTCAGAACTGCGTGACATCTGTAGCTTCGAAATTTATTTGCTGAAAGATCTGAAAACTAGAAACTTCAAGTTTTAAGGGCTTACATACAGTTTTCGCGAAGACTATTCAATTTATTAATTTGAAAATTGGTGTACATATTATAATAACCTTATAATATATTAACATATTTTTTATTTGTAAAAATAATCATCGCGAATGTTGCTATCGCCGATCTCCTAGAGCTCCGCAAAAAAAACCAATTTTGCGGTGATCACGATATCTCTGGACCGGATTATCTGAAATGAAAAAACCAAATAAATTTCGTTAATATAATACATTATCTAGTATTTAATCGAAGGAATTAGCGAAAAAATAATTTTTGACAAAATGGCGACTTCTCAAAATAAAAGACTCGATTTTGAACGAAAATTTAAGCCTTAAATTGTTTATAAAATGGAAAATATTTATCGGAGAAAAAAAATCTTCGATTAATTACTAAAAAATCTAGTTAAAAAGGTTGTGTTAAAATTTGAGACTGATCGATTCAGCCGTTTTCGAGAAATCTTGATCACCGATTTTGAAAACATAGTTTTGAGAAAAACGCGTTTAAAGTTTCAAAAGCGTTTTACATGTGGTAAATTTTGTTTTTTTTCAACTTACATGGAGTCATCTATTCCAGGGCCATATAATAATCCGTTCGCATCGTTGGCAGCTTCTAATAATTCGATTTGATGCTGTCTGCGAGCCATTCTTCCCTCTCTGGTGCTCTCGTGTGATCTCAGGTCGGAGATATGATGCGCTGCGCATCTTCTTTATCTGTATATGAATGCGCATTGGACCCAAGTGAGACGCCCATTGCATTCATATAATATAAAAGGGCAGCTGTCCCTTCATTGAAGATGCCAGCAGCTATATATGCAGCCATTTCCACCGTTTTTTATCCGGCTGGAAGTACTTTTGGAGAGATCTTCCACACCAGTTGGTTATAGCTTTCATTAATGTTTTGGGTGAAACCACCCACACATCATTCCAATAATTTTTCATTGCTGAGATCTTCATAAATGGGCCTCAGGGCTAGGGCTAGGATAGACAAGGAAAGAAGGGACAGCGCCTCAGGTAGACAGCTGGCGCGCCGGTCCCCGACTGTGAGACGCGCCTCCCTAACGCGCCTTCATAAATGTGTCTATAACTTCGAAAATATTCATCTGATTGACATAAAATTTTGAGTGTGTATGCTCCAATATATGTATATTCAGAAAATACAAAAAAAACGATTTTTTGAAAATTACAAGTGTATGTAACCCCTTAAAATGCTTCTTTTAGACATAGATACGACAATTTTTTACTAAGGTACAGCATTGTTAAAAATCACTGAAAATTTGGGAAATTTTTTTGATCGTTTAATTTTTTCCACTAGTCTATAAAAAATTCGATTTGTTTTTTCTACATAATTTACATCCTTCAAGTGCTTAAAATTTTATGGAAATTTAAAGACAAAAATGTATGGCAAGAAGAAAAAAATCCGTACAACTAAGTTCATTTGAACGCATTCGTGAGGGTGACTTGAAAAAAAAAAATTTTTACTGTCAGAGGAAAAATGTATACTTTTCAATTTTTTTTGAATATTAGCTCACGAGAAACGTTCCCATAATTCCAGCGTAGACGTTAACGTGGTAGCGAATCTGACGACTACGTTCACGGACGGCGTGCGGATTCTCATGCGCCCATACATGTTCATTGTGGGTATTCCTCATCCCACTTTGCGTGAAGATAGACTCGTCCGTGAAAAGAATTTTGGATGTGAACCGTCTATCTGCTTCATGCCGATTCACGAGCCACTGGTAGAAGTTTAATCGTGCCGCTCTATCGCCCTTGTGCAGTTCCTGAACGGGACACCTGTGAAAAGGGTGCTGCATATCCGAACGTACTACGCTATACACAACATGATGGCTAATGTCGAGCTCGCGAGTTACCACTCGTGTACTTGTGGAAGGATCGTCATGAAATGCTTCCAAAATCGCTTCTTCCATTGCCGGAGTTCGAACACGTAGACAAGGCCCACCGTTTACTCCTCGATGTGGCAATACACAGCCGGTCTCTTCCGATCGATGAACCGCATTATAAATAACTCGCGGTGTTGGATGGCGAAGACGATTGGGAAATGTATTCCGATACATTCTGGCGGCCTCGGCTGCTATTTGATTTCCCCTCCCATAGCACACAATCATGTCGGTGTATTCCCCAGCAGTATAGTCACCCATAGTCAGATTTATACTAAGAAAATCGTGCAAAGGAAAAAGAATCGACTAACGGAAGATGTTTTGATAAAACAATAGACACTATAACATCGATTAACAGATTTGTTTATTCCGTTTCTAAGTTATTTTTAAGGAAGTTTTCCGAAACCCACCTATTTTCTCTTCATCATTACGAATTTTTACATATCATTTCTTATATATTATCGATATGATGAGATAAAAAAGAACAGACACAAAATGTTTTCTACACAAATGATAGACGCAACAGCGCTCATAGAGGGGAAATTGTAAATGTGGATATTGTGTATAAGTAATGAGTAAGCAATATGCGCATTTTTAAATTGCATAATTTTCCGACGAAATAACATCTAAAAAAGAATAAATAATTAAAAATTCTACAAGTTAGGAATTTGGCGATGTTTTATTAATTTTTGTCATTTTATAATCTCTGAACGCGATGGAGTGATTCTTTCAAAGCTTAATACTGACCATTTTTATTATGTTATATCTTCAAGAACAAATTTTGAGCTCAAGAGTTATAAAATTTTGAAAGTTTAAGCTCTTGCAGGTTTTTTTGAAACATTTCTAAATTATTTTTAAACTGTGCATTTCAAACAACTTTGCAAATTCGATACGTATAATTTTTATCATTACATACATTTATGAACAAACAAAAATCTTCAAATTCGAATTTGTAAAGTACATATGACTTTATTTGTTCATCAATAATTCAGCATCCTTTATTAGCAACTATCTTTATAAATTATGGCTTCGTCATAAAGAAAGCTTATGAGGAAACAAAAAATTAAAAAATTGAGTTCGATAGCCGCAAATTTACAAAAGTCGGAGCGTCCACAAGTAGTTTAGATGAAATGTAGACGAATCAAAGGGAGATGAATGATGAACCTATTGGCTAAATTTCAACTCTATCGCTGAAACGGTTCCCAAGGAATACAAATTGTAAATTTTTAAGGCCCACAAAGACACACCCACGCACGCACGCAATAATACATTATGGTAACAAACTTGCCTGTGAATTTCATGAAAATCGAACATCGCAATACAAAACTTGAGGGTGTTTTTAATGAAGAAACGAATGTTCATTAACTTTTCCTTATTGTCGCACACAGGCTGGTTATGATGCGTTGAAATTTCTCACCGCTGAGTTGTGGCTCAGCGTTTTGGAATACGAACGCTAATGAAATAAATAAACAATTCCACGTAAATGATTCTGATGATGCAATGTTTAATTCGAGTCAAAACAAATAATAATACAGGTCGTTAAGCAGCTACCAGAGGTGACTAGGTTTACTGTGTAGAGCATACCATTCTGCGTCGATAAACTCTCTCGCAAACTTACCCCTTTCACGAATTGATTCTCTACTAGGTAAAGAATCAATCACAAACGGTTCAAAAATCTTTTTATTTTATTTTTTGGCATGCTCCCTTAGGGATTTAATTTTTTCAATTGAATATTTTGGCTCAACTACGGATGTGGGCTGCATATTGAATCATAGGCTGATTAGGGAGACACGAGAAAACAATACTACTTTCCCGAAATTGAACTTAATATCAACTTGAGTTCGACTTGATATCAACTTGATATCAACTTCAGAACGACTCGATATCGGCTTGATATCCACCCTATATCGTACTACAATCTGCCAGAAACCGAGTTATTCGTCTTAGTACGATCTACTCGACGAACCTCGTAAGATAATGTAATTGCTTAACACCCTCTATAGGAATCTCACTACACATGACGAGCTTAGAAATAAAAATCAATGATTGTAAGGTAAGCACACTGAAGTTGATTTCTTTTCAAAAGGTAACGTTCTTTTTCGTAACCACAAAAATTTGCACCGTTGGATGACCAGTATTGATAAGTATTGATATTTTGCAATATTCGTTTAAAAAAAAAATCTTAGAAACATATACGCTCATTTAACGTACGGAACAGGCCATAACAATTCTTCAAATGAAACTGTAATAAAGGTTTATGAAAATTGCAATTGCTTCTAAAAGATTTCGAGATATGAATTTTGAGAATAAATAAATAAATAATTCATTCATATTTAAAATAAAATGTGAGAATGGCAAATGAATAAAATTTCTTTTGCACGATTGTTTTCCGAGAATTCGTTGAACTGGCCATATAAAACATAAATATCCATTCTTACTTTCGACAGCGGTATATGCTTTTTCGGGAATTTTGTTCCACAGCCCGCGACCTATTGGAGTCATTTTTTTCAAATGCTCCGCTCCAATGACAGTGCGCATCAAGCAACATGCTAGTCTATTCGGTTGTGCTCGATACAGGCGCTTTAATCGATCTACGACGGCACTGTCGATAAAAATCCCCGATCCTGGCAATAATTCGACCTATAGAAATTTTTATTCTGTGTTAATAGACACATATTACATTTTTTTTGACAAAAATATCTGGAGCTCAAAAGAATTTCTCATTCTAGATTTCCAATAGTAAATATATGACCTTATATTCTCCAGGTATCAGTGAAGAGGAGAGGATTTCTTCCAACTGTTCGGCGCTTGCATATTCTTTCTATTGAGGGACAGATAACAAAAAAATAAACATAATATTAATCGAATGCTACTTAAACTGATTTGAATATTGAATTGATAATGGACCCATACTTTGGAAATAAGTTGTTTCTGTTGCTTTCGGATTGGCGCCGCATATTGTTTTTTCTCCTCTGTAAGAGCTCTTTCGAGTCTCTGAATCTTCTCAGCACAAGCTGCAGCAAAATAACGTTTTTATGAACAATCAATAAGTAGCGGAGTTAACCTACTTTTTCAAGGTGTAGTGATTGGACATCATGGACGGCAGTGGACAAATATAGGCAAATATAAAAATTTAGTAACCATCAAGTAAAGTTTTTCCAAACGAAGACAGACATGACAAAAATAATTTGTATTGAATTTGTAAGGAAGCGCTTAAATGGTTTGACGTGTGTAAAAGTTTATAATTTTCTGTACATTCTTTTTTTTAAATTATTTCACAAAGATCGTATAAATTGGTAATTCGGACAAAGCTTCCTCACATTTTTTTCGATCGTTCGCAAGCCTCTTTTATGAGCAATTTCTTGAGTTTCTCTACGGTGAGTAGTTTAATTATGGCTTTCTCATAAAGCAAGCCTAACTGGTTGAACGATTTTTTTAATTGTTCGAACTTGATATTAACTGTATATCAACCTTATATTTACATTATTATTTTTAAATCATATTTTTTTATATTAAAACAATT
This sequence comes from Alloplasta piceator, assembly GCA_946863875.1. NCBI lineage: Eukaryota > Metazoa > Arthropoda > Insecta > Hymenoptera > Ichneumonidae > Alloplasta > Alloplasta piceator. The sequence goes on from OX333078.1 coordinate 24,228,358, forward strand.
AATTTGTTCAAAATTGTTCATCCAAATTTTATTTTGGATGGCAATGCTGTAAATGAACGACTTTAAATAAATTAATTGTTTGGAATTATTTTTTATTATTAAGTTAATATAAGTTAGATATAAAGTTGATATCAACTTGATGAAAACGTGATATCTACTTGATTTAAAATTGATATGAACCTGACAGCAACTTGATATCAATTTAATATCAAGTCGATATCTACTTGATATAAGGTTTATGTCAACATGATATCAAATTGATATCATGTTCATAAGAACTTGATATCAACTTGATGAAAACGTGATATCTACTTGACATCAAGTTGATGTCAAACATGAACTCGATATCAACTTAATATCAAGTCGATATCAACTTAATATCAGGTTTATATCAACTTGATGAAAACGTGATACTACTTGACATCAAGTTGATGTCAAATATCAACTCGATATCAACTCAATATCAAGTCGATATCAACTTGATATCAGGTTTATATCAATTTGACATGTTCATAACAACTTGATATCGACTTGATGAAAACGTGATATCTACTTGACATCAAGTAGATGTCAAATATCAACTCGATATCATGTTGATTTCAACTTAATATCAACATGATATCAACTTGATATCATGTTTATAAGAACTTGATATCAACTTGATGAAAACGTGATATCTACTAGATATCAAGTTGATGTCAAATATCAACTCGATATCAACTTGACATTGACTTCATATAAATCCGATATCAAGTTGATATAAACCTGATATCAAGTTGATATAAACATGATATCAAGTTGTTATCAGGTTTATATCAACTGGATATCAAGTTAATGTCAAATTAATGTCAAGTAGATATCACGTTTTCATCAACTTAATATCAAACTTATATTAACTTAATAATAAAAAATATTTCTATGCAATTAATTCATTCAAAGTCGTTCATTACAACATTGCCATTGAAAATAAATATTGGATGAAATTATATTACATACGCAGTCTACGAGAGAAGAATGATTACATTGCATGTGAAATAAACCGCTTAAGAGAATGGAATTTTAAGAAATTTTTAGTTTTCAACAAATGTTTAAAAACGCTTCAACTGAATTTGAATTTGATTCACTTGATTTTAAGTCAACACTTAATATCAAGTGGATATCAACTTGATATCAACTTGATTTCAACTTGATATCAAGTTGATGTTACCCTGATATCGACTTGAACTCAAATTAATATAAACCTGATATCAAATTAATGTGAAATCGATATCAAGTAGATATCAAGTCGTTATCAGGTTTATATCAACTGGATATCAAGTTAATGTCAACTTGATGTCAAGTAGGTATTACGTTTTCATCAACTTAAAACTCTTAAACTCTTAAACAATTACTCTTAAACTACAACTCTTCAAAAATTAATTATTATTATTTGACGATGAGTGCTAGTGCGATTACTCGTTCAGTAGATTTAGCAATGGCCCTTTGCACCAAAAATACAAATCAATCGAAGATAATATTAATAATTATTAATTACAAATTAATATCAATAATGTGTATAATAATTATTAATAATATCAATAATTATTAAGTACAAATAGAACGAAGATAATATTAATAATTATTGATATTATCTTCGATTTATTTGTATTTTTACTGCTAACGGCAAATTGATTATAATCGATCAATCAATTAAATTTCATTCATTATAATATTGCCATCCTCAATTAATAGATTTTTTTTTCATTATCGAGTTGATGTCAGGTTGAAGTTAAGTTGATATCACATTGACATCATGTTGATTTCTTTACAGTTCAAAGATAAATTTTTTTTCCTCGATTACATTCCAGCATCGTAGGATCTTTATCAGCCATAGACTTTTTGGCCTTCATTTGTTTTCACTCCGTTCGTTGAAAATGACAGCTCGAAATGTCGTTTGACATCAGTTCAAATTGAATTTATTATTTCAATTATTTATGAAACTGCGGAACAATAAAAGAATTTGGTTTTATTTATTCCCAAATTATTTAAATAATTAACTTGAAAAAAAAAATCCGAAGTGGTATCGAACCCGCGCACCCGCCGGATTACATGTTGGCTTGTGAGCAAATATTTCCATTGTTTCAGGGCGCTCAGGGCAGACTTCGAACGTGAATATCTCGGCCAATTTTTTTTGCACGGAAATTTAAAAAAAAGGGTTCTGTCTGGGGCGGCACGCACTACACTCTCCCCAAAGGAAAGCTACTAGTTACATTACATCCTGTATGTGTCTGTATACAGAACCTTACAATTATTCCCATACAACGGTGTCATAAATTCATAGTGAAATGCATATAAGCATGTTTTTGATATGTCCAGAATGGACATACCCACATAATTTGGCTTATTGAATTTCACCTCGAGATTACGTAATTCTATGGCAATCAAATTGTCGGCAAAGATACTGTGGCTGTGAAAATTAGGTTTCGCGATCATAGCCTCTGCTCCATATCGCCCAGCCCACTCAGTCAACAATTTGACTTGTACGTGATTTCGAACATTTTCCATGGTTTTACCAAAAACTGCATTATTCATTAATTTCAATAGATTTTTTTCAAAATCATTGTTTGCGCATGTTCGAAATTGCGTATTTAAATCAATATATGATGCAAGCCAGGTGGATTGTTTAAATTTCAAAATTTTGTATATCTTGGTGACTTTTATTCCATGACACAGACATTGCTGTAAAGTGCGATAATGTATTACATAGCGCTTTTCATCATCGACTGTTGCGAGGAGCTTCTCTTGTCGCTTACCCGGAGGTTTACCGTGCGTTGGGCAAAACGGCAAGTCACTATGTTTATCGTGCAAGTGTTGCGGATATTCTAAATCTACCGCGAGGAGATAGCCATTAGGCGAATCAGGCGCGATAGATTCTACGTTAAGATCGGATAAATCTTCGACCCATTGAAATTCCGCATAGGGCAATGGTTGACTCATTGCCCACCCATACAGATTATTAATATCGAAATACATCAAGTAGGAGGATGTTTCCGACTTATTGTGCAACTTCATGTATTTATTGTTCACAGGGGCATATCAATGCGAACATTGGCTTAAGTCACCGCGAACACCTCTCTCCACGAATAACACCATATCGATGTCTGTGAGAAATTCAAATTTGATTTTGGTATACTTCAACATGGCATCCCAGGTATATCCGGGAAGAGTGAAGTAATGTGCGGGGTCAAGGTCATAACTTTGCAAACAAGTATTGCGAAAGTTTTCGAATATATCGGCAGTGTTGCCAGACGCCGATATGTTGTCCTCGTACAGACATGGTAAAAAATCTCGTACTTCGGCAATACAACCTCGTACACACCATTTAACCACTAACTTTATACATTTAACCATTTATTTACTATTATATTTGTATACGCTGTGGCTGTGTTTATATATCCATACACATGCACATATCCAAATCTGTTGTTAACGGTTTTTTCAAAGTACAAAAATAATCCGAAATTAAATTCTTGTATTACCGACAGAGCAATACAATATTCACCTCCGATAGATGGCGCTAGTTGTCAAATACGACTATACGAGCTACGAGACACGATTCGTGTCTCGTGAAAAGGGTGCGAATACTGAATAGTCAAAGCCATTTTCATATTGTGAAACATGTTTAATTAATATAGAAGGCAAAGCCACATTAAAATAAACTATATTTTATTTTCTTTGGTAGCGTAACAAACAATGCACTTTTTGTTTAGGTTACAAGCACAATACACATAAGTAAAATAAACATTATGAAACTTCAATACTTAATACGTTTTTTTTTGGTAGCTGAACAATGCAATTCTTGTTTAAGTTACAAGCATAATATATATAAGAGTATAAAAAATGTTATGAAACTTGAATACTTAGTGTATCGTAGATTCGTAGTATTAAAAATTAAACAACACTAAGGCTGAAGCACTGAGTTGTCAAATATTACATCTTCTGGAGCTTCATTATCTGTATCATCTTCCTGTGTGGCTTTCTTTTTTTTTCCATATAAGTTTTCGGCATTCATTCCACTCAGCATAAAATGTGTCGGCTCGAATTTAACGCAAGAACCCTTTCGATCAGGTCCCTTTGCATATTCTGCCGCAAGCAATGTGCCATTTACCGTTTCAGTTATCAGCTTATTCCTCAATTTGGTCTTGATGATATTAGTCTTACTGAACACACGTTCACAGTCGGCATTAGCGTGTGGAAGAGATAATACTGCTAATGCAAAGATGGCCAACTCCTTAAACTCCGTCTTTGTTAATAGGGCCCAAATTTGTCCGGCTCACTTACACCACAAATGCCTTCAGGATGACGAGCCGTGGCTATAGGCAGTCTTCTCCATTGGTCGTCAATTTCTTGTTTGGAGATATTGTCGGAAGGTGATACGATGCGTGGTACAACCGCCATAAGAGGCATCAAGGTTGGGAAACTGTCTCTGAAGTTGATCGACAAAGCTGACTTGGGTTCAAAAACTTTCAACTTAGAAAGTACTGGATCTTCCATGTTATATCTTTTGCGAATCTCCAAAGCAGCGGTCTGAAAATAAAAAAGAATATGTATAATGTATTACTCAATTACCAACTAAAGTATTCCAATACTGACGTAAATAAATTATCTACCTTAAAAAATGCCCTGCAGTTTAATATAAATGATGCTTTTTGCGCGCGTTTTGTGATTACTTCCGGATTATTAAACATGTCGAGAACTTTAACTCCAAGGTATATCTCGGTGTCCGGCAATTGGAAACACTCATTTTCTGGGTCGACTTGAGTGAGCTTTCTTCCTGTTACGTACCGGTTGCTAAGATACCGAAGCAGAATTTCTTTGTAAAGTTCACATATCTTGTCGTGAAGCTTACTCACAACGACGTTTTCGCTTTGGAATTCCAAATTAAATTTGGTAAATAGTAAAAGCGCCCAATTCAGGAAACAGAAGTACATGCGATAAAACGGATCACATAATTTTTCGAGAATCGATACTGCTCTATTCATTACATCGTTTCTCTCTTTGTTCGTATTCGTTGCAAAATCAATGAAAAACAATCGCAAAGCATCCCACTGTTCCAGTATTCTTGACACAACTGCCGATAACAACAGCCATCTGGTTTGTGATGGTTTCAGAATTTTGTGTGGTTCAACATCCACAAAATCCTGGAAGGCACGCAGACTGAAGAGTCGTTTGTCACTGTGTTTGAAAAAATTGTTAATGTCTCTGGCAAGTTGTTCAACGGATTCTGGAAGCTTCTTGCAGGCTTCGCTTGCGCACAGGTGAGCCGAGTGGCATACACATTTAATGATCGTAATTCCTGGTAAATCACGTAGGAGTCGGGTTTTCACCGAGTTATTATCTCCCATCATAACATTACAGCCATCAGATGCGAAGCCGATTATATTTGTTAGGGGGGCACCACGGCTTGAAAACGTCTGAATCAATGCAGTATATAATGTCTCTGCATTAGCTGACTGAACCTCATCAGTTTGATTTTGCGTAAATAAGTTGTGCAGCTCCCAAAACACGCTGCAAATTCTTTGAGCATCTTCATCGAAGTACCGCACGACTACGCAAGCAGTTTTGATTGTCGATATGTCGGTGGTCTCGTCAGTTAAGACAGAAAAAAATTGTTTTTTCAATTTTTCAGTTATGCAGGATTTCTGAGCGTTGCCAATTACATTTTTTGTTATCGCGGTCATTTTTGTGCGTTCAAGTTGTATTTCTTTGACAATAGCAGAATCCGTAATACATTCTTTCAGAAGATCGGAGCAGTGATCAGCAACCGAAAAAGGTATATTGTGCTCAGAAAAAAAGGCACATAGTTTGATTTCTGCCCTTTGTTTATTAACGTTTTCAGGTTTTTTACCTGCCTGAAACCCCAATGACGTTAACTGCTGCTGAGATCTTTGTCCGGACGAAGAACAAGGGATATTATTTTTATGCTTTGTGGTTGCGGCATGAGCTTTTAAATTGTTCAACTCAGCAACCATTGAGGAGAGAGGGCAAAACTTGCACTTAGCCCTGCGAGTGTCATTTAAATCGCGCAAAAACCAATCCCGGAACATCGGATCTTTCAGCCAAGGTTCCCTGAAAGACTGTGCACGATGAGCGTTTTTGGTATCACCTTTTTTTTTCGCTGTCCACCCACCCACTTTAGCCTTTTTACGGGGAGGAGTACCCGATCGCTCGTCACTATAATCATCACTGCTGTCATTTGTTTCCATTATGTTCGTTCATTCACAACTTTTAATCGTAAATAAAGTAGCTTGTTGTGTGACAGAGTGAGTGTATACATACTCATTCGCTCATCGCTACCATCTTGAAAACTTTAAATTTGCGAAGTTCAATAGTGGGGGAACCCCTACGTCCCCTAAGCGACGATTGCCGGAAAACGATGGCATACACTATCAGGGTTGCCAGATTAGTCGCTAAACTAGTCGCGCACAGATAGCGCTCAAGTCGCCCAAATTGCGATTTATCGCCCAATCTGGCAACCCTGTACACTATACAGTTAGGTATGCTGGCTAACTATATGCCAAAACGATGTACGGTAAAAGCGCAGCCTATGACAACTAGTGCCATCTTGCGACAACAAGTTATACTAAAAATATTATACTATCGCCATCTAACGTAAACAAGTTGTACTATTGACTTTTTATATACTGGGCGTCAAAATGGGATCGTAGATTGCAAAGTTTAAAAAAAAAAGTCCGAAAAAAGGCGCATCCACGAATCTCGTACAATATCGTACGAGGATGGACGTGACCTCGTACCTCGTACCGGGACCTCTAAATCTCGTACTTGTACGAGGAACCTCGTACGGATGGCAACCATGATATCGGTCAATAACAGCACATCCGTCTTTAAGTATAAATCGCTGTATTCACCGAGCGTTCAAGTGGCAAATCGATCCCAGACATTTTTAGCATAAGCATAATCCGTCTTGGATATTGTCAAACCGGTTAAGGAGCTATAAAATACATCTTATGGTGGAAGCTCCGTTTCATTTAACTTTTGAAAACTGTCAATATACTCATACGGAAACACTCCCTTTCGCGTTAATAAATTGAATTGTTCCGTATCTGAAAATTAAGATTTTAACGTTGTTGGTTTGTCCGGGCTCAAGAATGAAGCTAATTTATCAAGACTTTCATTGAGAAATTTAAAAGAGTCGATGAAGCGAAGTGTAATATTTTTTCTAGAATTTTTGAAGTTTCAACAGTCTTTGAAAAAGAAATGTACTTTTCTTTAGTGATGGGGAGTAAATCGATTCTCCCCTCAAACGCCATGGCTACTTCCTTGATGATAAAATGTGCGTCATAACCGGACAAGTTGTGATAAACTATGGGAATAAAAAAAGAATTTTGATAATTTAAATTACAATCCGAGTGCGCTGGACCTCTGAATTTTCCCGTCAGATGACAGTGATTGCGACCACGCTTTTCCCCCACCACAAATTCTTTTTCACAAATATGAAAACTCGTGAAACTTTTTCCGATCTTGCGGTGACAAAACTTGCATTCGAACATTTTCCGTCAAAATTTTTTCAACATTCAACGCTAGTTCTCGTAGTTGTCGGGCAAACCATTCGACACAGTTTTCACCGCGATGTGAATAATATCCCGATAATGATGAATCGTACGAGCAACTTACGTTGTATCCCACACTGAACACACGATGCTGTTGATGCTTTATTGTTTTTACTTTTCCATTTTTTTTATTTTTCTTCTCCCTCTCCCCCGCACTGGTTTTCTCTAAAACACACTCGAGGTCTGCGTATACGATGAACGGAAGACGTTCCTTTCGATTGTGATTGACAAACTACAACCATTCGTCACTCTCGGATGGCAATCGGATCGCACAATCATTGATGGCTTCGCAGTCTACCTCATGTGATTGTAGCTTGGCAGGAGATTGGAAATAATGTAGACGCCTGAAAAATAATAATTTTTTAAAATTACTTAACGTATATTTAATTATATATATATATATAAATATATATCTTCGGTCGGCTTTATTTCCATGCCCCCGAAACGTAGTCCGGCGCATCTTCGTCGACAAATTCGTCAACATCAAGAACGCTGTCCGTGGCAGACTTTGATTGTAAATCCTCGCCTTAACGATCCTCGGGTCGCTCCAGAGGAGGTCCAGCCCCCCCCCCATACCAGTTATCATCACTGACCCCTGGTAAGAAGGAGGAAAGGATCAACGGAGGACCGCCCCCGGACTCGCAAGCTCCGGGACTCGTGGGCCAACTAAGCGAGCCCCCCAGCCAACACCACAACCCAGGAACTGTGCACGCGCCACTCTTTCTCCAGTACCGGAAAGGGTTCCGACTCGGCCTCTCCGACCACCCACTGCACCACGAGTAGCCCAGCCACTGATCCAGGCGCCGGACACACCAGGTCCACGGATACGAAGCGTGGTCATTCTCCCCACGAATCCCACGATTGCCATCCGCCGAGCGTGAGCTACCACAACCACCGGCCCTTCTCAGGGCCACCTAAACGCCTTCAAAGTCGCTGCCGATAAGCGACCGTAGGTCTCCCCCCATTTAAACACCCCCCCCTCTTACTCCGGCTGACGAGCTTCGCTCTGGCCTCGCAAGCTGCCCACAAGCCAGCGAGGGTGCCCTTTTAGCTTCTCCCCCCACCACGTTCAGGCATACGAGCTCTGCTCAGCCCTGACGCCTTGCTCGCTGAGCACAAGCAGGCAAGGACCCTCCGCAAAACCACTGCCCGCTGAGCACAAGCAGGCAGGGTTTTTCTTCCCCCACTAGCTTCGTCCCAAGGGTACGGGAACGAGCTCTGCTCCTCCCCTACCCCTTGCTCGCTGCCCACAAGCAAGCAAGACCCCCCCTAAAAATCCCCCCTTTTTTTAAGGCGGCTCGCTGACCATAAGCGAGCCCGTCAAGGAGCACAGGCAATTGTCATGCACATTACCACCCATGCTGATGACAATTTTTCTACCCTACATTGGAAACAGTGTGCCTCAAATTTTCCGCATTGTCTTTAAAAATGTGAGTGACCTCGGCATCACCCAAACATTTTGTAAAAAAAAAATTTTTTTATTTCAATTTTCCTTTTTAGAACGCAATCATTGTGTGCGCCTACAACTTTTTGACTGGGTGTCCGTTTTTTAGCCAACACTAAGAACAGATTCTTTCAAATTTTTTGATTAGAGTAACAAATTTGTCTTGATGTGGGCTGGAAAGTTAAAATAAAAATTCGATGCGAATAATATTGCTTCCTCACAACACGAGGCTGAACTCAGTTTCTACGTTTGGCTGCTTTAACTGTTTCATTAAATTGTTTTAACCCACAGTGGGAATTTGTTCATTCGTATCCTCAAAAGTTCATGAACAGATGGCGGAAAACTCGGAGTGGGCTAGACACAGTTAAGAAAAATCTAACAACTGGTGAATCTTTCCGTGCGGATGAGAAGAAATTCCGCTCTCACGTCCCAGGAACTTTCACTTCGGTGTCTGGTTTCATTACTTCACCGATTTCTATAAAGCCTTCATAATTATCTTTAAAGTGAGTGCATGATCAACTTTAGTTGGATGTTGCTGAAAACCGTTCAATTTCATCGAAATAACATTTTTTGGGTACGAGATTCAATTCATCTTGCACGTCAGTTTGTCTAACCCATAGTGAAAATGTTTTCAGAAATATTTGACTGCAAAGCAGCCATTTTAGCGGAATTTTACGATAAGCCGGACACCAGTGTAGGAATTCAGATGACAATAAGAAAAATATTCCATAAAACCGTCATTGAATGGAGCTTCGATGTCCAGCAGTTTGAACATAGTTGTTAATTTTTCTGACCCACAGTGAAAATGGTTACACAGGAATTTCACGTAATTGATCAGCAAGTCCTTGCGAGTGCGTCGTAGGCTATATGCTTCTATGGAAATCACAAAGAAAAAGAAATAGCTATCCAGCGGGAGTAAAAATCTATAGCTAATTATCTTTGAGCCAATTTTCCTACCTCACAGTAAAAACAGTATACCTTGAATTCTCCGCATTCTCTTCGAAAAGGTGAGTGACCTTGGCATCGCACAGTGGGGCCAAATCCCAAAAAGCTGGCCCAAAGTCGAAAACGTTACAAATTCAGCAGAAAGTCAGTACTCGGGAGTTTTTAGGGTCGCTGATTACGAATCCGAAGTCAAAATTGGAAATAAAAACAAAATGGCGGATTTGAAGTCCCAAAAAGCTGGCAAAAAGTCGAAAGCGTTATAAATTCGGCTGAAAGTCAGTACTCGGGGGTTTTTGGGGTCGCTGACTATGAATCTGAAGTCAAAATTTGAAATAATAACAAAATGGCGGATTTGAAGTCTCAAAAAGCTCGATCCGTGTCACTCTGGTGATCTTTTCGCGAGATCGTCAGATATACTGAAAGACTAATTTTTTCAGTCACAAAAAGTGGCCTTTTTTTAATAAAAAAATAATAATTCTATTTTTTGGTAAAAAATCAGCGTTACCGGAACGTAAAAACTATTTCGAATATTCCGCTCGGATGCTAACACAAAACTAGAACGTTTATGTGCAGACATTTTTTTTCAATTACTTCAAATTTCCGAGATATATTCAATTGGAAAGAAAACGGCGATTTGTAAAATTTTTCATTTAAAAATGTGAAGAAATTCACAAATTAGTAGCACTTTAATATAACCAATTATAGGGCACATCTGAGATGGTCAAAAAAAAAGTGGCTAAGTTGAAAGAGAATCCCTCATATATAGATATAGCGCTCTTCAACTCGACCGACCGTGACACACTGCTTGGATGTGTGCCAATGTATTTCAGTGTACAATGAAGACCGCAATAAAATTCAAGAAAAAGATTCAATTCAAGAAAGACATTCCGCGTCGTTAATGTACGAAATTCAGAAAACTATGTTTTATATTGCAAAAACTCGTAGCAATGACACGCGCGCAGCTAAGCGCAGCCATTTTCGATGTTTTCCATTCAATAATACATCCATCTACAACATGTGATAGGTCAGCCCGTGGAACACTGTGGAACTTATCAACTTTTCTCTACGTTTTTAGAATTTTCACTTGCAATTTTCCGTGAATTTTCGTAAAAATGATTCATTTATTATTATCGCACGAACTATTATTATCAATTTTCAGTTACACAATGATTTTCTACTCACTTTCAGCTGTTGATTCCATTCGAAAAAATTCGAATCGGATATATTGTAAAGTTTTGGCGTCCTGTTCAATACAGCGTTGAAATGGTAATTTACTGCACGACGCGTCAAGCTCGCTCGAGGGCTCCCTTTCAACTGCCGTACAAAAGCAGGTATAAGGGCTAGGGCCCGCTGATGCCAAGAATTTGACCTTTGGACTCTTTCCCCACCTAACCCTCGACTAAAAATTACCGAAACTTAAACTTTATTTTTCGACTTTTGGCCAGCTTTTTGGGACTTGGCCCCACTGTGCGTCATCCTCTTCGGAATCTTCTTCAAGCAACGCCAGGATGTCTTCTTCGTTCAAATTATACCTTCCTTTTTCTCTTTTTCCCGTTTCTGGATTAATTTTTATGATCATTATTTCGTCGGAATTGACGACATTGTCTACGGGGTTTCTTGATAATGCATCTGCGTTGACATTCGTTTTTCCAGCTTTGTATATTATATCGTACTCGTTTTCGGCGAGTATTAGACGCCAGCGCAGAACTCGAGCATTACCATCTGTGGCACGCCTAAACCATAGTAAAGACTTGTGGTTGGTAACAACGGTGAACCGTCGTCCGTATAAATAAGGGCGATAATGCAGTATACAATACACAATGGCTAATGCTTCCTTTTCATATGTATCATAATTTTCCTCGGCTTTATTAAGTGCTCGGGAGACCTAAGCGACAGGATGATCGTGATTAATTTCTCCCTGCGATAGAATTCCTCTAATAGCGACTTCGGATGCATCGGTCGTCAATATAAAGGGCTGAGTAAAATCTGGGTATCTTAATACGGGAGCCGTACATAATTTGGTCTTCAGGATTTCAAGGAGTCCTTGTTCAGAAAAGCGTGTAGTTGCCAGAGCTCCCGCGAGAGACCCTCAGTGAACGGTCAAGCTCTCGCTGGACTCTGCATTACCCGTGGCTCTCGCGACTCTATCCCCTCCAAACGGCGGCTCTCTCGCGGTGATCGATGATCGCCTCGTCACTTCGTTTTGGCAAGCGCCTCGATTCGCATCGATTATCGGCCATTTTTCACTCCGCGGTTTTCATTCTTTCTTTTCACGAGCTCTTGGAAGATTTACGACCGGCCAAGAGCGCTAACGGTGCGGCTTCCTTCGATAACTTCACGGAAAAGTATTCACTTCGATTCGGTGCGGTTTACTTCGAGAATTTGCGAGAAAAGTTATTCGCGCGACACGTGGCGTCGGACGAAACGACCGCCATTTTCCGGCATCACTTCGATCGTGCGTCTTCATCGCCAAGGCGAGACTATTGAACATTTTGGAACTTTAATTATAGTATTTTTTGGAACTTTGGACATTTGTTAATAAAACCGAAATATTGTGTGCACGAGAGTGAGTTTTTTCATCGCCCGCAACGAACTTCCGGCCACTTCGTTCCCTTCAACCTTCCACCTTTTTCGCCCAATTTCCCAACCAGATCAATTCAGGCATTTTTCCGAACATGGTCCTTCGAGCCGGATAGGGAAATTTGTGAAAATTGCGGAAGTGCTTCGGTTTGCGTAAGAGAAAAGTGCGCGAGAGAACGGGCGTTCCATTGTTTGACAACGTGCTCGTCACGCTTCGTTATCTCGGTCTCTCTCGCTCACGTTCAGAGCGCCATAAGTCTCTCTCTCTCACTTTCGCGCGAGAGGAGAGCCCGGACGCTTCGAGAAATTTCTTCGTTGAGCGCGCGGGAATATCATCGCGCTCTCGCGCGCGCCAAGAAAACTATCGCTTCGTCCGCTTTGTGCGGATCTTCGTTCCTCGCTGGACATTCTTCGTCGTGAGTGCGCGCTACATGGGGTTTCTCGGGCTCTTCGCTGTGTGCGCGTATCACCCGATTCCTTTCGCGCGCTTCTCGGTTTCTCTGCGCTTTGAATTCTTCCTTTTCGTGACATATACCACGTGCTTTTCCGCGCATTGGGTCTCTTCGTCACATCGATTTACGCGTAATTCAAACCCTTTAGTGAACTTTCCGGACCCTTCGAGTGTGCGCGCATCACAGACATTCTCGATATTCGAGTGTGTGTGCGCGTCACGTGATTCTTTGTGCGCTTCGGGACTTTCTTCGCATTCAATTACGGAGTTTTTGGATATTTTCGGCGCATTTAGTATTTCTTTGGATTCCTTCGCTACGCATCGCGTGACAAACTTCGTGAATCGAGTTTGTTCGCGTAGCTACTCGTTTTTTTTGGTTCGTCGTGCGCGTTACACGAACATTCTCGTCGCCGAGTGTGTGCGCGTACTTCGTTTTCTTCGGTTTTTGGTTTTTTTCAAGTGCGTCACACGAACATTCTCGTCACCGAGTGTGTGCGTGTACTTCGTTTTCTTCGGTTTTTGGTTTTTTTTCAAGTGCGTCACACGAACATTCTCGTCGCCGAGTGTGTGCGCGTACTTCGTTTTCTTCGGTTTTTGGTTTTTTTCAAGTGCGTCACACGAACATTCTCGTCACCGAGTGTGTGCGCGTACTTCGTTTTCTTCGGTTTTTTGGTTTTTGGGTTTTTTTTCGTGCGCATTACACAAACATTCTCGTCGTCGTGTGTGTGCAGCTGACATGTATTCTCGGTGGTTCAACGGGTGCTTCGCGAATTTCTTCAGTGCGGTGCGCATGCGCACTCTATCGGGCCCTTGCGTCGGTGTATCATCTTCAACGCCTCGCGCGTTCGTGAGTTTTCGTTCTGGTTCGTGGCTTCGAAATTGTCACCACCTTGCGCGCTCAAGTGATTTCCGCTCACGTGTGGCGCATCAACATTCTTCATAGCGTCACGCTCTCGTGCTTTTCAGGAATCTTCAAGTGCTTTCGCTTCGAAATCTTCGCCGAGTTGCGCGTTCGTGGTTTTTCGTTTTTGTGCTACGCATCGACATTTTTCGTTGCTTCGCACGCAGCCCTTCTTCAACGAGAAAGAAGTCACTTCAGTTTCTCGAGTCCTACAATTCACTCCGAATGAACGGAAATTCATCATTCATTCGCGGTCTTCTTTCCTGAGAAAGATGTTGAACGATTTACGACCGGTCAATATTCGATCTCGTGGTTGTCTTCGGGATTAGTTTCAGTGAAATTCTTCGATACCATTCAGCAACCGTCAATGCGACGCTTCGTCTGGCTCACTGGATACACCGGTACAACTGCTGATTTCGGCCACTCCCGATTTTTTCAATTCTACGGTAACTTCGAAGAGTGCTTCTACCAATCTGGATATTCGGCCTTCAGTTTTGCTGGCAACGAGCCAGGCAACTCTGACCTCTTCTTCTGGCAGTTCACATCGAGTTCGGTTCTTAATCGATCCCATTGCTGAACTTGCGTTCATTTCGGAACGTACGATTCAACTTCTTCGATTGGAAAGAATGGCCGCCTCAATTAATATCTTGGAATTGGGAGTCAGTCAGCTAGCCGCACGCGGGGAGCTACCACCGTCACCCACTCTTTAATGTCTGATTCTACTTCAAGCTCGGTTCGTATTCAGCACACTTCAATTGATAATGAGTTCGCTTCCTTGCTTTAGAAATTTCTGGGAACAGGAGAAAATTCCGTCGGACTCAGCCTCTATATCTGAGCCCGAGGATTCCTCCTGTGAACAACACTTCAAGGACACGCATTCGCGAGACAAAGACGGGCGATCTACAGTTCGCCTTCCTCTCAACACTTCACCATCGTCTCTCGGGGATTCCTCCATGGCAGCGTGGCGCTCCCTTCTTCAACTTCAAAAGCAGCTCTCGCGTAATTCAACTTATGGAGAGTTGTATCACGGTTTTCTTCAGGAGTACGAGACGTTGTATCACATGGTGCGAGCTTCTACTGGGCCAGCTTCAACTCCCGTGCATTATTTGCCCCATCACGGTGTTGTTCGGGCTTACGGCACCACCACCAAGCTTTGAGTGGTCTTCAACGGGTCGTGCAAGACGAGCAGTGGTGTCTCGCTTAACGACCTCCTCTACACGGGCGCCAAACTTCAACAGGACACTTCTGACGTACTTCTTTGGATCCGACGGCATCGCTTCATCTTCGCGACGGACATCACAAAGATGTACCGTCAAATCAACCTTCATTCGGATGATTGGAACCTTCAACGGATCCTGTGGGTTGATGAGCAGGAGCACATCTTCCCCTTCTGCCTCACCACCGTCAAGTACGGCCTCAGTTGCGCCCCGTTCTTGGCAATTCGAGTCATGCTGCAACTTGTCGAGGACGAAGGGCATAACTTTCCATTAGCGGTACTTCCGTTGACGAAGGGCAGGTACGTCGATGACATCTTCGGAGGTGCCGATTCAACGGCGGAACTTCGAGCATCCTCACGTCAACTTCAGGAGATCTGCAACCAAGGGTGCTTTCCACTTCAAAATTGGTCGTCAAACTCCACGAAACTTCTTCAAAGGGTGAGCCATCCCACTTCAGAATCACACGCAGTCGTGATTCAACCAGAGGATTCCAGCGTCAAACTTCTCGGGCTCGTTTGGAACCCCCAAACCGACCACTTCAAGTTCACGCTTCAGCCGAACTTCAGTCAATCTGTGACAAAACGGACAATCCTCTCGGAAACGGCGCAATTATTTGATCCGTTGGGCTTCATTTCGCCAATCATCATCACGGCAAAGATGTTTCTTCAAGAGCTCTGGTTGGCAAAACTTCACTGGGACGACCCTCTTCCGGTTTCGCTTCAAGAACGGTGGCTTCACTTCCGAGAGAACTTGGCGGATCTCTCGCTCATTTCTCTCCCACGGTGGCTTCAACTAAAACCCTCGGCAACGGTTCAGCTTCACGGTTTTTCGGACGCCTCGCAATTGGCCATGCCAGCCGTGGTTTACCTTCGTTCAACTTCAGATGATGGCTCTTCAACCATCACGCTTGTCGCTTCAAAGACGAAGGTTGCACCTCTCAAGCGACTGACGATTCCGCGGCTTGAGCTCACCGCTGCATTACTTCTTTCACGGCTGGTTTCGTACATCCAGAAGACACTCGAACTTGGAACTGTTCCAGTGTTCCTTTGGACCGACTCGTCGGTAACCTTAACTTGGATCACGTCGCCTTCGGCTCGTTGGAAGGACTTTGTCCGAAATCGAGTTACTTCAATCCAAGAAATCACTTCGCAAGCGACGTGGCATTTCATTTCAGGCAAGGAAAATCCCGCAGACTGTGCGTCTCGCGGAATGACACCTTGGCAACTTTCTCGGCATCCCCTCTGGTGGAATGGACCAACCTGGCTTTCGCAGCCTTGCACCAGTTGGCCCACTTCGTCGTTCGAGGTCGTAACCGACTGCGACCTTGAACAGCGTCCAGGTCTCGCCTTCACTTCAACTTCAGGGGCCCTTCTACCGGTTTGGGACCTTCTGGAGCGATATTCGTCCCTAAATCGGCTACTTCGAATCACGGCCATTTGCAAAAGAGCTCTTGGCCGCTTCAGGCGAGTTCCACATACTTCAATGACCAACCCGATATCACCGGGAGACCTGGAAGACGCAACAATTTTCTGGATACGCCTCATCCAACAGTCGTACTTCACTGCTGAGCTACGGATAATTCCAAGCGGAGCGACACTTCAACGGAGCAATGCAATGGCCGCCCTCACACCTTTCATCGACCAACTCGGAGTCCTTCGTGTGGGTGGACGCCTCCAGCATTCGATCCTTCACTCCGAGGCGAAACATCCACCTGTCTTGCCTCGGAATTCACGGCTAACTACATTGATAATTTCAAATGCCCATCTCCGGACTCTTCACGGCGGCACACAAGCAACACTGGCCTATCTCCGCAGATCGTACTGGATTTTGGGTGGTCGAGCGCCAGTACGATCATACATTCTTCGCTGCACCACTTGCGCACGGTTTCGAGGCCTCAGAGCTCAGCAGTTGATGGGGCAACTTCCCTCGCCACGAGTCACACCTTCACGTGCCTTCCTTCCTTCGGGCTTAGATTATGCTGGACCCTTCACGGTTAAGACTTGGCGAGGAAGAGCAGCAAAAACATACAAGGGTTATCTCGC
Source organism: Alloplasta piceator (assembly GCA_946863875.1). Taxonomy (NCBI): domain Eukaryota; kingdom Metazoa; phylum Arthropoda; class Insecta; order Hymenoptera; family Ichneumonidae; genus Alloplasta; species Alloplasta piceator. Next base: position 24,245,548 of record OX333078.1, read on the forward strand.
AGTTTTTGTCTGTTTCTCTACTTCAGCGGTGCACCTCGAATTGGTAACGGACTACACTTCAGAAGCCTTCATCGCAGCATATCGGCGGTTCTCTGGTCGACGGGGCATTTGTCACACGCTGTATAGTGACTGTGGAACGAACTTCAGCAGTGCAGATGCCACTCTTCAGGCTCTCTTCAAGGCTGGCTCAATGGAATTGAGTCACACCATTTCCGCATTAACCAGCCTTGGCACAAAGTGGTCCTTCAATCCCCCGGCAGCCCCTCACATGGGTGGAAAATGGGAGGCTGCCGTGAAATCGGCCAAATATCATCTTCGGCGGGTCATCGGTGAGACTGCACTTACGTATGAAGAATTTACGACTCTTCTTACGCAAGTCGAGGCAGTGCTCAATTCAAGGCCGCTTTGTGCTCTCTCGGACGACCCGGAGGACTTGTCATCCTTAACTCCGGGTCACTTCATCGTCGGTGAGGCACTTACTACAGTGCCTGAGCCATCTCTGACTTCAACGGCGGAATCTCGGTTGTCTCGGTGGCAACCTCTTCAGGCACGGCTTCAGCACTTCTGGCAGAGATGGTCAAGAGAGGACCTCCATCAAAGTCTCTCTACTTCAAAATGGCATCATCCTTCGAATGAGATACGAGTGGGGTCACTCGTTTTCATAACCGACGAAAGACTTCCTCCGACGCGGTGGCCACTCGCGCGGATCCTCGAACTTCACCCTGGCGAAGACGGCCTCACTCGAGTCGTCACACTTCGAACGGCAACTTCCACCTTCAAGCGGCTGGTCGCAAAATTATGCGTTCTGCCGACGGACTCTTCGTCAACGGAGTTTGCCAAAGGCGGGGAGTGTGTTCAGAAAAGCGTGTAGTTGCCAGAGCTCCCGCGAGAGACCCTCAGTGAACGGTCAAGCTCTCGCTGGACTCTGCATTACCCGTGGCTCTCGCGACTCTATCCCCTACAAACGGCGGCTCTCTCGCGGTGATCGATGATCGCCTCGTCACTTCGTTTTGGCAAGCGCCTCGATTCGCATCGATTATCGGCCATTTTTCACTCCGCGGTTTTCATTCTTTCTTTTCACGAGCTCTTGGACGATTTACGACCGGCCAAGAGCGCTAACGGTGCGGCTTCCTTCGATAACTTCACGGAAAAGTATTCACTTCGATTCGGTGCGGTTTACTTCGAGAATTTGCGAGAAAAGTTATTCGCGCGACACGTGGCGTCGGACGAAACGACCGCCATTTTCCGGCATCACTTCGATCGTGCGTCTTCATCGCCAAGGCGAGACTATTGAACATTTTGGAACTTTAATTATAGTATTTTTTGGAACTTTGGACATTTGTTAATAAAACCGAAATATTGTGTGCACGCGAGTGAGTTTTTTCATCGCCCGCAACGAACTTCCGGCCACTTCGTTCCCTCCAACCTTCCACCTTTTTCGCCCAATTTCCCAACCAGATCTATTCAGGCACTTTTCCGAACAGTCCTGTTGGTCGTCCTTTCACTCAAATTCATTTTCTTTTCGAAGGAGTGCTGTAAGAGGTTTGGTTATTTTCGCATAATTTTCAATGAAGCGACGATAGTAGCCAATGAGTCCCAAAAATTGTCTAATATTTTTGAGATTTTGTGGTCTTGGATATTCTCCTACAGCTTCCAATTTTTTTGGGTCTGGTTTAACTCCTTTCTGACCAATTACGTGGCCAAGAAAAGCAACTTCCTTTTCGAGAAATTCGCATTCTTCTAGCTGCAATTTAAAATTTGCTGCTTCAAGTCTTTTGATGAGTTCCCTGTAAATTACTGCATGTTGATCCAGATTTCTAGCATATATGACGATGTCATCCAAATAGACAATAACGCCTTTTCCCAGCATTCCTTCTAACGTTAGGTCCATTGCCCGTTGAAAGGTGGGGGGAGCGTTTTGCAACTCGAACGGCATTCGCACAAATTCGTAGTGTCCGCGAGGCGTGGTAAAAGCTGTTTTATGACGATCCTCGGGACTAACTTCGATTTGATGAAATCCGGATGCTAAATCGAAGACGAAGAAATATTGAGCTCCACCTAATTGATCCAATATGTCAGTCATGTTTGGTATGGGATAAGCATCGGGCACGGTTTTCTCATTCAAAGAACGATAGTCGAAGACCACGCGCCAACGTTTATTTCCTTTGGAATCTATTTTCTTAGGGACGACCCACACGGGGCAATTATACGGTGAAGTCGAGGGCACTATTATGCCGTTCTCAAGCATTTCTTCAATCCGTCGACCTATCTCCTCCTTCGTTACATCTGGCCACCTATATCCTCTCGTGTTTATAGGCAGATCGTCCGTCGTAGGTATTCGGTGTTGTAGTATAGTAGTGCAGGATAAAATTTCGCCTGGAAGGTGGTATAATCTTGTACTTCCCCTTAAAAGTTTTTCGATGTTATTTCGTTCACTTTGATTGAGACTATCCAATCTTAATGTTTCCTTAATTTTCGATAATCTTTCTTCAAGTAATGAGTCTATGATGACATAACAATGAATTGTTTTTGGAAAGATTGGTATGTCTCTGGTAATGCTTATTATCCTGAGACGATTCATTAATCGAAGATCTAGTATCTTATGCGCTTCTCTGTATTTCATATGGACCGTTTCTCCGTGACGCCTTGTACCAAAATTTTTCATAGTGAATTTCGGCGTGTGCGTTTTAATTTTTCCAGTTGAAGAAAAAATACTGGTTTTGTCTTCAGTTATTCCTTTCACTGTCCTCGTGTTCTTATCCTTGTTTTCTTTCTCCTTAACTTCTTTTTTCTTTGTCTTCCTTACTTCATTATCCCTTTTCTTATTTCCTTTTATTTCTTCAATTATTTCTTCACGTTGTTTCGCTATTTCATTTTTGCAATTATTTTCCTCTTGTCTTCTTTTATTTAAGTTTGCTTTCATTGGATTATTTGATTTAATGTTTTTATTAATTGAGTCGACTCTTGAAAGAAGCTTGATTTCACCACCCTGATGCAATTCCTCCGCAGAGCTCACATTTGCAGGGGTATCCTCGAGCACGGCGTTCTGTGCTGAATTTGCCTCCAATTCTAATCTCGGGTCTTATATTGCACAGAACGGCGTATTCCCAACGAAGCCTTTCCTGTCGGTAGGGACTGACACTCTCGCTGGATTCTTCGCTATAGCATTATTAGCCATTACGTTTTGCCTTGGAATCATCTCTCCTATAGATTGAAAATCCTTTGTAAAGCAAAACGGCGTATCCACAATGGAGCCTTTCCTCTCTGCAGGTACCGTCGCTCTCGTGGATTGACTTGCTTCAGGGTGAGTTTCTGCATCTAGAGTTCCGGATTCCCTTGAGCAAACTTTCTCTTGAGCCTCGTCTGAACTGAATTTTTCCATCGCTGAAGTCTCCTGATTTTTCGTCTCGTCAACTGGTTTTTCGGCGTTATATGCGTCATCATGGTGTAATAAATCGAATATTGGTACATGCACTTCCACAGAGTAAGGATTGGTGTTTGTAATGTATATATATGATTTACCATTGTTATTTTCCACGAAACCATTGCTCAATATAAGCCCGTCACCGGCCCGTAAAGGCGGTAAATATCCTTGTCTCATTTCCAGGTTCTTTATGCGAACGTAACATAATCCTGTGGTCTTTTCGGGAATTACCATAGTTTCGGGGGTCGCAAATGGATTTTCCATTTCCTGCATTTTGAGTTGTCGTTTTTCGTAATCGATCATCACACGATTTCCATCAAGATATTCCGACCCCAAAATTCCATCTTCCTGGATCGGAAAATCGTCGGTTACTACATGAAATGTAGAATGGCGTCCGAAAACTGATCTCGTTATTCCATTAAGTTGTAAAAAATTTTCTCGTTGAATCGCCTCTTTTTCCGCTACACATCTTTCCTTTAATATATTTGGTCCCGCTCCCGTATCTATCATTAGAATAATGGGGGCCATAGCTCCTTCAATTTTCATCATGACAGCACGGACGGATCGTTCTTTTTCCAAATGAACCGTGAAAATTTTTATAACTTTGGGTTTTGGACCATTGTGGTAGCTGTAATAGTGTGGATGGGGCGTGCGGTTTGCGAGGTCTCCCCCGATGCACCTGTAGGCGGGAGACTGCTCGCGTTTCCCGATCTATTGTAGTATCTCTGTTGCTCATTGAATTTTGCGGGGTACTCTCGGATAAAATGTCCGGGTTGTCGCGCTTCATGTCCTTCCTTTTTGCAAATTTGGCACCTTATTTCGTTCCGTGTTTGAAAACGTAATGCCAGAGGAACTTGTTCAGTTTTTAATTAGCCCGTATTTTGCATATTTTTGGGCAATCGGGAACAATGCTGAGCCGCTTGTCCCGATGCCTTGCATAATTGACACTGAATACTTTTATTATCGCCTTTTTTATTTTCAGGAGGAAAAATCCGATAACATCATGCCGCAGTGTGCCCTCGTTTGTTGCAAATTTGACATACAGTGATTGCAGGTGTGGTCTCAGCTGGCCTGGTATCATTTTGAGGTGGAAAAATTTTAAAACATTCATCTGCCGAATATCCCCTTTTTCCGCACACTTGGCACGTGGGCACATTTCTTTGGTCCTGTTGACTCGCATCTCCCTGATTTGCTTGTCTATTGGGACATTTCTCGGCTATATGACCCGGTTTTCTGCAAATTTGGCATGCCATTCCCTCACTTATCCCGACGTTTATTGAACGTTTATTTTTATGGTCTGATTCATTTCTCCCTTTCCGAAGGATTGCTTCAGCTCTCTATTTTGATTGCTTGCTGGCATACTTCGTCCAGATCTCCCGTAACGTCCAATCTTTGCTCGATTTCTAGACTTTCCTGTATGTTTCTCCGGAAGGTTTCGTCTGCAGTAACGTTTTTCTCGTACTCATAGGCTTCAAGAATTTGCTCTCCCAAATCGCCAATGCGTTTTGCGAAAGCGATGACTGATTCATCGGGTTTTTGAAAGCTCGTGCCCAATTCTCCTTGTAATTGATACATGTTAGCAGCAGACGAATAGAAACATTTCTATAGGTCAAGTAGTTGGTCCATTGAATCGAAAGTCTTCAAACGAATCGATCTTCGTGGTTCACCTTTTATTTTTGCTCGTACAGCCTTCACAAAATATCTCTCGCTTTCCGGTTCCAGCATCTAGCGCGCTTCTCCACATGCTTGAATGAACATGCTAAGGGATGTTTTGACATTGTCATATTTGGGTACCACGGCTAAAGCATCCTTCAAGGATACTATCTGCCCTGAGTTAACCGGTTTCTTTCGATCTTGAGTTTTCCGAGAATGGCATTTTCTACACTCTGGAGCGACCTCCTCTTCTCCGGAGCTGTTATTTCCTTTTGAATCGTCAATCTCGAAAATTCCGTCGGCTGTTTTATCCAATGGACCCCTTAGATTTTCATTTGATTCAGCCATGTCGATTTTGGGTTTCAACTGCTGATTGACTCTCGAGAAATTCAAACTTCTTCTTTTCGGAATTTCAGAGGGACAACCAGGTTCTACTGGCGTTTCATCTCCCCTCGTTGAGAAAATGTTGAAAAAGCTGAAAAATGAGCGTTTTGCAGTCGGGTGTTTAACCATGCTCTTCTGTTGGCTCATTGTTTTATTGAAAGGGGAAGTCCAGTTGGGTGAAACAAAAACGTCAGGGGTTTTTGATGCTCTGTCTGATAATGAATTTTGTTCGGTTGTTCTCTTCGCCTTTTTAGGATGCGTTGATTTCCCCACCACAACTATTGGATATAAATTCGCCCCCTTTTGACTATTTTTGCTAATTAATTTAGTGATTTCGACACTATCAATTTCTAAAGATTTTACAGGTATGTTTTGGTAGCTTCGGCTTCTGCAAAGACGAAATTCTCCGCTCAAAAATTTGATCTTGTCCCTTCCCCTACAAAGTTCAACTCGCGGGGAAAAGCTAGTTGATAAGGGAGGTAGCTCTATTAGACTCTTTGACGAGGGATTCGGTAAACTCAGGGATAATTTTGGGTGGATTATCTCACTGTCACCTTGATCAGACAACTCAAATTCCTCGGTGTCCTTTTCGCTCTGGCTTCCTTGCGACGGTGCCTCTGCTTGATTTTCACTTTCACTGGCAGTTTCGCGAAGGGATTGATTGCTGCCTAGACCTTTGAGAGGAGAGGAGGTGTCTATATCACTGACAATTTCACGGGCACCCAATCGTAGGGCTACAGGGCTTATAAGTTTAGATTTTTTTGCAATTGACGTTCTTCGTCGCTCGAGTGGGTATTTAGTTAAGACCGAATCGTCGATTTTTGTTTTCGAACGAGTTGAAGGCATTTATGTGTGTATGTTTTTTTTCCAAACATGAAATTCGTTAGGGGTTTACTTCCCCGATTATGACATGCTTAACCTTTAATCCTCAGAAATAGCAAAATAACAGGATTGGTAACGTGAATTTGTACGACCGCACTGGGTACAGTGGACCGAGGGAAAGAGAAAGAAAGAAGATAATAAATTTTAAATTCGCACAGTGCAAGAATTAAGTTTCTCATTTTTACCCCCTTTTCTGTTATTTCTGATATGTATATTTATTTGTTATTTACTAATTAAATGACGATAATTAACCAACAATTAGAAACTTATCAGGAAGAATTAGGGTAAATCGGACTTATTGTATGAGAGGGATTTTTTTTTCCTTCCTTTTTCCCTGTTTCTTTTTCTTTTTTTCTACCCGAAAAGTTTCTGCAGTTTAGCCCTTATCTTATTAGATTTATAACGTGCGTCTCGATTTTTACTTTGATCGAGCGTTAGTTCCGATAGCGTTTCTAATGGTATTAATTTATTTTGAAAGGATTCCGTGTTTCCGCAGCTAGTTATATTGATAGAATCGTTCAGTTTCAGTTCCGTTTCAGTTTCTTTCACGATTTCCGGTTTTGCAATTTCTTTTGTTATCTCCTCTTCTTCAATGAAGGAATCAATCCCAAAAATTGAATCTCGAGACTCAGCAAGTTTCGCTAATCTCCAGGGCCAGGGGTTAGTTGAAATAGCGTGGATTTTACGTATCTGGTATCTTCTTCCAGCCCTATGCGGTCTATTTCGTTTCTTTTTCATATTCGTAGCCTCTTGAGAAAGGGTTTTTGGACTGAAAGGTTGTTCCATAGGATCCAAATTAAGGTGCCAATGTGATTTTTTGTAAGGGCGCAACTTAACGCAACATTCTCTTACCGGTGATTCACAATGGTTGGAGGATATATGCGAATTCCTGATGAGGGCGCAACTTAACGCGACATTCGCTCACCGTTCCTTTGTATTTGGGGGAAGGAGTGAGTTTTTAGGAGAGGAGGAGCAAAAATCCGCCTTCAAATTTATCGCATTTTGGCCTGGGAGAAGCTTCACTTTCACTTTTGTGCATATAACCGTGGCCTTTGATAAATTATAACTTGTGAGAGTCTCAAAACTGACAATTATTTGATAATTCTCTTCCTTTTATATATTTATTTATTTTTATTTAACGAATTTAACCAATTCACATTAATCTTGTTACAAAATTTCACCTGATTGACGCGATTTAATGACTTTGATTGAATTTATTAAATCGAATAAGAAAAATTGTCACTCGTTTGATTGGTTTCACAGAGCAAGGAAAAAAATTCACTGATTTTACTGGATTTAATTCTATTTAATGAGGTTGATTCGTTCCGTCTCTCTCTTTTTTTCACAATTTAATGAATTTAGTTGAATTTAACGAATCTAATTCGATTGGTTAAATGATCTCGTTTCTTTCTACACAATTTAATGAATTTACGTGAATTTACTGAATTTGCTTAGATTTAATGAGTAAAATATTCACTTGAACAATTTCTTTTACCTCTTTTTTTCTCACGATTTTCACAAATTTTCACCCCCCTTTTTCACAATTTTTTCCACTTCCCTTTCACTGAATTTACACACCACAAAATGAACAAACAAAAAGTCCTTTAGGATCCCGGACGAGCCCCCAATTCGTTACGTCAAAAAGTAGGGTTTCGGATGACCGTTTGTTACTTTAATGGACGGAAGACGAACGAGATGATTCGCAACACGCTGGTCAGGGAGAGAAGCTCCCCCTTTACCACTCCTGGCTACGGTCTCGTTTATCACAACCAAGTTTTGAGTCTAACCTCTTCGGAAATTTACTTGGGAATGGGCACGGAAATTTTGTTGGTTCGTATCTTGTGGTTGCCCGTTATTACGAATGAGGGTGATGAACTTGATTTCTAATTGTTGGTTGGAAAGATCTGAATTTTCGCTTACCTTGATTTCTGCGGGTCCTTGACGAAATTTCTTGTTGATGGAGAGAATGCCTCGTGGATTCGGCTTGCAGAGGTACGACAGGAGTAGTTTCGCTGGGCAAACGACATAGTTGCGATTTCGTAGATTAACCGAAAATTGTATTTGATCTTTTGCTCAAGGATCAGAGCTCAAGCAAAAAAAAACACTGACCCAATTGTTAATTAATCTTTAGTAAACTTGCAGTTTATTCTACTCACAAAATATCGATAGCAACCAACAATCTCAAGAAATAAAAGCCAATACGCGATGATGAAAAGACTAACTAGGACTCGCATTTATAGACTGGTTCCATAAACAAATATAACAAATTACAACTTATCGTGACTAAGCAAAAGAATTACATTGAAAATGTTACGAATGGTCAAAAATTCGATTCTCTCAAATACGTGGAACGGAATTGTTTGAATCCGACTCTATTCGGAAATATGATTCGGATACAAACTCTTCTATCCTGGTTCGACTGAATATTCCAACTCCAAATCGTGAGACAGAGAGCTGAAGAATATTTTAAGTCCTGACTTGAGCAAATCAATAACAAATTTTGATCTCGTACAAGTGTCTCCTGGGAGACACTCGAAAATTATCGATCAAGTGTCCCGCGGACCATTGGGATTGCTTTTTTATGATCTAACACCGGATGCTGGGTGCTATTTTACCGAAGTGGGGAGAGCGCATCTTCCCCATGGGTCTGACGAGGCGAGAAGATTTTTGGCGGTTCTAATTGGTGAGAGATCACGTCATATACAAAGGCGGGGGTCATTTTCCCCCAAAAGATGGAAAATATGCATCTTTCCGGTGTTTCTGACAGAGACGGGACATCTTTGATGATCGCTTTGATTGGTTCCGTCCATGGTGCCATGAAGAAGGATAGGGGTATTTGTCTCTCCCCTTTCCCGTGTTTCTGACAGAGACGGGACATCTTTGATGATTGCTTTGATTGGTTCCGTCCATGGTGCCATAAAGAAGGATAGGGGTATTTGTCTCTCCCCTTCCTCGACTGATCTATTTCCCGTGGTCGATCCGGTGCAGGTGAACTGACTTGTTTGCGCAATCTCTCGGTATGCAGGGGTCATGACTTGTATTTGGTTGACACGTGTCTTGGCCTATTGCGCGTGGCGTCGGTTACATGGCCCTTTGGCTTTGTTGCAACATTTCCGAATTTGCTTTTCCCGGGGTCGTTATTGCAAAATTGACCACAAATTGTTTATTAATATGTAGTTGTAACAGGGTCGTGTGTTAATTAATCTCCTTACCGTAAAGTCGAATTTTGTGTTGTTAAAATATTGTAATTCTTGAATAGAAAAAAGAGTAACTTATTCTAATGATTAACAAATGCGACGGAGTGTTCCCTGTTTTATCGCAAGGATTGCAAATGAGAGGGTAGTTACTCCAATAGTTAGTAAATCGTTGTTGAAAAATAACAGTGCAACTCAATCCAAGAACAAGGATGTGATTGTATTTAGCGGCTAACAAAAATGAGAACAACTAACGTTAACACAAATCAATGTTGCAAGGAAAAGAATAACAAAGTTTAACAGATAGTAGAATACAACGAACGAGCAATGTTTAATAACTTTTGAATGTATTCTTCTCATTAGACGTGACAACCCTGTACGTGATTCTCGTAGCCAGCTCTTTCTCGCTCTCGTCCGATGAAGACGGGCGTTATTTTTGGCACATTTCGGGCCTTCTGGAATTTGTTTTTCCCATCTGCACAGGTTTTCTCGCGGTACGTTCAACTCCCAGATCGAAAGTTCCAAGAAATCGTTCGGCTTGCTCGTGCGTTATATTCCATGCGTTACGAAAATTATTTATATTTTCCTCAGGAAACAATAACCTTTTGTTATATTCCATGCGTTACGAAAATTATTTATATTTTCCTCAGGAAACAATAACCTTTTGCAATATTATTATTAATTTTACGTGGTTTTTGTAAAATTAGTCCCTTTGGATTTTCCTTCGGTTTGGTTGATATTTCCTTCTGCAAAATTAATCAATCTTTATCTTTATTTTTACGGTTATTATTATCACTAATTGCTATTACTACTTGTTTAACAATATTGTTTTTTCCATTGACTATTCCAATGAAACTCATTTTTGTAGTATTTAGAAATAGTTTGCATCTCTTCATTAAGGAACTTCGTTCTTTAATGGTTGACAGTTTTCTGCTTTCTTAACAATTTCTGCCGAGAGATTACTTTGCGGAAGTTTTTCCTTTCATAAGATTCTTTCAAAGGGATTGCTCTTGATTTTATTATAATCGAGGCACCTTTCCGAGGGTTATTGACCGACTGCGGGCCTAGTCAAGGTTCGGGTGGACCATATTTTTGACCACATGTGTACACCTATACGCATATTTACACATACATGTATACACAACACGCGCGTAGGCATGTTTGTGTATAGTCCTTGCCCTGCCTTTCAAATATGCCTGGCATTGTAGACTGGACTTACTTCCCTTGAAAAGAAAATGAAGTCGACTGACCGGAATAATTTAGAATGCCAGCAGGCGACGGTGTTGTGGCTCGTGGCTAAGATGCCGTCGCTGCCTTTTCCCTCTGGTTTCCTGAGTATCAGTCGACTAGCTTCGATTGTATACGCCAAGTCTCTTGCAATTTTGATTGATTACTTCGGTATTTTGGTTGAAGGTTGAATCGATAAACGGAAGCAAATTTTGGCTGCATTATCTTGAACGCTTAAGCCCGAGACACAATGACAAGCATAAGGAATAAGGAATAAGAATCAGCCAATCGCTGCGCGCTTTAGAGAAACTACGCTAATCGGATGGTTGATCTTATTCCTTATTTCTTATCTTTGTCATTGTGCCTCCGGCTATATTTACACGCTTACAGCACGTATGGGGGAATTCTAAAATGGGCAGACTGCGCTTGAGCGCTGCATAATCTGGCGTACCCATTAGTCAAAATGAATTTCGGGCTTGGCATTGTTGCGCGCGGAATTCAATTTGACCAATAGGTGCGCCAGATTATGCAGCGCTCAAGCGCAGTGCGCCCGTGTCAGAATTCACCCATACATCGGCATATAAAATGCTACTGGATATGACGCTCACAGCACTCAAAACGTTCAAGACCACGGTCGTACATACTGGTCTGCAAACTCTCGTGGTTGGGGTACCTTGCTCATTGATGCCAGACGTGTAGTTCATATATTTGTCACTGTGAACGATGCGATCTAAATTCTAGCTTGCTGACGATGGGTGGGGGAAGTGAGATAGAGACGGTGCTATAGCTTTTCAATCTCTGTCTCACGTTTTGAGGTTAAGCTTAAGAGTACCCAGAAAACGCATTGATCGCAGAGGCGAGTAGTGACGGAATTACGAGCTATTCTCGTGCTTCGATAAGCCAGGTACCCCCACCCTCGAAATTTGGCCAAGTTTCCAGACCTGTATGTACGACCGTGTTTAAGACGAATGCAGCCTATGCTACCTCACTGCCACGCACCGCGCCACACACATGATCGAATCTACTCAATTCTCGCTATTACAATTGTTGACAAAAATATGGAAAAAATGTTAATGTCTTTTTGGCTGTTTTAAGCTAAAAAATTGGATTTTCTTTCTATGGGACCGCTTCGTTTAAAAAAAATATATAAAATTCTACGTAAGCAAACAAAATTTTTAAGATTTTACTGAAAATGGGATTCAAATAACTTCTCATTTAAAAAAAAATATTGATTTTTTTTCTTCGCCATGTTGATCTTTTTTCTTCTATGAGTACAATAGTTCCTTTGTAAATTATATCAACAGTAACAATTACAATTTTTATGTAGAGAAATTGAATAAAGTGCAAAACGTACTTGAATTGTAATTCCAATTGTTAATTATTATAATTTACAAAGGAAATATGTGAAAGAAGTAAAATTATTTATTTTAACATTATTGAAATCAACTATTTTAGTCATGGAAGAAAAAAAAGATCAAAATTACGAGAAAATTTTTTTGTTTAATATGAGAAGTTATTTGAATCACATCTTCGGTAAAATCTCAAAAATTTCCTTTTTTTACGTAGAATTTTATAATTTTTCTCGAAAAAATTTGAAGGCGTCCTATTCAGGGGAAATTCATTTTTTTTAGCTTAAAACAGCCACAAAGACAAAAAAAAATTTTCTTAATTTTTGATATTTTTTCAAAGAGTACATTGAAAAACAAACAAAAATGACCTCTCCCAGCAAATTAGAATATCGTGGTTATTGAGGAAGTTATGATTATTCCCTGACTATTTCACTACTCATTCGGTGAGTTGGAAATGAAAAAAATCCAACCACGAGCGCTAGGTAGACTACCCATAAGACCCAAGAACTTCGGTTTTGTGGGTAGTCTACCTAGTGTTCGAGGATTGGAATTTTTCCATTTCCAACCTACATAGATAGATTACCCAAAACGTGGGTAGAGAAACAGTCAGGGTTTTAAGAAAATTTTTCCAAAAATCAATAACTTTGGTATGGTTTAAGATAGAGAGCTAAAAATGTACATGGATACTTCTTTTTGCATGTGTAATAACATATTAAACAATAATACAAAATCAAAGGGGGTCTACCGACAAAACGACGTTGAATACAAAAAATAGAAATTTTCTTCTTTCTGGAAAATAAAATTTCCCGTTTCTTCAAGAAAACGACTAATAACAACACTTAATTGTCGTACGTAATGGACAAGCAAAATTTTATAGTTGAGGTTATGTTGCCCTGTATAAGTTTCGAGTGGGGAGAAAGCGTGATCGGGGTCGTCAAGTTTTGGAAGCGTGTTGCTAAGTTATGAGCGCGGTCAAGTCATGGGAGATTCAGTTGTGGGAGCCTACACTGTACTTTTGTATCGAATAATATTTTGTTTATATTCAAATCTGACATTAATAACGATTAATATAATTTATCAGAATAATTAATCGATGTTAACAATGAATCAAAGAGTTTGAATTACGGTGTGAGTGCCTATTGAAACGTCCCCAAGGGACATGTTAACCAACATTCAAAATGTATTCGATCACAACGGAATAGATCGAGACAATGATAAAAAATACGGAGCACGAAGCGCGACGACAACGGCGCGCGAAGCGCGGGAAGGTTTTGGGGGCGAAGCACCCCCAACGAGTACGCGAAGCGTGCTTGTTCTATTATTGTGACGAAAGTTAAAATGATTCTACTCAACATTCCTTATATTAGAAAAAAAAATCAACCTTCAACACATTGAAAAAAACGACAAAATTTCTATTTTTCCATTGGAAATCCATCTAATCATTCTTTCGGTTCAAAAAATGGGTGCTCATGTCTAGAAAATGTGAAGCTGAACTCTTCGATGGTGGAAAGTTCCTTGATCAACAAGGATAGCGATGAAGATTAATATGGTGCAATATAGATAATAGGGGTCCATGAACTAAAGAGAGTAGTAGAAGTGTATTGTTTACATCTATTTGTTATGTCTCACAACTACTCCAGCCATGCTGGCCCATTTATTCAACCCAAAGAATGATTTATCTATGGACTTCCAATGAAAAATAAGAAATTTTATCGTGTTGAATTTTTTTCAATTCACCGGGCCTATTCACGATGCTTATGGGGTTGAACCCTCTATGGTCACGATGAAAATAATAAATTTGAAGAACTTCATGCGATCATGATTTAATTATAACAGGATCGTGGAATCATAAAAAATGAGGTTACACTTTCAAAAAACTGTCGAGTAGAGGTACCGTTTTTCGCAATTAACCTATGGTCTGAAGGTGGTGACAGAATGCTACACCATGCATATCAAAGTTTTTTTGCCTCTTTCTAGTCTACTGCAAGTTTAAAGCCATTTGTTAATTAACTTTTGCGAATACAAAGCATATTATCAGCCGCGAGTGAGAGAAATTTGAAAACAGCATGGATACTAAACGTGTAAAGCTTAATGTATTCTCGTTCACCCATGGAGCAATGATTTATGAGAATTATTTTTTTAGACCATGTTTTGTTTATACCGAGTCAACAGCGATTTGTTGTATTCGAATTGAAAACTCTAAAAGGGGAATTTCTTTTCGTCCGCACGGAAAGCTTCACCCATTATTAGATTTTTCTTAACTGTGTCTTGCCCACTCCGAATTTTCTGCCATCTATTCATGAACTTTCAAGGATACGAATGAACAAATTTCTATTGCAGGTTAAAAAAATTCAATGGAACAGTTAAAGCAGCCAAACGTAAAAACTCAATTCAGTCTCGTTATATGAGAGAGCAATATTATTCGCATCGAATTTTTTTCAAAAGTTTCCAGCCTACGTCAAGACTAAATACATTGATTATTTTTAATTTAAAAAAATCGGAAGGATTTAGCTGAAAAAACGCATACCCAGTCAAAAAGTCGTAGGCGCACAAGATAATTATGTTATAAAAAGAACAATTAAATAAAAAAGAGTACGAAAACATTTTCAAATGGTCTTGACGATGCCAAGGACACTCACATTTTCCAAGAGAATGCGGAGAATTCAAGGCATACTTTTTTCACTGTGGGATAGAAATATTAGATAATACCAGCAGAGATAAAGAGCCGTTGATTTTATTCCTGTCGGATATCTATTTCTTTTGATTTATAATTTCCATAGAATCATATAGCCTACGACGCACTTGCTGGGATTTGCTAATCAATTGCGTGAAATTCGTGTTGAACAATTTTTACTGTGGGACAGACGTCGAAGCTCTATTCAATGACAGTTATACGGAATATTTTTCTTATTGTCATCTAAAATCATACACTGGTGCCCAGCCCATTATGAAACTACGCTAAAGGGGCTGCTTTCCAGTCAAATATTTCAGAGAAAATATTTTCACTATGGGTTAAATAAACTGACGTGCAATATAAATTGAAACTCGGAATCAAAAACTGATATTTCGATTAAATTGAACGATTTTTAGCAATATCCAGCCAAAGTTGATCACGCACTGACTTTCAAGATATTTTAAAGGCTTTGACAAAATCGGTGAAGTAATGGAACTACATACCGAAGTGAAAGTTCCTAGGACGTAAACGTGGAATTTCTTTTCGTCCGCACGAAATGCTTCACCCAGTTATTAGATTTTTCAACTATGTCTAGCCTACTCCTAGTTTTCCGCTATCTGTTCATTGAGTTTCGAGGATACAAATAAACAAATTTCTACTGTGGGTTAAAAAAATTCAATGAAACAGTTAAAGCAGCCAAACGTAGAAACTGAATTCAGTCTCGTTATGTGAGGACGCAATATTATTCGCATCGAATTTTTTTTTCAAGTTTCCAGCCCCCATCGAAACGAAATACATTTGATATTTTTAATTTAAAAAATCAAAAGGATCCAGCTGAACAAAGACACCCAGTCGAAAAGTCGTGGGTGCACAAAATTCTAAAAAGGAGAACTGAATAAGAAATAAAACGAAAAAATGCAGAATATCTTGACGATGCACAGTGAGGCCAAATCCCAAAAAGCTGGCCAAAAGTCGAAAAATAAAGTTTAAGTTTCGGTAATTTTTAGTCGTGGGTTAGGTGGGGGAAGAGTCCGAAGGTCAAATTCTTGGCATCAGCGGGCCCTAGCCCTTATACCTGCTTTTGTACAGTAGTTGAAAGGGAGCCCTCGAGCAAGCTCGACGCGTCGTGCAGTAAATGACCATTTCAACGCTGTATTGAAAAGGACGCCGAAACTTTACAATATATCCGATTCAAATTTTTTTGAATGGAATCAACAGCTGAAAGTGAGTAGAAAATCATTGTGTAACTGAAAATTGATAATAATAGTTCATGCGATAATAATAAATGAATCATTTGTACGAAAATTCACGGAAAATTACAAGTGAAAATTCTAAAAACGTAGAGAAAAGTTGATAAGTCAACCGGGTTGCACGAGCTGACCTATCACATGTTGTAGATGGATGTATTACTGAATGGAAAACATCAAAAATGGCTGCGCTTAGCTGCGCGCGTGTCATTGCTACGAGTTTTTGCAATATAAAACATAGTTTTATGAATTTCGTACATTAACGACGCGGAATGTCTTTCTTGAATTAAATCTTTTTCTTGAATTTTATTGCGGTCTTCATTGTACACTGAAATACATTGGCACCCATCCAAGCAGCGTGTCGCGGTCGGTCGAGTTGAAGAGCGCTATATCTATATATGAGGGATTCTCTGTCAACTCAGCCACTTTTTTTCGACTATCTCAGATGTGCCCCATAATTGGTTATATTAAAGTGCTACTATTTGTGAATTTCTTCACATTTTTAAATGAAAAATTTTACAAATCGCCGTTTTCTTTCCAAATGAATATATCTCGGAAATTTGAAGTAATTGATAAAAATGTCTGTACATAAAAGTTATAGTTTTGTGTTGGCATTCGAGCGGAATATTTGTAATAGTTTTTACGTTCCGGTAACGCTGATTTTTTTCCAAAAAATAGAATGATTATTTTTATATTCAAAAAAGGCCACTTTTTTGACTGAAAAAATTAGTCTTCCAGTATATCTGACGATATCGCGAGAAGATCACTAGAGTGACACGGATCGAGGTTCTAGGGTAAAAAAATGGAACTACACAAATTAATTTTTTTTTCTACCGAAACCTGTGGCTGAGTTGACAGAGAATCCCTCATATGCCTCTTAGTTATATGGTTAAGCCCCAGAGGGGAGAGAATATCAGAGAGTTTAATGTATTGAGTTCTATGGACCGTAATTCTTTTTTATGCATATTTTATTTTGATTTTCAAATAATATTTAAAAATGAATAATAGAAAGGAGGTTGAATATGGAATTATCCATCTATGTAGATATTATATTTTTCAATTTTAGAATTAGTCGCTGATGAACGTGGAGGATGTGGCTTAACAAGGAAGGAAATTTTTTCGATCACAAAAGGTCACCTCAGTGGAGGAGTGCCTGAAACGTATGCAATAATCGAAAATTTTGTGTCCACAAAATTGCAACGCCCCTTCGCTCTATCAGACAATGCAAAAACTGCCCTCCGCAAGTTGTTGCACCTTTTGCATAAAAAGTGGCAGCACGCATCAAGGCATGAAGAGAGATTTCTGCAACAATATTCTGAGTGGTTAAGCGTATTTGTTTCTTTCAAAGAATCAAAAAAATCTTCGGAAAAATCTGCAAATTTGGGTCGGCTTTCTTCAGAATTTGTAGAGTCTAATGACCGGACAAAACGAAGGATGACTTAAGAATTACGCACAAGAAATACTACGGACGAATTAACGTATGCCACTCAAATGAGCCTTCAATCATCCGGGAAATCAGATGCTGCCAAAAATGTCCGTGATGTGGGACTGGGGAGCCCATCTCGAGCTAAGAAGTATAAAAAGTCCATAGATACCATTCGAGAAACGACTTTATCTGCGGATGCTGCTTTGTCGCTCATAGTCGAACTAAAATTATCGAAATGGCAATATCAGCAGCTTCGGAATAGAAGCAAAGAGCAGAGCTGTGATTTATTTCCGCCGTATAAATTGCCATATAAAGCCAAGCTCAAATGTTATCCGCCTAAGTCAGATATTTCTGTTAATGAATGTAGTGCTGAGGTAAAATTGCAAGCTTTGCTGCATCCCACAACTGATAGAATATTATTGACACAGATGGATGTTGTCAAAAGTTTGTTGGCTGAAAATGTTTGCAGCTTGATTTTAATTTGTAAGTGGGGCTGCGATGGCACTTCCAGCCAAAGTACGTACAATCAAAAGTTCACCAATGATGATGGAAGCAAGTCCGATGCTAATATTTTTTTCACATCAATCGTTCCACTGCAGCTTGTATCTGACGACCAAGAAACAAACGCACAGCTTGTTGTATGGAAAAATCCAACGCCGTCATCTCCTCGTTTTTGTAAACCAATCAGGATCCAATTTTTTCACGAGAGTTCTGAAGCCACCCGTGAAGAAATGGAGTATGTTTGATAGCAAGAGAAGAATCTTATGCCTTTCGAAAAGATCGTAGATGGAAAAGAAATAAGAGTTTCTTTCAGACTGGCTTTCACGATGATAGACGGTAAAGTTTGTAACGCTATCACGCATAATAAGTCTGCTCAACGATGCTATTTATGCAAAGCAACTTCAAAAGACTTCAACAATATCGACGCAATTCTCAAAAAGGAAGTCTCTGAAGATCATCTATAGTTTGGATTGTCAACTTTGCATGCATGGATACGATTTTTCGAATGCTGTTTGCATATAGCATATGAGCTCGGAATTAAAAAGTGGCAAGCGCGTAGTGATAACGAGAAGGAACAAGTAAATATCCGAAAAACCAACATACATAAAGGTTTCCGTATGGAATTAGGTCTGATAGTCGATCAACCAAAGCCTGGTTTCGGTAGCTCGAATGATGGAAATACCGCTCGAAGATTTTTCGAAAACTCACGCATTTCTGCTGCGATAACAGGGTTAGATGAGCACTTGATTAAGCGATTCCATGTGATATTGCAGATAATTCCGAGTGGCCATGAAATCGATTTCCTAAAATTCCAAGATTATGCCTTACAGACATGGACATGCAGAAGTGATAAACTCGGCAATATTGCCGATAGGGCAGATGTCTGAAGACGCCCAAGAGTCTACTAATAAGTACATTTAAAAGTTTCGTGAAGATTTCGCAAGAAAGTGTTCCCGAGCCAAAACAATGGAGGACATTTTTTACGGTTATTATTAATATCCGATCCCTTTATTTCGAGTTTGCGCGAATTACCTCGAAAAATTACAAAGTCGTTCCTGCCAGAAGCACTTTCATTGTTAGTTGCGCCACGTATACCAGCAAGTACAGGAAGTTCCAGCGATTTAATGGATGAATCAACTGATTGTGCATCATCTGATTCTTCAGATGACGATCCCTGAACTTTTAATCGACTGATTGTATGTTTATGCTATTATATATCACATATGAATATATTTTGTACATTCTCTATAAAAGTGATTTATGTCAAATGCGTCGTTTTGTTTTTATTTCAAATTTTAACTTCGGATTCGTAATCAACGCCTCCGAAAACCCCCGAGTACTGACTTTCCGCTGAATTTATAACGCTTCCGACTATTTTCCAGCTTTTTGGGACTGTAAGTCCGCCATTTTTTTCTATTTCAAGATTTGACTGCGGATTCATAATCAGTGACCCCGAAAACCTCCGAGTACTGACTTTCAACCGAATTTATGACGCTTTCGACTTTTTGCGAGCTTTTTGAGACTTTAAATCCGCCATTTTGTTATTATTTCAAATTTTGACTTCAGATTCATAGTCAGCGACCCCAAAAATCCCCGAGTACTGACTTTCAGCCGAATTTATAACGCTTTCGACTTTTTGCCAGCTTTTTGGGACTTCAAATCCGTTATTTTGTTTTTATTTCTAATTTTGACTTCGGATTCATAGTCAGCGACCCCAAAAACCTTCGAGTACTGACTTTCAGCCAAATTTATAACGCTTTCGACTCTTTGCCAGCTTTTTGGGACTTTAAATCCGCCATTTTGTTTTTATTTCCAATTTTGACTTCGGATTCGTAATCAGCAACCCTAAAAATCCCTGAGTATTGACTTTCAGCCGAATTTGTAACGTTTTCGACTTTTGGCCAGCTTTTTGGGATTTGGCCCCACTCCGGGACGCTCAGAAGAATGGGTCGGAATATTACGCGACGACCCGTTCGAGGATGTATCTCTTGGAGGAACAAGATATCAGTGGACTCCGTATGTATTGTTGCCGTACGGCCAGGACCCTCAAACGGTCCCCGTCCTGGAGATGAATAGAATGCCGGCCTATTTCGAGGACCCCCTATTTCGACACTCCTAGGATTACTTATTCGGAAGGAGATATTTTAGACATCAAGGTAAACCGATTTTCACCGTCTTTCCTAATAACCGGAATAGAGAAAATATATTGTGATTGGAAAAATGCGCTCCCTGATGGAGCAAGGTACGTGTAGGTACTCCCTGAATGGCGATTGCTCACTGAACAAGCTCGCAAGGAGTGGCTTCGTCAATTAGCTGATAATCCCGATGACAGCATCCAGCTAGGAGGCGTACCATACCGTTGGAACGGGCGAAATATTTTACCTATCAATCAGTGTATAAGGCTCGTAGAAACACTGGGAGACGGGATATCTGGTTATACTCCGACAATGCCCACAAACGACGAATCTTCCTCGGAAGGGGAAGAAAATACCCTTGTGAATGAAGAGGACCAACGCTCCGCCCGCAGTATTCCTTTTACAACCGACAAGACATCATGGGAGCCCGAAACCACTAAGACAACCCCTGTCAAGACAGTAAACGACGATGAACTCGAAACATTATGCAAGGAAGCCTTGTTTTTACCTCACAATGGAAATGGGACTAACCACGACGGAGGGTAAGTAAACGAACCCCAACTACTCGGTGAAATCCGCTGGACCTGGCACGACAACGAAGATGAAATAAAAAGAGAAAGGAGAGAATGGGAGATACCGGAATAACCACAACAACAATGTTAACAACGATATTGATGTTGGATTTATTAATCAACCGACTGATAATTACAATAATAAAACAAGTAATAATTAAAATGGTCTTATAAAAAGCGCAGGAATAAAAAAAAAAGTATATTTAAAACCCAAAACCCATAGAAATTTAATTTAAAAGAAGGAAAAAAATGCACTAACTACTAACACAATACCATCTAATGGAATAAAGAATCTATTAACAAAAACGCAACTAAAATCTTACATTAAACTAAAAAAATCAAAAACCACGGGGACAACGAGGACCAGATCCACTTCTCCAACGAACTCTGGAATATTGAAATAAAATAAACATTACTAACGATCATGAGATGGTGGTGAGAGAAAAAAAATAAAATAAGAAAATAAAAATAAAAGTACATAATTACCCTGACGGGGGTCCTTCACCTCCACGCCAGAAGCCTCTGACTCTGACCCCGTCTCCGATTCGGAGTTAGCCTCCTCGCCACTACTATCGTCTCCCTCGCTATCCTCGCTGCCCTCCTCCCTGTCCTCGTCACCCAACTCCATCTCCATCTCCTCCACCACATCTGCCAGTTGGCGCAACTCTAGAGAAAAAAAAAGAAAGAGGAAAAATGAAAACAAATATAAAATTAAAAACAAACATATGGTAATAATAATATTGGCAATGATGATAATAATAAAAAAATAATAATAATAATAATAATAAAATTAAAAAAATATATATAAATAAATAAAAAATATAAAAAAATACATTAAAAAAAATAATATATATATTGAGACGGCCCTGGCAAGCCAGGGCGCCCAAAGCACAAGTGACGGCCCTCGGCATCACGCAAAAAGCACGTGATCCGGCAACCAATGAGTAACGAGCCGCGGAATGGCGACATGAAGCACCAATCCAAGGAACGACGACGTCACCAAGCGGCAATCCGGACCACGAAAGACCACGTGACCTGCGAACGTCAAATCAGAAAGGATTAAAAACGATGAAATACGCACGAAAAACAGACACAACGAAGAAGACGAAACAACCAATCAGGGGCAGACATCACCGAGGAAAGCGGGTATAAAAACCCGACCGAAACCAGGGAAAGGTACTCGAGAACGAGCAAGACTGCGAGCAATACCTTCTGGCGTAAAGTAGGAAGGTAGAGCCAAACAGCTGAGCCGTTCACGAAAAAGGGGAAAGAAAAGGAAAAAGGACGGCTCTGCCAACGCGGCAAATCGACGGTTGACGGCCGAGCCACGTAAAGAGGAAAAGAGAGAAGGAGGGGGGGAAGGCATCGTGCGACCCACGCACGAACACACTGTCACGAAAAAGTCACTAGGGCGCTTTCAAGTAAAAAGAAACAGATTACCGAGAGAAAAAGTACCCTAACACATAGCGGAGACGGCCGGGAACAAAGTAAAAATCCCTCAGGTCGGGGAACGGAGCGTGATCCAAGTGATCACGGCCTTAACGGGAGCAAGGGACACACACACGCACCACCAAACATCCACGGCCACCCGCAAGGGCCATACGTCGACACCACACACAAAGGACGAAGAAAACGGGTATCGGCAACGTCCACGGCTGTCGACGAGAGGCCAGACACACCCACGGCCTACATTTATTACAAGAAAACACGAAAATACACTAAACAAACCCGGAAAACGCACCAAAAGGCGACGACGTGAGAAAGCACGCCGTCACCACACCACGCGCCGCCGCCATCTTGTGCCGGGTATTCGGCAATCGATCAAGCGTCGACCACATCGATCCAGTGGGAATCACCGGGAGAGCTTCGCCAATCAGAGCAGCGCGACAGCAAGGAACAGTGGAACGAGGGAGAATAGCAAGGCGCGCTCCCCTCCACCACGCAACCCGATCCAACGGAGAGCATAGAGAGAGCGTCCGTGAACCAGAACCCGCGCGCACAGCACGAGAGCGCGGCCAACCCGTACGCCGTGAGAGCGAGAGCAACTCCCACCAAGCAGCCCGCACTCGCGAGGAGCAGAGCGAGAAGACCACGAACGAGAGAGGGCACCAGTGAACAGCGGCCAGCCAACCACCACCTCGCGTGACAAGCCCGCCAAAACATTATTTTTCAAATCTACACGACCAAGTCCATGCTTCGCAACCTGTCAAAATACGAATAATTAATCAGTTTAACTCAGAAAATAAATAAACTTGGGAGTTTTACCCTAAACCTGGTCTACTGCGCTTTATTTCCGAGTCGAGCTCCGAATCCTGCCGGTACGTCATTGCACTATCGCATAAATTAATGTTAACGATATTCGCTACCGTTACAATATATATTTAAAAAAAAGGAAAACGGGGGGCGGGATTGAAAATTATTACCTGGAAAGGGGATTGGCATTGCCTCGTCTTCCTCCTGCGAATTCTCGTTGAAATCTGAAATAAAGTTTTGAAAATTTAAGCGGAGTAAATACGTAATATTAAATAAATGAATAAACACAACAGTATAGGAATCCAGAAAAATATATGCCTACCTCACTGAGGCACCGGGAGGTCCAAGATGGGTCGCGGCTCTCGGGGGCAGCCACGAACATCTACGACAGTAAATTCATACTATTGATATATTTATTTATCGATATATTAATAATAATAATAATAATAATGATGATATGGTATGGTCTTGGTATGGTCTTTGAATTATCCGGGCACTCAGTCCTGGTGGACCATTGTGCCCGAGCCCTGCGCTGGGCAAGCTTATTAGCCTGTTAGACCCATAGGCAAGCCGGCCTTACGCGCGAAGCGAATTAGCCCGCTCGCCCCTGTGACCTCCGGATCGAGATTGCTGATAGCATAGGCCCCCAGAACGTCATTTCGGACGTTCTCCAGCCCTGTGCATCGCGTAACATGTCCTGACGGCTGGGCCTTAAGCGAAGCCCCACCGTCGGCGTGAATTCGAAGGTATTTATTGCATACCCGAGCCTGCGCAGAAGACCTTCGATGACCCAGAGACACCCCCAACGGGGACGCCACCCTCCCTGCGGACGCCCCAGCCGACATGAGCCCCAGTGGCACGAGCCCGTTGACGACCAGGAGCCACTCCAATAAAGATGTCACCCCCTCCGGTGGGCGACCCCGGCCAATTCGAGCCCCGACAGCAGTCCCCGTTCACGAATAACCCCATCGAGTGTTCAGGAACGAATGGTCCACCCCCACAGAGCCTGCATGTAGGGGTAAGGCTAAATACCATGGAGGGCCGCCTGGTACTCCATGGGCATCGTAGCGACACTATAACCCAAGTGCCATTCAGCCTTCGGCACGATAGCTCCCGCCTTGGCTTAGGGGAGTTGGTCCGCGACGAGGCTTTTGTCCCCCTGAGCCGGGTTTTAGTCCAGCCAGGTTCTTTATGGCTCTCGTTAACCGGGTCTTTCCGCCGCCCCTCTCCCTGCTTCCGGTCGCGTTCATCACAAGACGGCCCGTTCCCCGAGCAGAAGGAGCAGTTTTGGACCTGGCCGCTCTCCTAACCACCACCTGGAGACGCGCTCGGTCGGGTTTCAGCCGCCTCCTCGTGCCCCTTTACGGGGGTTGAGGAGCCCGAGATAATAATGATAATAACACGAATAATATTACCTAATAAATGTTTACGCAGAGGAAAAGAATCAACGCTCACCTCTCTCGGATGACCTCGGGTCTAGAGTCGATCTCCGATTGGACTGGATCTCATCTGGAAAGACCAAAAGAGTATTAGTAAAGGAAAATAAAGAATATACATAAAAAAGGAGAAAAAATTCTGCAATAATTATAATAAATTTGAAAAAATATATAATAATAATAATAGTAATAATAATAATAATGATGATAATAATAATAATAATAATAATAATAATAATAATAATAATAATAATAATAATAAATAGATACATAAGTAAATAATAAAAAAATAATTATAAAATAAATAGAAAGAGAGCGAAGGATACGATAAAAACGGGAAAGAGGGGTAATAATGAAAATTTGATACTTATATTAACGATAAGAATTTCAACAATGATATTGATAAAATTGATATTGACCGATATTGATATTGATGAAAACAAAAGGAAAAAAAGTATTTTGAAGAGAAAGAGCAAAATACGAAAACTATTACATTAACGAACAGAAGTCTCCCTTCGCGCTGGCACTTACGGATTTAGGGGAGCACCTTTTTAATTTTTTTTTCTCATCTAGTTTTATTGTAGAAGAAGGACACTCACAAAAAAACACTTTTAACACGCGTAATTTACCATTTAATTCTGCTGATCTCCTTGAACAAAACACACAGCGACACTTCATTTCCTTAAAATTTTTTTTTCACGTGAAGTACACTCTGTCGAAGTCAAAGATGTTTTGAGTGAAATTTCTACCAAATCAAAGGTAGAAGTCTTATCCTTCCCAATTTTTCCTTTTATTCATTTATTCTAAAGCCAAGAAAACAGAAAAAATATATATTCACTCCCACACTCAGAGATGGGCAGGGGCCATATCTTTAGAAACCCCGAGCGAAACAATAGCCCTAGTCGAGTTTTGTTCCGTGTCTCTGTTGGTTTACATATTTTGAGAAAATAAAAACGTCCAACATAGATGTCAAACGGCCAAAAAAAGGCCTCAATCAATCAAACTCGCTCGTTGCAACAGAAGCTAGCAGATAGTTTTACAATATTTACCATCCATGAATGATACTGCGATTACGTAAATAATATATTTCGCGATCTTTGTCTAGACATGCAGAAATTCAAGTCCGCAAAAATAGGAAAAACAGAGCGGGGATCGGCAAAAAAAAAATTACCATTTTCCATTTTTCAATTGACGAAAAATCACTAATTTAAAATGATGAAATACCAATTGATGAAAAATTGAAATTATACGAAATTGTATTTTCAATTATCCAAATAATCGATAATTGGTCGAAAAATAATATCAATTATTCGCCAATGAATAATGGGAAAAAATAAATTCTCAATTATCTGAATAATCGCTAATTGGTCGAAAAATAATATGAATTTTGAGAAAAATTATAAATTGGTTTGAAAATATTCTCAATTACCCAAATAATCGTCAATTGATCGAAAAATAATGTCGATTTTTCAGAAAAATGGGTAATTGGTTTGAAAATATTCTCAATTACCCAAATAACCGTCAATTGATCGAAAATACGAAGCTGTCGACCTGGACACCGAAAACTGAGAAGCTGTCGACCTGGACACCGAAAACTACGTTGCGGTCGACCTGGACGTCGACAACTACGCAGCAGTCGACCTGGACACCAAAAACTACGTAGCGGTCGACCTGGACGAAGACAACTACGCAGCGGTTGACCTGGACACCGAAAACTACGAAGCTGTCGACCTGGACACCGACAACTACGAAGCTGTCGACCTGGACACCGAAAACTACGTAGCGGTCGACCTGGACGTCGACAACTACGTAGCGGTCGACCTGGACGTCGACAACTACGCAGCAGTCGACCTGGACACCGAAAACTACGAAGCTGTCGACCTGGACACCGACAACTACGAAGCTGTCGACCTGGACACCGAAAACTACGTAGCGGTCGACCTGGACGTCGACAACTACGCAGCGGTCGACCTGGACACCGAAAACTACGTAGCGGTCGACCTGGACGTCGACAACTACGCAGCGGTTGACCTGGACACCGACAACTACGAAGCTGTTGACCTGGACACCGAAAACTACGTAGCGGTCGACCTGGACGTCGACAACTACGCAGCCGTCGACCCGGACACCGACAACTACGAAGCTGTCGACCTGGATACCGAAAACTACGTAGCGGTCGACCTGGACGTCGACAACTACGCAGCGGTCGACCTGGACACCGACAACTACGAAGCTGTCGACCTGGACACCGAAAACTACGAAGCTGTCGACCTGGACACCGAAAACTACGTAGCGGTCGACTTGGACGTCGACAACTACGCAGCGGTCGACCTGGACACCGAAAACTACGTAGCGGTCGACCTGGACGTCGACAACTACGCAGCGGTCGACCTGGACACCGAAAACTACGCAGCGGTCGACCTGGACACCGACAACTACGAAGCTGTCGACCTGGACACAGAAAACTACGTGGCGGTCGACCTGGACGCCGACATTTACGAAGCTCTCAACCTGGACTCCGAAAAATACGCAGCGGTCAACCTGGACATCTCAGAAAGCGAGAAGTTAATTACTTGGTGTTTAATTATTTTCGATCAAATGACGATTATTCGGGTAATTGAGAATATTTCCAAACCAATTACCCATTTTTCTGAAAAATCGACATTATTTTTCGATCAATTGACGATTATTTGGGTAATTGAGAATATTTTCAAACCCATTACTCATTTTTCTGAAAAATCGACATTATTTTCCGATCAATCGACGATTATTCGGGTAATTGAGAATATTTTCAAACCAATTACCCATTTTTCTGAAAATTCATATTATTTTTCGACAAATTAGCGATTATTCAGATAATTGAGATCATTTTCCAACCAATTACCCATTTCCTGATTAATTGATATCTTCATTTTACCAATTGCCGATTATTCGGATAATTGGAAATATTTTCAAACCAATTACACATTTTCTGATTAATTGATATTATTTTTTGACCAATTACCGATTACTGAGATAATTGGGAATTTATTTTTTCCCATTAATCATTGGCGAATAATTGATATTATTTTTCGACCAATTATCGATTATTTAGATAATTGAAATTTTTTTTTTTCCATTAACCATTTTCGGGCAATTGAAAATTCGGATTTTACAATTATTAATTTTCAAAAAATTGATAATATTTACCGAAAATGCGCTTGAAAATATCATTACTGCCGATCTCTGAAACAGAGATACATGGTCTCGAACTCGGTAAAACAATCGGTCGACTGATACTCATTGCCGGAACAGTAGACGGAGACGGAAATTGTAAAGGTGACGAATACTCCGACCCATACGGATCATGGCATAATGCAACGCACAAGTTAGCACAGAAACCAACAAAATACACTTAAAATCTGGAACCAGTTGCGAATTAGCCGCTACCCGCTGCATAGATATCGACGGAGGAAACACTTTTTGGGATTCCATACCCGAAGTAGTTGTAAATTCAGGAATTTTGAAGTCCTTTATGAAGGCTTGGCCAATAAAATGATAGACTCGGATCATGAACCGAAACGAACCATATATTCGCTCACAGAAGGAGACATAACTTTTGCACTCACTATTGAAGGACAGTTGAAAAAATGTGGTAATCTCCTCCTGAGGATCGAACACCCTAAACTGCTAATAATCGAAACATCGAAAATTGACCCCTTTCTGGCAAAAACCTCGAATGCAGTATCTAATCTTGACATCTTTACTTATGTAAATTCCAAATTTGTTTACGTAGAAAAGCACATTCGAACCCAAATGAAGCAAATGTATAGAGATATATTAATGCAACAATGTAATTTCGAGCGTCAGATAATATTGAGTAACGTAATACAGGCCCGTCACACACCCGACGAATTTGCATACAATTTAATGAAGGGTCCAGGTTATATGGGAATAATGTCTGGAGAAGTGGCCCACATAGTCAAATGTATACCTATAGAAGTTCAGACTAGACACATCGAAGAATGCTACGACGAATTGCCAGTAGTTAAGGAGAATTTCTCCTTCCACCTAACCCCACGCACTCATATTCTTATTAAAACAGGAACACCGGAAAATGATATGCGTTTGGACCAAAACCTTTCCCTACACTGCCACCTACCGTCATTCAACCAAGTACAAAATCATCGTGGAAATATATTAGTGTCAATAATCAAGCGAGCAGCGGAATATACACTCAGCAAGACATAAACGAGTTGCGAGATCGTATCATGTTCCCCGCAGGAAAGTCAGCAATATTGAATTCTGTCGCTCGTAGCATCTCTGGAGCTCCTACGGTAACCCAAGGGGAAACCCTTTCGAATCTATTCGACGAAAAAACACTTGACAAAATCCTCGATTCCACTTGGACTAGGACATGGGGATGTTTTATGAACTTCAGTCATATCAGTGCCGGATTTATCGTGTTTGTAATAATCTGCAAAGGAATAAAAATGATAATAGACACAGTCATCCACGGATACGCACTACATACTGTCTGCGGATGGTCAATATATCTTATAGGAGCTATTTGGGATTCAGTCACCCACCTTCTCTTACATCTGAGCAGAAGACCTAGAGGGCCAGACGGAGGATCGAATGACGACGGAACAAAAGAAACAGAGACAGAACATAAAGAACCTCCGACTTACGTGAAAGAACCATACCCCGACGATGGATGGCGACCATACACCTTCAAACCATACCCTTTTCCCCCGCACCTCAAAACACTCGACGTTGAAACACATGGAAATGCACCAGGTCCTTCTTGTGGAGTCCCGAGAATTAAGATTATTGATGGGTCAAGCTATATACAAATGCTACCTACTCAAGACACAGCACAACCTAGTACAATACTGGAAGAAGTGATAATGGAGAATATAAGTCCGAGAGCGGACTGCAAAAACGATGCTGCTCAAGGACCTCAACAACCACTTAGTGAAACTATGAAAGAAGAAACGCAAAGACCCCTTTACCCTGAACTCAGTAAAATGAAACCACAGAAGAAAAATGATGGAAGTAACACGGAAACCGAATCGGAAAGAAGAAAACTTAATTATTTTTCTCTCGAAAAGAATCGAAGCAAGTAAATAAAACTACCTCAGGATGAATTGCACATGACCAACGAAACTGCATGATAACATTTAGACAGGGCACAAAATCTTATTGAGTAATATAACCCAATTTAAGTAGAAGAAACAAACTCACTAGTTTCTCAATCTCAGGCACTACAGAAAAATGACGTCACGGATTATATGGATCATGCTGACGCTGCAAACAATCATGAAACTCTGTCAGGGTTGGGAAACAACGGGCTACGACTGCGAAAACGCAGTTAGCAACGTCACAGTCATCTCCTTCCTGGGAACGAACCACTGCCACCCACCACACGTAGAAACCGATATTATGCAGACTTATATTCAATTAATCCGCATCAACCAATTTTCGACTGTCAAGGTCATATAATGCAGGATCGAAATCGCTCGTGTAGTTAAAATTTGTGGCATGTCTTCTCACACGATGGACACTCCCGGAGGACGATATCAATACGTACACGACGTACCGCACAGCACATGTTTAAACATGCACCGCCCATTAATAACTACATTAGGAGGTAAGACCATACAAGGTCTCGTTCCGAACCGAACTATAACCCGGCCTTGGATTTCCGGCGGATCTACAGCCGAGGACGAAACATGTGAGGGAACTTCATATTCCTATCTCTACGGCACCTGGGAAAAAGCGATAGTCCAAGGAACCATTAAAATCACCCTTCAGGACTATTCCGCTTCAGTCGAGGTCAAGACCAACGAAATATACTTAAGATCCGGAATAAGATGCAAATTTACTAACTCAGAATGCATCGAAGTCAATGGAGATAACGCATTTTGGCAAACTACACCCGAGGATAATTGCGAAGATAATAAACTTGAAGTAATTTACGGAAGTCTTGTCAACAGAACCATAAACAAAGGCGAGGGAACGAGACAAATAATGTATTCTCTAGAGGAGGAAGATACCATTCTCGCTCCAATGATTCAGAAGAGAATCATCAAATGTGAA
Organism: Alloplasta piceator; assembly: GCA_946863875.1. Lineage (NCBI taxonomy): Eukaryota > Metazoa > Arthropoda > Insecta > Hymenoptera > Ichneumonidae > Alloplasta > Alloplasta piceator. Next base: position 24,275,986 of record OX333078.1, read on the forward strand.
CAATACATATACCAGACCAAGCACCCGGAACTTCTAATAGCCGAAACCAGCGAGGATGAACCCTTTATCAGAATGACACCATACAGGAAACCAATCTCGGCAGTTATTAATATCGAATAAATCAATTGTTCAGAGACATCCTATTAAATAAATGCAAATTAGAATGGGGAGTAATATCGAATTCATTGGTCGCGCACAATATAATGGGCCAACGAGGATATACAGGACTGATATTAGGGGAAGTTATCGTCATTCGAAGATGTTATTCCGCCACGGTCGAATTTAGAGATATGACCGAGTGTTATCAAGAAATTCTCGTAACATGGGGAGATGAACGTAATTTCCTTACTCCTCGAAACAGAATAATAACTGAAATAGGAACGGAAATCCCGTGTACCCTCTGACATACTCCAATGTATTATCTATATGGGAAATGGACGACCATAGGAGACTACAGAGGAAATGTAAGAACACCACGAGAAATGTGATCCATCCTCTTCGGGGAACCCTAAAGAGTGAAAGAGAGAGGAGGAAAAAAAAGAGAAAGAAAAAAAGACGAATTGGCTTATCAAAAGGGAATCATGAGATCAAATAACGAAAGGACAAATCTTACAATACAATTACTGGTGATGGGAATGTATAGATACATCAAATCATTTAAGAATATTAATAATAAAACGACTGCACTTAAAAGTAGATCTGAAGCACACACACTATATATATGAAAAAAAACAAAACACATATCATTGTTGCCTTTTTCTTTCACTTTAAATAATCGTAATCATAAAAGAAAGAGGAAAATTATTAGATAAAAAAAATATGTGATCTGTAATAGCCACCCGATGGATCAATGCAATAATAGACAGAACGCGCCCCGCAACACTCACCCAAAGTTAATGACAGTTCTTGACGCGCTGCTGATCGCTCTTAACAGAAAAAAACCGGTAGGGTTAGTCGCGGGAGCGGCAAGGATATACTGTTATTGGAAGATCGTACTACACATCGATTATGCTAACAAGGACCGACCAATATTCGTACCTCCTGAATGGACAGCAGTGGACACGAGGGACTGACCACCTGAGGAAACATCCCTTTGAGACCGTCGATATAGCCCAAACGACATACCGATGGGTCTCCAACATACTAATGCCTCTCGGACAAGACCCCGGGACGGTGCCTTTGCATGGATGTAATGGCTGGCCTCAGCTAGTGGAATGACTTCCGTACTGGAATACACCGCTGAAAAGATCTAACGAGGATTCTTTATCAATTACAATCAATACGCCTCAGTCAATTCCGGAATGCGGAATAGAAAACGTCGTATGCTATTGGCCACTCCACCTGTGTTCAAAAGTTCAACAGCCCGGGGTGTCACAGGTTATCTACGTACCTCCCGAATGGAAAAAACTAACGCTAAACGCTTTACTGAATTGGAGAAATCTTTTAAGCCAATATCCCAATAAATCTATTATCCTAGGAGGAGTACGTTACGACCGATATAAACGCACCTTGCTTCCTGCGGGTCAAAACCCAAAAAGTATAGAATATATTGGGCGAGGTCAATACAAACATATCGTCGCCGAACCTGTGGTAAGAAATTTAAAAGCAAAAGAATTGCGGGAACTCAAGCTGGAAGCCATACGTCCACCACCCAAAATCCTATGAACAATGCTAATGAGCGACACTTCTCCAGCATGGGGACCGAGTACTTCGTCCAGTACCAAAGACGACCCCCTAGCCAGCGCCCAATCAACACACAACGCCTCTCCGGCATCCACACTGAGTATTTCACCCAGTGCCGATAACATTGCACCGACCGAAACCCAATCAACCTACCAAATACATATTCCCGAACCTTTTGAACAGAGACCCATCCCTGAACCTTTCGAACAAAAATTTATCCCTGAATTCTTGGAGCAGAAATATGCAATACATGAACCAGAGGTAATTATCATCGACCCGCCAGAAGAGGCGCATTAATAAACGGCAAAATCGAAAAGGCAATAAAAGGGGTCGAGAAAGAAGGAATATGTATCCATGTATATATATATAAGTATATGTATACTGTGACGTCGTATTTTTGCGAGTCACAAAGGAACTCGATAACGCGCGAGGTACAACCTCGCTCCCAGGCCGAGTCCCTCTCGAACGATACAATCAGGGCCAAATTGTTAACTTGTCGTTAGATATTAATTTAATTTTGTATTTCCGAAAAATTCTCTTGAGCAAAACGGCGGTTCCCGCCGTTACCGACACGACGACAGCATCGAGAACACCATCGTCTGCGCAACAGTTCAACCGAGAACGAGAAGGGCCAGCGAGAGCAATATTCGATGCTCTCACCACTAACACCATGAGCAACGTGGCCCACGTACGTGAGCCATACCGTCATCATCGACGAGAGCCACCAACATCATCCATCGTTGTCGCTCTCGGCATCATCGCTGAGAGAGCGCCAAATTCAACGTCGTCGCGTGGTTGTGCGTCGTATCGCACAGCTTGAGAGAAATATTATTATTATCGTCATTCGTCCGTAATTTGGGAGAGAGAATCGATCGCGCTCTCGTTCTATCGCTCACTCCATCGATCTATCCGCCGCCTCGAATCAATCGCGCAATCGATTACCAAGTCGCGCTAACATTCGACTCGAATCGCATAAGGGTGGGGGTAGAAATCGGAGCCTACGAGGGCGATCACGAAAGTTCTCTCGAAGACTTAAGCTGCCGTACCGAACGGGGAAGGACGTTGGAATCGCGCCGTTATCGAGTACCGAGCAAGAGAAGCGCGTCTGCCGAATATATCAAAGATTGGGTTCCCGCTGCATTACGGGACCATTCTGCTGAAAACAAACCGGTAAGAACGTCGTTTTGCTTGTTTTGGTTGTGGAATTGAGGAAAATCGCGAGTAGAGGCATTTTCGGGAGTAAAAGTGTTCCAAAACGAAGCAATATTGTCTCGACGACGAGTTAACGCGCGCGGCCAAATTAGAATCTTGTCCGCGAGTAAAATCATTCGCGAGTTCCGTTCGCGTGTTAAATTAATAGAATCGCCGAGAGGGATTCAATATCTATTCGTGCGGAAGCGAGAGTCCATAGGTTAATTAGCGTAATTTGTTTAGAACCCTCGGCCTGAGTAAAATCGAGAGCTAGCGTAAGACAGCGGCCATTTTGTACGAGAGTGTGGAAACGGAGAAAACCGTTAAGATATCGGCCATTTTGAGATTGGGGCGCGATATTGCCACGAGGCCGAGAGGAATTAATTATTCGAGTATTAAAGAAAGCGAGAACGAGATCTCAAGGTTATTGCCATAGAACATTTAAATTGTATAGCAGCGAACGGAAAAAGCTTGTTAATAGTGAATAAGGATTCTGTGTTGAAAACGGGAATTTTGATTTTTTTTTGCATTTTGATTTCGTCTCGCCTTCTGCGAGCCGAAATAACGATAAATTAAATAAATAAAAGTAAGTGTTGTGTCTCCCGAAACTTGTCGCAAAGAGTACTTATTTGAGAATTTCCAACGATCCCTAACCGCGCCCCTCTACCATCCTCAAGGGCAGCTAGCCAGGCGAAATTGTTGAACTCACGAGAGAACTCAAGGAAATATAAATTTGCTATCGTAATTTATTGCGATAGCTGGCGCCCAATCCTTGAGCGATCTCGTGAGCTGTTTTGTGACACGAAGAGTCAACTTTTCATGCGTTAAGAAAAGTCACGTCACAATACATACACACGTATGCAAATAATGAAATCACATGGATATTCAAGTTGCAGAATGGTTAGATACCAATTGAAAGTAGAACTCAGTAAGGACTATTCAGCTGTTCCTGTAGCCAGACTCCAACCATGGATGGTATATTGGGAAGTAATAAAGAAACTTTTCGTGCTACCATGCTGGCAAAATATCCCTGATGCCCTCCTAGAGCACTGGAAAACACTCATACCACCGCACAACGGAACAGTCGAATTGGGTGGAACCATATACCAAAGTAACTACGACATACTCTTTCCCGAAGGTCAACAAGTACAGTGCTCGCCATTAATGCCTGCAAATCGTTGAAAGATTATTTCCAAGATTCTAAGACTCTTTCCAAGATTCTAAGATTCTTTCCAAGATTCTAAGACTCTTTCCAAGATTCTAAGATTCTTTCCAAGATTCTAAGAATCTTTTCAAGATTCTTTCAAAGATTCTTTCGAAGATTCTTTCAAAGATTCTTCGGAAGTATCTTGAAAAGATTCTTTTCAAGATTCTTTCAAAGATTTGCGGGCATTAATGGCCAGCACTGTACACCTGATCATCACGGACGAAGATGTCATCATGGAAAAAGCGAGGAATGTCACCCATGCCATTATCATCCACGGAGACGTTCGTTAACCACCTGTTCAACACCAATAGCGTTTGTAAAATCTGGAAAAAAACGAAATAGAGAAATAAGGCATGAAGATAGAAACAAACAAAAACACATAAAAATAGATATATATCACACAATCTTTCTTTTAAAATAACACAATCTCAATGTATTACAGTGTTAACGATAATTTTAGTTAATCCTGAAAATCTTTTTTTTTGTGATTGACAAAATCGACTATTCCCACGAAACAATGTATATATCAAGAGTCGCGGCCGCGACTCGACGCCAAGTATTAAAAAAACTGAGAGTCTCAGTCGAGATTGCCGCGCACTCTTATATACGCGAATATGCCTCAATCCACGCCGCTTTTACACTTCAATTCGATATTACTAAAAAACGAGACAACTTTTTTAACATTTACGAATATCCTATTCTTAAAAAAAAATTAGCTTTCCATTGATACCATTATTTTTTTCTTCCGCCCACGCGATGCTGAGATATCATAATATTGGGCGAATTATTCCGAATATTTATCATCGCGAAAATGTTCAAGTCACGTCGCTATAGATATAGAGCCCGTGTATAAGCGGTGTAATACGATTTTACGGAGAAGGGCTTGCATATGTGTTAGTGGGAATATGAGTGTGTGCGGTAGACACGGCGCGCGCCGCTCTCTTTCGCCTCACTATGCATAAGCGCTCTTGTATGCATTATTGATGCATTTATCTATACACATAACAGCATATGTACGAATATGTATGCAGCTTTATATATACTGGTATGTACAGGTATATACAGGTATATTCAGCTATATACAGGTATATATTTATATATATAGGTATATACAAGTATATACCGGTATATACAGGTATATACTGGTATATACAGGTATATGCAGGTATATACTGGTATATACGGGTATATACAGATATATACAGATATATACAGATATCTACAGGTATATACAGGTATATACAGGTATATAGAGGCGAATACGGTATGTAATGGTCTATAGGTATATACAAGTAGATACTGGCATATACAGTCATACGCAGGTATATATAGGTTTATACAAGTATATACTGGTATATAAAGGTATACACAGGTATATACAGACATATACAAAGTATATACTGGTATATACGGGTATATAAAGACATATACAAGTATATACTGGTATATACAGTTATATACTGGTATATACAGGTATATACTGGTATATACTGATATATACAGGTATATACAGGTATGTACAGGTTTATACGAGTATACCGGGTGTCCCATTTTAATCTTACAGTTGATTTATTTCGAAAAATATTGCTCCGATCAAAAATTGAGTGGGATGAAACTTTTAGGGTCCAGAGGGGGACGTTTAAAATTTTTTTTTGTTTTGGTCCAAAATTTAAAATGGCGGCGTTAAGATGGCTGACATGTTTTTTTAAATGGAAACATGATTTTTTTTTTTACCAAAAATTTTTTCAGATCAAATCTAAAATCTTTTGTAGGAATATTTTTTTTATAGCCCGGATATTTTAGACTAGATCACCATTTTTGACTATTTATAGGTATACAAGCCCGTGTATAAGCGATGTAATACGATTTTACAGAGAAGTGCTTGCATTAGTGTGGAAAAATATGAGTGTGTGCGAGAACACGGCGTATCCCCACCCTGCCAACCGTAGTCTCGGGCTCATACACAGGCTTGCATGAATATTCTATCTCTCTATATAAAAACGAGTATATGTGTGTATGTGCGAGTGTGTCGAGTATTTTTTTATATATACGATGTATATTAGGGTGGTCGTTACTTCAGGTATCAACTTACATTTGGGTGGTCATTCGAGATTTGATGCTTTAAATATTCTATCCCTATATATAAAAGAGTGCATGTGTGTGTGAGCGAGTATTTTTTTATATATATGTACGATGTATATTAAGGTGGTCGTTATTTCGGGTATCAACTCACATTTGGGTGGTCATTCGAGATTCAAATTTTCTTTATTATTTACATATATATGTTTTTTAATGGCACATTAGAGTGGTCGTTATTTCAGGTCTCTATCAATATTAGGGTGGTCCTCCGAGATTCAATGCTTTAAATATTTATATACATATTTATTGAGTTATACATTAGGGTGGTCAGTTATTCAGGCCTGAATTTATATTAGAGTGGTCATTCTAGATTCGAATTTTCTTAATCATTTATATATATGTATTTATAAGATGTATATTAGAGTGGTCGTTGTTTCAGGTCTCAATTAATATAAGGGTGGTCCTTTGAGATTTAATTTCTTTAAATATAGTATTATCTACACGTATGCAGCATATCTATGTATATATAGTATTATATACAGGATTTTCTATATATATAGATCACCTATGTACATATATACATATCCTTATCTATATGTATAACATATCCATGAATATATAGCATTATACATAGCTAATAAGTCAAAATGAAACTTGAATTTTAGGCTAACCCAAAACCTAACTAATATTTTAAGCTAAATCAAAATCTAAATTTAATTTTAGGCCTAACCAAAATCTAACTTAAATTTTAGGTTAAACCGAAATCCAACTTTAATTTGACGCTCAACCAAAATCTAACTTCAATTTTAGGCTAAACCAAAATCTATCTTAAATTTTAAGCTAAACTAAAATCTAACTCAAATTTTAGGCTTAATCAAAATCGAACTCAAATTTTAAGCTATAGTAAAATATAACTTAAATTTTAGGTTAAACCGAAATCCAATTTTAATTTGACGCTAAACCAAACCAAACTTAAATTTTGGGCTAAACCACAATCCAACTTAAATTTAAAGCTAAACCAAAATCTAACTGAAATTTTAGGCTAAATCGAAATCTAACTTAAACTTTAAGCTAAATCAAAATCTAACTTAAATTTTAGGCTAAATCAAAATCGAACTCAAATTTCAAGCTAAACCAAAAACTAAGTTAAATTTTAGGTTAAACCGAGATCCAACTTTAATTTGATGCTTAACCCAAATCTAACGTAAATTTTAGGCTAAACCAAAATCTTACTTAAATTTTAAGCTAAACCAAAATCTAACTTCAATTTTAAGCTAAGCCAAAATCTAACTTTCATTTTAGGTTAAACTGAAATCCAACTTTGAGTTGACGCTAAACCAAAATCTAACTTAAATTTTAGCCTAAACCAAAATCTACCTTAAATTTAAAGCTAATCTAAAATCTAACTTAAATTTTAGGCTAAATCAACATCGAACTCAAATTTTAAGCTAAATCAAAATCTAACTTTAATTTTGGGTTTGACCGAAATCCAACTTTAATTTGACGCTAAATCAAAATCTGACTTCAATTTTAGGCCAAACCAAAATCTAACTCAAATTTTATGCTTCATATTCATAGATAAGTATTAGCCTGGTCGTTAAAAATTGAATTTTTTGCGACGGCCCCTAAAAAGCTTCCGCTAAATGAAAAAACGCGAGGTACTTTTTTTTTAAATTAAAAATAACACGTGCCGCAAGACGATCTAAGTTGTTTTTCATTGAAGAACAATTTTTTTATAAACGGCTAGACTGATTTAAATGAAATTCGGACACGTTACAAAGGTATGAAAAGGCTACTTACAGAAAAAATAACGGCTCATAATCCTCATAATAACTAATGAAAACTGCAATCAGTAATTATTATTTTTCTCCAGGATAACGTTCTGGCACAATTATGAAAATAATTTTTTTTCTGTGTTTTACTATTCCATATAATGTCCCCAAATTTCAAATTCATCGAAGAGGTACTTCATATTAAAGAAAAATAGAAACCCATTTTTTAATTAAAATTTTTTTTTTTAATATGAAGTACCTCTCCGATCAATTTGAAATTTGGTGATATCATCTGGGATAGTGAAACACAATAAAAAAATTGTTTTCATAATTGTGTCAAAAACACGACAAAAAATCTATATTATCTATATCTATCTATATCTTCTGTCTATCTTCTATCTGTATCTTCTCTATCTATCTATATCTACTTATCTATATCTATATAAAATCTTTTTTTACGACAAAAAATCTATATTTCTGTGGAGTTTGATCTAGTTCTGACCAATAGATTTTATAAATAGGTTTCATGCACATGGGTGTATAATGGGTGTATACTAGAGTGGTCCTTATTTAGGCCATGTTGTTTTTTATTTTGACAATGGTGCTAAATCAGTTTTAAATAAACAAATAAAAATGCATAACAAATTTCAGCTCGATATCTCAATTTTAACCTGGCTCCCACGGCAGTCGAAGTTTTAAAGGGGAAATACGTGTATTTTATACGGTCAATGATTTTTACATTTTTTCAACTTAGTTAATATAATATCGTCAAAAGAAAAAACAACATAGCCTAAATAAGGACCACCCTAGTGTATACACAACAAGCCATGCATTTTCATTTTTTGTTCTTTTGTATATTGGACGATTTCAACACTAATTTATATAAAATTCATGTAAATAAATTGAATCAGGAAAGATACTTCGAAAGAACTTTCAAAAAGAAGTGAAATCAATCACAAAATACTTCTGAGAAGTAAAAAAAGGACGCCAAGTATTAAATCCCAAAAATTCGAATTTAAAAAAAATCCCAAAAATTCGAATTTAAAAAAAAATCCCAAAAATTTAAAATTTAAAGGAAATCCTAAAAATTTGAAATCTGAAATTTAAAAAAAAACACAAATCACACAAGCCGAGCCAAAAATTTTGCGTACGTAAATTATTAAAAATCAAGCCAAACTAGAAAACTTGGCGTGCAGGGTTAAGAACCAATACGCTCGGCGAGGGAAAACGGAGTCCAGTCGCCCTTACCGTTTAACGAAGGAGTGAATGAACGAGAAAATAAAAAAGAAAACAATTCATCAAGTGCACTACTAAGCAACCATGAGAAAAAACACAAGAGGTAACGACCGAGTAAGCTAGTGAATAACTCTGAGAAAAGTTCACTGAGAAAAATCTTGTACAAGGTTTATATTTAACCGAATTTCTGGAATAGTTGATAATCTTTTATTGACCTTTTGTTATGTCCGAATTTGATAAATCATAGCAGCATCACTGCACATAATGGTTGCAATAATCATACATATCGTTGCTACTTCTTTGTCATAAATTTTCTTGGTGTAATATATGTAACGTTATTATATTTTCCTAACGATTTATTTTTTATTTTCCTCTCTTAACGGCCAATCGTTTAAATATCGAATACTCATCTTAACGATTGAACGTCGATGACATCCGCGACGTCCGCAGAAATGCGACCTGACCTGGATTTGCGATGATTTTCGTGGATGCACGTGACGATTGAGCGAGTGTATTAGAATATTCAAGATTCTAATTGACCATATAAAGAGCGATGCTTTAATTACGGTTTAATTCAAAAAACGCATAACGATCGCATAATGCGTCAGTAATCGTGAGCAAACTGCAGTAGACGATCAGATAACTTAACGCGACGGGACCGGAAACGTTCGCATAACTTAACTTTCCCCTCATTCTCCCACTCACGTGTCTAAGCGCATGCACACTGCGCATATTGGCAATACGCATGCTCATAGATGTTTCGCCGTCGGTCGAAGGTTTGAATTGAGGAGAAACGGTCATAGGGGGAGTAACGATATGCAAATGTGTTCCCATGGTAATGAGTTAGGTTATGGGAGCGTTCAAGTTATCTGATCGTCTACTGTACTTGACAGTAAAATACACACGTGATAATAATCTGTGTTAACACTATATGAGTAGGTATAATAATTTTCTACCTTATCTCGTGGAAATCCTACGGCACCTTCCGGGCTTATTTTTCTTAACCCTGCACGCCAAGTTTTCTAGTTTGGCTTGATTTTTAATAATTTACGTACGCAAAATTTTTGGCTTGGCTTGTGTGATTTGTGTTTTTTTTTTAATTTCAGATATATATATACTTTGAGGAAAATTGCGTGCATTGTACCACAAACAAAAGTTGGCATCTCTTTCTTAAGGGAATAATCAAATTCTATTACTCATTCCGTTTTCGATTATTGGGGTTCCCTAATAATCGTCTTGGGGGAGGAGGTGTTACGTCCTGGCGTAACATCCCTCAAGTATCAATGAATTAACCCCCTTCAACCAAAATACCGAAGAAATCAATTGAAACTGCAAGAAACTTGGCGTATACAATCAAAGCTAGTCGACTGATACTCAGGAAACCAGAGGGAAAGGGCAGCGACGGCATCTTAGCCGCGAGCCACAACACCGTCGCCCGCTGGCATTCTAAATTATTCCGGTCAGTCGACTGCATTTTCCTTTCAAGGGAAGACAGTCTAGTCTACAATGCCAGGCATATTTGAAGGGCAGGGCAAGGACTATACACAGGCATGCCTACGCGCGTGTTGTGTATGCGTGTATGCATGTGCATACATATGTATATGTATACATCTATATGTAAATATGCGTATAGGTGAACACATGCGGTCAAAAATATGGTACGACCGAACCCTTACTAGGCCCACTGTCAGTTAATAACCCTCGGAAAGGCGCCTCGATTATTATAAAATCTAGAACAATCCCTTTAAAAGAATCTTACGAAAGGGAAACTTCCGCAAAGTAATCTGTCGGCAGAAATTGTTAAGAAAGCAGAAAACTGTTAACCATTGAACAACAGAGTTCCTTAATGAAGAGATGCAAACTATTTCTAAATACTACAAGAATAAGAGTTTCATTGGAATAGTCAATGGAAAGGACAAGATTGTTAAACAAGTAGTAATAGCAATTAGTGATAATAATAACCGCAAAAACAAAGAGAAAGATTGATTAATTTTGCAAAAGGAAATAACAATCAAACCGAAGGAAAATCCAAAGGGACTAATTTTACAAAAACCACATAAAATTAATAATAATAGTGCCAAAGGATATTGTTCCCTGAGGGAAATATAAATAATTTTCGTAACGCATAGAATATAACGCACGAGCAAGCCGAACGATTTCTTGGAACTTTCGATCTGGGAGTTGAGGGTACCGCGAGAAAACCTGTGCAGATGGGAAAAACAAATTCCAGAAGGCCCGAAATGTGCCAAAAACAACGCCCGTCTTCATCGGACGAGAGCGAGAAAGAGCTGGCTACGAGAATCACGTACAGGGTTGTCACGTCTAATGAGAAGAATAAATTCAAAAGTTATTAAACATTGCTCGTTCGTGGTATTCTACTAACTGTTAAACTTTGTTATTCTTTTCTTTGCAACATTGATTCTTGTTGACGTGAGTTGTTCTCATTTTTGTTAACCACTAAATACAGTCACATCCTTGTTCTTGGATTTAGTTGCACTGTTATTTTTTAACAACGATTTACTCACTATTGGAGTAACTACCTTCTTATTTGCAATCCTTGCATAAAACAGCGAACACTCCGTCGCATTTGTTAATCATTAGAATAAGTTACTCTTTTATCTATTTAAGAATTATAACATTTTAACAACACAAAATTCGACTTTACGGTAAAGGGATTAATTAACACACGACTCTGTCATAAACAATTTGTTGTAAATTTTGCAATTACGACCCCGGCAAAAACAAATTCGGAAATGTTGCAACAAAGCCAAAGAGCCATGTAACCGAAGCCACGCGCAATAGGCCAAGACACGTGTCAACAAAATACAAGTCATGACCCCTGCATACCGAGAGATTGCGCAAACAAGTCAGTTCACCTGCACCGAATCAACCACAGGAAATAGATCAGTCGAGGAAGGGGAGAGACAAATACCCCTATCCTTCTTCATAGCACCATGGACGGAACCAATCAAAGCAATCATCGGAGATGTCCCGTCTCTGTCAGAAACACGGGAAAGATGCATATTTTCCATCTTCTGGGGGAAAATGACCCTCCGCCTCCGTATATGAAGTGATCCTTCACCAATTGAAACCGCCAAAAATCTTCTCACCTTGTCAGACCCATGGGGAAGATGCGCTCTTCCCACTTCGGTAAAATAGCAACCAGCATCCGGTGTTAGATCATAAAAATGCAATTCCAATGGCCCGCAGGACACTTGATCGATAGTTTTCGAGCACTTAGCACCTCTCCCAGGAGACACTTGTACGAGATCAAAATTTGTAATCGATTTGCTCAAGTCAGGACTTAGAATATTCTTCAGCCCTTTGTCTCACGATTTGGAGTTGGAATATTCAGTCGAACTAGGATAGAAGAGTTTGTATCCGAATCATATTTCAGAATAGAGTCGGATTCAAACGATTCCATTACACGTATTTGACAGAATCAAATTTTTGACCATTTGTAAAATTTTCAATAGAATTCTTTTTCTTAGTCACGATAAACCGTAATTTGTAATATTTGTTTTTGGAACTAGTCTATAAATGTGAGTCCTAGTTAGTCTTTCCATCATCGCGTATTGGCTTTTATTTCTTGAGATTGTTGTTTGCTATCTATATTTTGTGAGTAGAATAAACTGCAAGTTTACTAAAGAAATCGTAACTACGTCGTTCGCCCAGCGAAACTACTCCTGTCGTACCTCTGCAAGCCGAATCCACGAGGCATTCTCTCGATCAACAAGAAATTCCGTCAAGGACCCGCAGAAATCAAGGTAAGCGAAAATTCAGATCTTTCCAACCAACAATTAGAAATCAAGTTAATCACCCTCATTCGTAATAGCGGGCAACCACAAGATACGAACCAACAAAATTTCCGTGCCCATTCCCAAGTAAATTTCCGAAGAGGTTAGATTTGAAACTGGGTCGTGATAAACGAGACCGTGGCCAGGAGTGGTAAAGAGGGAGCTTCTCTCCCTGACCAGCGAATCATCTCATTCGTTTTCCGTCGATTGAAGTAACAAACGGTCATCCGAAACCCTACTTTTTGACGTAACTCCACCAAAAGATACTTCAATCTATTGTACATGATTTATTACGCTGCTGGTTGTTATCACTTTTCGAAAAGATAATGAGGGTGGTGGAATACCAGTGCAATAGCACTGATATTTTGACGTGTGGTACCCTTCCCGGAAATACATCGCGTACCCCACCCTCGCCCCCTCACTCCCAATGACCTGAGCCATATTCCTTAGTACCCTCCCTCACCTAGGGGTACACTCACTTGTTGTACCCCACCTAACCCTCACAATGACTGGTCCATATCCCCTTGTACCCTCCCCCACATTGAGGTACACTCGCTTGTCGTACCCCCCAAATGTATACGCCTCTTTTACCGAAGGGTACACCACTTTCACTTGTCGTACCCCTAAACGTATACACCTCTTTAACATCCAGTATCCCTCTCCTTCACAATGACCTGGTCCATATTCCCTTATACCCTCCCCCACATTGGGGTACACTCGCCAGTCGTACCCCTTAAATGTATATGCCTCTTTTATCAAGGGCTACACACCTCTTTTACTTGTCGTGCCCCTAAATGAATACGCCTCTTTAACAACCAGTACCTCACTCCACCCTACCCCTCTCCATCATAATGACCTGGTCTATATTACCTCGTACCCTCCCCCACATTGAGGGACACTCGCCTGTCGTACCCCCCAAATGTATACGCCTCTTTTACCGAGGGGTATACACCACTTTCACATTTCGTACCCCTAACTATATAAGCCTCTTTAACAACCAGTACCCCACCCCACCCTGCCCCTCTCCCTCATAATTAACTAGTCCATATTCCCTCGCACCCTCCTCCCCTCACCTGTGGTGCCTGGGCCCCCCGCCCCGGTCAGAGCCTGAGCTAGAAACCCCCGTGTTCAGCTACTCACTTTTACTATTAGCATTTTTAAAGGTTTTTTCATCTTAACAATGGATTTTATAAGTTTTAGACGGATCACGATGACACACAAATTTTTGTGGTGGGTTCTGATACTGGTTGAGGTGTGCTCCTTTGACGATTTTTTCGTACCATTCCGGCTGTTACGCTCGTCACGCATAGCGTAGCAGAACGACATGGGTGTTCGCTTCGACGCATACAGCGCACTTCAGTTGACTTCAGTCAGTTTGGCGAATAGCGAAAAAAAAATGTCATTATTGTTCAGCTAATCGATCATTCGTTGCGAATAACCAATGATTCGGATGAAAGTGATCAAGATTTATTATATTTAAATGAATAAAGAAGAAATCGATTTTAATATTCTGTGAAAAGAGAACTTTAAATGCCAAGAGTCCAAAATTATGTTTAAGAGGTTAAACCTAATAATTCTGTCAACCTCAACGAATTCCATTCACATTTCAGGTGATTATTATAAATCAAGAAAGTAAAGAATTACATTTTAGATATTCACTAATATTGTTAATTTATACCACAAAAATTAAGTAACAGAAATATCTGAAAAACTGTAATGCGCAAATGATAAATATATATCCATGGTGCATGCCGTTAATGAATTAATAGTTTTGTGTGTGTATTATTATCAAATATTATTATTATAACAATTATTTAAATTGATTACAGAGTAAATCGGCTGATCTTATAGCATGATATCCACTGCAGAATGGAGAAAATTTTATCCATATCAACGTTTATGATTCTTTCTGTTATCGATGGATGATTTGTTGTCTAGAATATAATTTGTGCAGTCCATCGGACAAGCAAAATTATAAATTCATAATTAGAATAAGAAAATTCTATCCATATTAAAGTTGATGATTCGTTCTCTTTTCGATGAATAATTTAATGTCTAAAATATAATTTGTGCAGTTCACCGGAATAGCAGAATTATAAATTTATAAATAGAATAAGAAAATTCTATCTACATTGAAGTTTATGATACTTTCTCTTAACGATGAAAGATTCGGTCTCTAAAATATAATTTGTGCAGTTCATCGGATAAGCAAAATTATAAATTTATGATTAGAATAAAAAAATAGTATCCATACTAAAACTTATGATTCTTTTTCTTATCGATGGATGATTTGCTGTCTGGAATATAATATGTGCAGTCCATTGGACAAGCAAAATTATAAATTCATAATTACAATAAGGAATTTCTATCCATATTAAAGCTTATGATTCTTTCTCTTATTGATGGACGATTTGGTGTCTAAAATATTATTTGTGTAGTCCATCGGACGAGCAAAATTATTAATTCATAATTGGAATAAGAAAATACTATCCATATTAAAGTTTATGATACTTTTCCTTATCGATAGATGATTTAGTGTTTAAGAAATAATTTGTGCAGTTCATTGAACAAGCAAAATATAAATTTATAATTAGAATGAGAAAATTCTATCCATATTAGAGTTTATTATTCTTTTTCTCTACGATGGATGCGATTTAATGTCTAAAATATAATTTGTGCAGTCCATCGGATAAGCAAAATTATAAATTTATAATTAGAATAGGAAAATACTATTCATACTAAGACTTATGATTCTTTTTCTTATCGATGGATGATTTCGTGTCTAGAATAAAATATGTGCCGTCCTTTTTCTCTTCGATGGATGATTTGGTTTCTACAATATAACTTGTGCAGTCCACCGCATAAGCAAAATTATAAATTTATAATTAGAATAAGGAAATACTATATATATTAGAGTTTACGATTCTTTTTTTATCGTTGGATGATTTGGTGCCTAAAATAAAATTTGTGCAGTCCATCGGACAAGCAAAATTATATTTTAGACACTACAACATCCATCGATGAGAGAAAGAATCTTGAACTCTAATATGGATAGCATTTCTTCCATTCTGCAGTAGATATAATGCTATAAACATTAAGGTTGGCAACTTTTTTTCTTCAGCTACTATCATCACGAATTAGATACTGGATACAAAATCTTCAATCGATAAGTAAAAAAATCATAAACCTCATTAAGGGTAGATCTTTGACCATTGCTGAATTACATAATATTATAAATAATATTGAATTATATAATTATGTGAAATAATGGATTAATTATGTAAAATTCAAAACCCAATGGAAACACTTTGCAAAAAGTTGACAAATCATCCCCAAAAACACCAAAAATGCTGTGCAAAAATTGGAGAAAAGTACATTCACGAAAGTATCATTACTTTAGTCTTCTTTCAAAAAGTTGCGAAATAAATGGACATGAAACTCACAGCACGCATTGCTAAGCACATGTAGTTTCCCAATGCACAGTGGGGAATTTTCACGAAAACGTGGTCATAAATCGAAAAACGAATTTTCCCATTCAGGTATAACGACCCGAGGGATTGGTCAGGAACGAATTTCTGCACAAGACCCTGGCAGTCCCATATTTTAAAACCGCATAGTCGGTGAGATATTTCAGTTCAAAGTTGACCATCGTCGGGCACAGACGCGTGTGTCAAAACCGCTCTGTTATTTTATGTAACTTTGAACGAGTATAACTCAGGAGTGTAAGTGATAATGAAAAAATAAAAAATGGATACTATCTCTGAAGGTATGTTGAAAATTGAGCCTATTTCACAATTGAAAAAAAAATGTCATCCATGATTATTTAATGTAACGTTAGTCCGAAAAAGTGCCTTCGTTCGGAAATAAATTTTGACTTTGCGTATGCTTATAGTACAGAGTGCCACTGGATACCGAGTTCGTTTTTTTTTCAAATTATAGCTTAGAATATTAGCTTGCGAATGATGTTTTACATAAATTGCGCAACAGTGCGATGGGTGCTCGAGATCATTTTTTGTGAGCGTATGCGTGTTCCGAGAATAACCCACGCGCGCGTTCGGGGCTGGCCCTCTACGTGATGCTTGGGTCAAGAGAGCGGGCGCGGCGCGTGGGGCAGAAAGCTTGTTTACCCGCCGTAGCCTTACAATATGCGGACTCGATTGCTTTGTTACTTTAACAATAGATTCGAAACATAAATATATATTTCATGAAAATCGTGGTACCTGGTTCAGCGTGCCTACTAGTGATCGGCGGTATCGATTATTTCGTCAATGTTATTAAGCAATATTAAGCTTTTTTTCGAAAATTGATAACGAGTCAAAAAACAGATCTGATGTGTTATGAAAATTCGTAATTGACGGAAAAATATTAGGAATTTTTTAAAAAAACGAATAGTTATTAGCGACAAAATAGTTCTAATTTTTCAACAACAAAATTAGTCATGAATAATAAAATATTTCCAAATTTTCAAACAAATTAGCATTCAGCGACAAAAAATTTCTAATTTTCCCAAAAAAATTTGTGATTAACGCAAAAATATTACCACGTTTTTTTTCTAAATGCAGAAATTGGTGAGCAAAACATTACTAACTAATAATAAAAAAATCATTCAAATTAGAAATTTGCACATAGCTTTCTCATTTTTTTCCTTCCTTCGTCAATCCTTCTTTATGAGGATCTTCTTGACCACCTTTATGACATGTATGTTTATTATCATGGCTTCCTCATAAAGGAAGCTTCACGAACGATGGAAACAAATGGAGAAGCTATGTGCAAATTTCTAATTTGCATGATTTTTTAGCAATTCTGTTCAATTACATTATTGATTGTTTTTGTCGTCCAGTGCTAGAGAAGTGAACTTGATAGCTCCTAAATTAGAAAACTTAGTGTTAACAAGTATTTTTCGAAAATTGCAAAAAAATTTTGCGAACGAACATCTTAAGCGTTTTTCACCAAATTCAACCCTAACCATTCTTATCATCTAGTGTATTCGTGCAAGAAGTTTTAGCTTGATACTTCTAAAAATGCGGATGTTGGAGCGTTAACAAAATTTTTATGAAAAATTCAAAAAAAATTTCAACCGAACCCCTCGAGTGATTTTTATGAAATTCGGTATTATTTTTCATTGTCATTGATTGTATCGTCACAAAAAAATCAGCTCGATAAATGCAAAATTACAAAAGTTAGAAAACTTACAAGTTTTTTGCGAAAAATTAATTTTTTTTTTTTTCAAACCGAACCTCTTGAGCGATTTTTGCCAAACCCCAACCGTCCTTATAATAATGTGTATCTGCACATAAAATTTCAGGGTGGTAATTGCAAAATTACGAAAGTTAGAAGACTAACAAGCAATTTACAGAAAACACAACATCCAGCCAAATAGACAATTATTTTGCAATTTTTCAAAAAATTGCACTTAGAACAGGGGCATACGTAGTCCACTTATATACCAAATTTCAAGTCGATCGGTCAAAGCGTTCTCCAGACATATTCATTTTAAGGAAAGCACAAAGCGTGCACACCCACACACACACACACACACATACATACGTCCGGACATTTTTTCTAAATGTGATTTCTCGACGTTTTGGGACATTTTGAACATACTGACATGTAAATTGCGAAACAAAATTTTTTCGCAAAAACAAAGCTTTCTTTATGAGGAAGCAAAACAGTAATTTGTAGAAAATTATAACCAAATGCTCAAGAATCGCGTATGTCTTAGCATAATTCAGATCACAATGCCATTTTATTTACGAAGTACTATTCTTTCTTTGCAGATCCTGGAGCTCCCTCCATCAAATTTACGCAAAGGGAGATCTTTTTGATTATGAAGATGTACTTGACCGCGACTTTCGAGAAGCAGTTAGACCATCTGGTAGAAGAGTTATTGAAGAGAAGTAATTGCGCCATTGAAATTCATCAGCATACCGAGCAAGATTTATCATGGTTATTTACCAAAATGCGCACAAGATGGCTACAGTCAGGAAGAAAAATGACAAATTTTCTTGCCAAGTATCAGGAGTGGCTGAAGACGGATGTAGTCTTTTCTGCTGATTCAAAACTGGATGAAATCAGCAAACGTGGTCGTCCTTCTCTGGACTTTGCTGCCTCAAGTGAGTGATCGAAACGACGAAAAACAAAAGAACTTCGTGACAGTCATAGCTCAGAAGAGTTGTGCTATGCGGCGCAAATGAGTCTACGCACTTCCGGAGACTTAGATTCGTCGAAAGTAATCAGAGACGCTACAACACTCACACCTGCACCTACATCATTACCCACACAGCACAAAAGTCAGAAATACTTCCTCGCGAACTCTTTGTTAAGACTACTTCTAGAGCAACACGTATGATATCTCGCAGACGTTAGTCTGAAGAAGTCTGAAATAAGAATAACTTAAGAGATCTTCGGAATGAAATCAACTGTCAGATATCCTTAGAAGATATCTTCAAGATATTCCGTAAAAGACATCCAATAAAAAGCCAGAAATACTTCCTCGCGAATTCTTTTTCAAGACTACTTCTAGAGCAACACGTATGATATCTCGCAGACGTTAGTCCGAAGAAGTCTGAAATAAGAATTACTTAAGAAGAGTGTAAAAAGGTCAACATAACCTCAAAAATTTCTTGACGCATTTTTCTCGGAGATAGCTTGATGAAATGAAAAAAGATTAGTGGGGTCGCCTGCGTAATTAATGTGTACAGGTCATGGCCCCACTATATTCTTTTTTTATTCCATCAAGTCATCTCCGCGAAAAATGTGTTGAACGTTTTAGCTCTATCTCTCTCGCACTCAGGAGAGCGGAAAGGCGGGGGAGGGGGTTGAACCTCCCCTTAAGAGATCTTCGGAATGAATATTAAAAAGTTATTAGAAATCGCATATTCAGATAGACTACGTGATAATATTTGTTCGGATACATATCGGAACCGTTTAAATTCTTGGATTTCACCACTGACATATCATATAAGTAAATAGAATTCATAAGTAGTCGGTAGCGTAATAGGTAGCGTGATAGGTTCTCAAGTAGGATAGATAGGCAGGTCGCAGGTTCGAATCCCCGTGGAGGCAGATGAAATTGAAATGATGAAATCGAGTTTTTTTCTAATTTTTTTTTAATACAGTTGGTCCAGTAACTATGTAAATAAATAAAAATACGAATTAAAAAATTTTGCAAACGATAGAAATAAGAAAAAAATTAATTTTTGATAATTTTAAAGGAACCCTGAAAAAGTTATCTTGACGATGTCTTGTGAAGAAATCTCGAAATAGTAGTCTTTACGATATCTTTTTTGAGAAGTCTGAAAAAGTTATCTTCAAGACAACTTTTCACAGATATCAAAATCATCCCTCAAAGTGACGCATAAGACTACTTTCGGAACTCATTAAGATGTCTTTCGGAAAATGTATTCGGATGTCCAAATCTTACATAAGAAATCTACAGCGATTCTTTCAGACGTCATATTGCTGTGTGGGTAAAGGCAGAACATACTCCGCTATCAATAGATGAAGCTCTTTTGGTTATCGTCGAAGCCAAACTCAGCAGACATCAGTATAATGTTATAAGAAAATCGATGAAAGATCATAACTGTCACTTACATCCAAGTTACGAAGCAATCAGGGAGGCTAAAGCATTATGTTACCCGCCACGATCCCATTATTAGCGGGCCCCAGTATTGCGGACGCAAATGATTCAGCGGATTCTGGTTCACGTAGTTGATGTGATTTGCGGTAATAAAGACTTTGTTTACTACATTATGGGAGAATAATAATTTTTCCCGAAATTTCCTAACCTATTTTCCATATTTTCAGTCCTGCAACTTGTTGATATAAATATTGATATCAGAACTGTAATCGGCGACCTCAAAACCATGAGAAAAGTAAATTTTAAATCGATTTTTTAAGAATTCTATGTTTTTATCGGCCATATTGAAGCTGCTATTCCGTTTTCATAAATTTCGATATCAGATTCGTAATCAGCGACCCCGAAAACATTGGAAAAGTACATTTTCAATCGAATTCTTGACGAATATCGTGTTTCGATCAGCCATATTGAAGCCGCTATTTTGTTTTGATAAATTTTGATATCGGAATCTTAATCAGCGACCTTAAAAACATTGGGAAAGTACATTCTCAATCGAATTTTTGACGAATGCGTTTCCCCTGCATGCGCTTCCTTGCTCCCACAATTGATGTTATAATACCTAAACCATCGAATTCGAATGGTTACTTTTTGGAAACTAGATCGTAAATCATCTGAGCCTTTTCTCCCACGTAACTCGTGACATCCCTTTCGAGCTTCTCTGCGTTTTTATTGTCAACTTTGTAATTTTTGTTATGACGGTAAAATTAATAACGTACCAATACACCATGCGTGTTCAATGCCTTACGTATACCAGGTGTGTAAGTATGAAACCGGAATTTGCCCATAGGTGGCGCTAGATGTCGATGCAGTTACCGACACACCACGTCAGCGGTGTCTTGTTATTGTATTGATATCCGACAAAGATTTCCAACTCACAATAACACGAGTTTCATTCAGTAGCATTAGTTTATTAGAGATAAACATGTCGAGTTTTGTGCCAACAAATTACGATTTGCGGACAGCCCTACTTTTCTGTTTTCATCTGAAGAAAACCGCAGCCGAATCGGATCGAATGTTTCTGGAGGCGTTTGGTGAGCATGCTCTCGGTAAAACACAGTGTTTCGAGTGGTTTAAACGGTTCAAAAGTGGCGATTTTGACGTGAGGAACGAAGAACGTGGAAGACCACCGAAAAAGTTTGAAGACGCTGACCTGCAAGCCTTGTTGGACGAAGACGACGCTCAAACACAACAACAACTGGCGGATCAGTTAAAGGTGACCCGAGAAGCCATCTCCCTTCGGTTAAAAGCCATGGGAAAGATACAAAAGGTGGGGAAATGGGTTTCATACTTTCGAAATTCCGGTTTCATACTTACACACCTGGTAAATTAAGCCAACTTTGAGTGTGAATATCTCGGGTTCGGGACGGACAAACTTGTTTCAACTGCACAAATGTTTGGATTACCTTTTAAATAACCGTTATGACAAATTACAACCATTTCCGCTAAATAAACGATCCTTGAAGCTTTTCTATTGTTGATCAGTTTGGAAGAACCCCCTTGGATTTCCAATACGTGATGAGAAAGACGTGCGACAACATGTGCGGTTTTCCAAAATAAATAATCCTAATTGCTAAATAGCTGCACTATTTTTAATTAGAAAAAAACCTATGGAAAAGGAGATAGACTATGGAAAAGGTTCCATAGTCACGATGAGCAGCATTTGCTTTCAAATATATTGGAAATAAATTTTTGGAAACCTCGATGATATTATGTATACCGAAGCATTGCCAAGTTTAATTGCGGGTGTTAATCCACCATACCTGTTACATTGAAATTTTTTGCAGCAGTCTGTTCAATGATTTTCGAAAAATTCCTCGAAAGTTTTTTTTTCAAGATTTTTATAAAGATTCTTTTGAAGATTCCGTTCATGCATTCTGTTCTGTATTGCATTACATCCACTATCATATTTATCTTCAAGAGATAATGTTCGTTACAGCAAAAAATGTTTGCCATTATTTTGAAAATTTGAAAAAACTCTTCTTGATTGACTGAGTCTTTATCGGTAATAGTAAAGCAATATATCGAAGCTTTACTATCGATAATCAGTTTGTAATGAACATCTTGGATTACCAAAACAAAATAAGAAAAACGTACGTGTGACGACACACAGTGGTCCCGAATCGCCAAAAGCTGGCCAAAAGTCGAAAAAAAAAATTTCTAGGGACTTTCAATGGTTGGAATAGTTGTAGTGGTACCTCTAGTATGTATTATAACCGTTAAGAAAAGGGGAGCGTCCATACCTGGCTCAGGAAACCATTTTATTCGTGAGCGTCGAGCCGACCGCATTGTTTGCTCGTCGCGCGGAAAAATAAGACGAAAGTTTCGACGCGTCTGGAAGAGTGAAAAGTTAACGGATTTGGATTTTACAAAATGGATTCTTCTCCAGAAAGTAAGTACAATTTAAGTGTGTTGCTCAAAATTATCGTTAACGATGTATGAAATTGTAAGTCATTAATGAAAGTAGTGGTATTTTTCTTGGTTATGTTCTGAAAAGTCGTGGTAGGAAAAGCAATGAGTCAAAACCCCTATCGACCCCCGCTCTTAAACTAAATGGAAATTGTTACTTAGACATTTCTTCAAAACATCCAAAAATTAGCTGCTCGTAGCTGCTCCTTCGGTTTTGAGTGTAATTTTTATGCCCCCCCGGCAGTAAAAGTTTTAAATGGCATATACGTGTATTTTACACGGTCAACAATTTGAACAATTTTTCAACTTAGTCAATACTCATATAAAAATTTAAAACTTGGCACATATATTCCCCACAGTAGAAGATATAATTGTAGTAGTTTATGAAATTTTTTATCCTCGTTTTTTGAATATACACTCTCACTCAAAGGGTGCTACACTAGTCGAAATTTTGTCGCACTAAAAATTCAATAGTGGAGGCAAAAATGCTTTCTGCAGTTTTTTGTAATTTTCGCGTCTGAAATATTGTTCATAGGAAATTGATAAAGATAATTCTTCTATTAATGTTATTTTGCATTTCCTACAGATCCTCTGGATAATACCGACAAAATTTCTTTCACGAGAAAGGAAATTTACATACTTGTGAAATCGGTATTAAAAGAAAATATCAACATTGTCACTGACATTGTTAAAATGGAGGTGTCAAAACAATTGAAGCATCCATACATTTTGTCGAAAAATCTGAAAGATGCCATGGGTAGATTGATATCGAATTTCAAAAAGAGGCGGCAAGAAGCGAGGAGGGACGCAACCAAATTCTTCAATAAATTCGATGAGTGGCTCAACGTTCCTGTGTCTTTCACGATTGAAAAGGAACGTTTGAAGACTTCCACGGAAAACACAATGAAGCGTCCTTCTACGGAAAACACAATGGGGCATCCTTTTACGGAAAGCACAATGGGGCGTCCTTCCACAAGCTGGGGCGATTTAAGTGATCGGTCAAAACGTAGGAAGACGGAAAAGGTTCGAAAAGAACATACCGTCCACGAATTGGACTACGCTACACAAATGGGTCTCCGGGCTTCTGGAAATTTACAAGCTTCAAAGGTAATTAGTGATGTCACAGAAGGCAGTCCATCAAAAGCATCACAGTACCGTAAGTCTATGGAACGCGTTTCAGAAGATGTACTGTCAGGCAACAAAGCATTATCACTTGTGGTAGAAGGTAAAATGACCAAAAGTCAATACCAATTACTACGTTCTGTAAGCTTGAAAAAAAATTGTAAATTATACCCGCCTTATAAATGTATATTGGATTCTAAAAAAAAGTGTTACCCTGCAAAGTCAGAAATTTCTGTAACTGAAAGTGGAGCCACAGTTGGACTTCAAGCATTGCTAAATCATACAGCTGAAAGAATATTAACGGTACAATCGGACGTTATTGGAAGTCTTCCTGAAAACAAAGTTGGTAATTCAGAATTGATATGCAAGTAGGGATGCGATGGAACTTCTGGTCAAAGTACTTACAAACAAAAATTTAACGATGGAGACGGCAATAAATCCGATGCCAACATTTTCTTTATTTCACTTGTTCCCTTGCAAATCTTTGATAAAGTCAATCCACACGTGATTATTTGGAAAAATCCTCGTCCTTCGTCACCAAGATTTTATCGCCCAATTAAAATTGAATTCTTTCACGAAACTGCCGAAGCAACTAGGGCAGAAGTTGATTGTATCCAAGCGAAAGAGAGAAACCTCGTGCCCTTTGAAACTGTAATTGGCGGCAAAAAAATTAACATCAATTTCAAACTTGTGTTGACAATGATAGATTCGTTACTTCCTATCGGACAAATGTCTGAAGAAGCTCAGGAATCATGCAATAAGTACATTAAAAGATTCAGAGAAGATTTTTCACGAAAATGTAACCGCATCAAAAACATGGAAGACATTTTTTGCAGATGTTTAGTAACGTCAGATCCAGTTATATCCAGTTTGCGAAAACTTCCTTCGAAGAAACTAAGATCATTATCCCCATACGCGGTAGAACTATTGATTCCACCTTCAGTTCCAGAATTAAGGCAGATGTTTTCTGATGATACGAGCGATACATGTGTTGATGATGACAGTTCACAGGACAGTGATTAATTGTAAAAAAAGCTAAAATTATATCGATTAGAAATAAAAGAATGAAAGAAATATATTATGAATGTTCATTGTCATTGTAATAATGATTATAATGACTGTATTCCAATCCTCTTCTTCCCAAGTCTTCAAGTCTTCAAATGTCACCCGAATTGAATACGTTTTTGACGAAATTTCCCGCCATATTGGATCTGCCATTTTGTTTTGCTAAATTTTGACTTCATATTCGCAGTCAGCGACCCCGAAAACCCCGGAGTACAGACTTTCACCCGAATTGAATACATTTTCGACTTTTGGCCAGCTTTTTGGGATTTGGGACCACTGTGCGACATGAGCGTTTTTCAAATAAGTAATTCTAATTGTTGAGTTGCCGCGTTTTTTCAAATATGAAATGATACCGTTTCCATAATCACGATAGGCTGCATTAGCTTCCAAATTTATCGTAACTGGATTTTCGGAAACATTGATGAAATCCCTTTCGGCCCTTTGATGAAAAATGTATGCTGAAAAATCCTCAAACAATTCAGCAACCAACCTTAATGCGCTTTTATGAAAAATATTAATGCGATAAAATCTTTCGAAATATTGTGATTATCATGCTCGTACATGGTTTTAATCTGCAATTCTATTATATTGCATTTACTATACAGAATGTATCCTAATCCACGATCACAGAGAGTTTGCAGTCTCCCACGGAGGAATTTAAAAAAAATTGTCCTGCGACCTTTCGTCGCCGAGTTATGAGCACTTTAAAAATCTTTCCAAAACCTTGTAAAGAGTCAAGCATTGGATCCTGAACGAAACTCCTCACAAGATTTTCGGAAAGATTCTTCACAAGATTTTTTTACTTACAAAATCTCCAAGAATCTTGAAAAGAGTTCTGGACCCTATGTTTGACTCTTTCCAAGATTTTTGAAAAGATTCTTGTAAAGAATCTTGGAAAGATTCTTATAAAGAATCTTGGAAAGATTCTTGTAAAAGATTCTTGTAAAGAATCTTTCTACGTTGGTAATCTTGTTCAGGATCGAATCTTTGCAAGATTCTACGGAAGAGTCTTTACAAGATTCTTATCAAGATCCTTTGCAAGATTTTCTGAAAGATTCTTCGATTCATTACAGGAAAGAATCTTGGGAAGACTATTTACTGCGAATTAAGAAATCTTCTAAAGAATCTTTCCAAGAATCTTGTAAGGAGTCTTGTTCCGGATCCAATGCTTGATTCTTTTTAAGATTCTTCGCAAGATTTTTTGAAAAATTCTTTACAAGATTTTTTTCCTATGCTAAAATGGTTTGGGCTTCTCAAAACCTCACAAAAAAATAAAAACTGACCAATTCGGATCAATTTTCGGAAATGAAGAAATTTGAGAAAATCGAAAAACTTCGCTTCCGGAACAAGACTCTTTACAAGTTTCTTGGAAAGATTCCTTACAAGATTCTTTCCACGATTCGTTTCTATTCGTTTCCCAAGATTTTTTACCTCCACGTAAATAGTCTCTCCAAGAATCTTTGAAAGAATCTTTGAAAGAATCTTTCCGAGAATCTTGTAAAGATTCTTGTTCCGGATCCCAGGCTTTCCGCTTTTCAAGCTTCTTTGCAAGGTTCTTAGAAAGATTCTCCACGAGATTTTTGACTTACAAGATCTTTGCGATATCATTGGAAAAATTCTTTACAAGATTTTTTACTTCGGAGTAAATAGTCTTTCCAAGACTCTTGTAAAGAATCTTTCAAAGATTCTCGGAAAGATTTTTTACAAGACTTTTTACTTACAAGACTCTCTTCAAGATTCTTGGAAAGATTCTTTGCGAGATTTTTTTACTTCGGAGTAAATAATCTTTCCAAGAATCTTGTAGAGAATTTTTTCAAGAATCTTGTAGAGAACCTTTTCAAGAATCTTGTAGAGAATCTTTCCAAGAATCTTGTAGAGGCTCGGCTACGCGCGAGCGTGATTATGATGTAATCAAAATAAGCGTGACATTGGGCTAAGCGCGTATCGAGATTACAGAATATTCTCAATATTCTTAATTGAGGTATCTGGGGCATAACATCCCTCCCCCCTTAAAAAAGAAAAAAGATAATTTCTTCTTGCTCGTCTCCGGTGAGCCAAAAGTTTCTTGTTGTATTTTATAACTGTTATTTTTCCCTATGCTGCTCCTTGTAAAGTTTTGTGGATACAGCTTTTTCGTACCCATTTGTAGATAAGGTACCCTAAAAATATTAGTAATGCTATCGTACCGACGGAATATGCTCCGTAATATGCCATTCGAGCTGGGCGAGATGGGTTAGGTCCATTTCGATCGCCACGGTCCAAACATCCGTACATACGTTCAAGATTCCTATTTTTCCATAGTAGATGGCCGGGCCATCGTTGAGCGCTCGTATTTCGTATGCCGTGTGTGCTGAATTTAGCAGACTCAGCAGTATTGCCCTGCAAAAAAAAATCTGCTCACGGCGTTCCTCCGCATTGAGGAAATACAATTTTTTGAAAGAGAGCATGCAGGAAGGGGAAGTAACTCGTCGTCGAGCCTTCCTATATAATGATGCTTCTACTCTGTGTTTTTATCCATTTGAAAATTCTTATTTCATCGTGTTTTTCCTGCCGAAGATTAGCAAAGGATTTTCTTTTCGCAAAATTATTATTTTTTCTAGTTTTTTTATTATATATATATATATATATATATATATATATATATATATATATATATATATATAATTTTTTTTTCCATCGAATGCGTATGTCTCCTGTGCCGGAGATAATTATAGTGGCATCCGTCTTTGCGCGGATCTCCGTCCTCACTCCCGAAGAATTGAATAGACGATTCTCTATTCGCTAACGTCAGGAGGTGGTTTCTCGGTTGCAATCTTCCGAGATTCGTCTTCAGCGAGCTGAGCTTGCGGCCGACCTTGAAGATTTGTGGGATCCTACGTACTGCCGTGAAGATTATGATTTCTTCGGGCTCTGCCGCATATTTCAGAGATTTTTATCTCCGTGGTCTACGCCCGATATGAAGGAGCAAGAGATGAGGCGGTACTTGCAGTTTTTCAAAATTTAATAAATGGCAATTAGTTCTTTTTGGAACTGAATTTTAATTTTTTATTTGTTATTTCCCTCGCTCCTCTTTCGTTTTCCAATTTAATAATCGACGTATGGTTTGAGGCGATTTGCGTGAACCCTTACGTTCCGACGACCGGTGCGGATTACGTAGTTGCAAAGTGATTCAACCTTCTCTATTACGTAGGGTCCGGTCCACTTGGGCGTGAGTTTTGCGGATCTCCCTCTTCGGACTGTGTCGTCATGTAGGAGAATTTTTTCTCCTTTTTTGAAATTTTGTATTTTCGATTTTTTATCGTATTGTTGCTTAGCTTGCTCCTTGGCGGCTCGTCAGTTTGCTCGGGCCGCAGTCCAAGTTGCTCTCAGTCGTTCTCTCAATTCGTTTGCGTAATCTTCGAAGGAATACGTCGTTCTTGGCTGCTTCTGTAACGCAGTCGGTAATTCTGCCTCGTTTCCATAAACTAGGCTATGTGGTGTATACCCTGTAGAAGTATGGGGCGTCGTATTGTACGTAAACATTGCGCACGGTAGCCAGGCGTCCCAATTCATCTGACTTCGCATCCGCGTAGCCCTTCACATATTCAGCTAGCGTTCGGTGGGAGCGCTCTAATGCCCCGTTAGTTTCAGGGTGGTATGCAGTGGTCTGTATTTTTTCGATGTGCAATACCTTGCATACCACCTTGAATGTTGCGCTTAGAAAGTTTGTGCCTCGATCCGTGAGTACCACGTCCGGCGTGCCGTGTCGACAAATTATTTCTTCGGCAAACGCTCTCGCAACTTCGTTCACTTGCTGATTTTGCAAAGGTATAGCTGCACTGTATTTTGTCAGCAAATCTTGTAAAGTAAGTATATATTTATTTCCCTTTTCTGTCTCTGGTAATGGTCCAACGATGTCCATGGCACATTTTTGGAAAGCCTTAATCGGCGTATCCGTGATGACCATCGGCATTTTCGTCATTGGTCGACTTTTATTACGTTGGCACTTGTCACATCGTCCCACGTAGTCCTCTATGTCCTTCCTCATCCTGGTCCATTTATATTCTAGCTGCATTCTTTTCAGCATTCGGGCAACTCCTTGGTGCCCCCCTAATGGAGCATCTTGTAGAATTTTAATTTTTTCATCTTCTCCCAACGATTCCGTACCTGTTTCGTCATCGTCCTTTTTGCAAGCCAGCAATTTTTGTTCCCGTGTGTTCGTGTCATCGAGCTCTTGCTCGAGTTCGTTCGTTGCGGCGTTTCTCTCTTCCCCCTGTGAGGATGGTTCTCCGCTGTTTTCATCCTTTTTGCTGACGTTGTATTTACCTGTGGCGTTCTTATTTGTTTTTGAGCGTGTTATTGCGTATATGCGACTCAGCGCATCTGCATTGGTATTACGTTTACCGGCTTTGTATTCGACGTTGATTTCGTGTTCTGATAATTTTATTTTCCACCGCATAAGCCTAGACCCGGGGTCTTTTACGCTGAAAAGCCAAGTCAAAGGTTCGTGGTCGGTTACGACGGTAAATTTTGTACCATACACGTAAGGTCGAAATTGAGAGATTCCCCATACGATGGCGAGGAGCTCTTTTTCCGTGGTAGTATAATTTTGTTCTACTTTATTAAGCGTTCTACTAGCGTAGCAGATGGGCAAATCCTCGCCCACTATTCCTTGTGACAGGATTGCCCCTATCGCCCTATCCGATGCATCTGTTGTAACTATAAAGGGTTTTTTAAAATTCGGATATTGCAGTACCGGTGCTGTCGTAAAGATCGTTTTCAAATCCTCAAACGCTTGCTCCTGTTTTGGTGTCCATTCGAAAGTTACATTTTTCCTAATTAAATCGCCAAACCCTTGACCGATTTAATTAGGAAGGATGTTACTTTCGAATGGACACCAAAACAGGAGCAAGCGTTCGAGGATTTGAAAACGATCCTTACGACAGCACCGGTACTGCAATATCCGAATTTTTAAAAAACCCTCCATAGCCAATCCTAAAAAAGATTTAATACCTTTCACGTTCTTTGGAGTTGGAAATTCTTTTACTGCGATGATTTTGGCCGGATCTGGACGTACACCATCTTCCGAGATCACGTGCCCTAGATAATGTGTTTCTTTTCTCAGAAATCGACATTTTTCCGGTTGCAGAGATAATTTTGCTTCTCTGAGGCGTTGAAAAACTTCTCGAAGTCCCTGATTATGCTCTTTTAATGTTGACCCGAATATTACTATATCATCAAGATAAACGTAGCATTTTAGCCCTTCGAGGCCCGCCAGCACTGTATTCATCAACCGTTGGAAGGTCGGTGGCGCGTTTTTTAGGCCAAAGGGCATTCGAGTGAATTCGAAATGTCCTTGTGGCGTCGAAAATGCCGTTTTTTCCTTATCCTTGTTAGCCATTGGGATTTGGTGAAATCCTGACGCTAGATCAAGCGTGGTGAAGTAGTGAGCTCGACCAAGTTGGTCCAGAATTTCCGAAATATTTGGTAACGGGTATCAGTCACCGATTGTGGCGTTCCATTGACTACGACTTGGCTGTATTATCCCATTCTGTATTATTTCGTTGGTTTGTTTCCGTACTTCCTCTTTGTGCGCCTCTGGTAGCCGATAAGGGTTGACCTTTATCGGTAGTACCTTTTCCTTTAAGGGTATGGTGTGCTCTATCATGCTCGTACACGGCAATAGATCACCCTCGAGGTGAAAGATACATATCTTCGTTGTCCTCACAGATTTCTCTTAACGCCTTTTCTTCTTCTTCGTTGAGGTGCGTGGTATCCACCGCCCCCCTTATTCGAGCGAGTCGCGTGCCACGCTCATTTTTGCTGACGCCGCTCGTGACGCCTGCCGTGCAGACGTCTTGCCCGACAGTCGGATTTTTTGTTGACTCCAAAATTTTGAGTGTCACCGTCGGGCGATCGACCTCGATTTCTTCCATTGTAGTATTTGCTATGCTTACTACGCAGCTGTTTCCTTGAGGGGCAGTGACACACGTACCAATGATGACTTCCTTTGCAACAGCACATTTTTCGATGACTCCGGCGAACTTGCTGCTGGTTGCTACGTGCGTAATATTTTCACTACGTGGGGGTAACTTTATTTTCAAATTGCCGTCTATTAGAGGCATTAAATGTCCGTATATTTCTATTACTTTCCCCCAAAGGGTGCTTACGTTGTGCGCTTTCATAAAATCCATACCCAAAAATCCATTCACTCCCAGGTGCACGTCGTCAGGGAGTACGCAAGATAGTTGTTTTATATTAACTGCTGGGGTTACGAGCTCGATTTCCGCTATATATAGGGCTTTTATTTCTCGGCCTCCCATCCCTTTGATGATCATTTGTACTTCGCGTAATTCGGTGTCTTCTTTTAACGCATTTTTGCTGATGATGCATACTTGAGCGCCAGTGTCGGCTTTTAATGCCAACATTTCTCTTTTACTCGTGGGTGACTCGATGTGGAAATCGTTTGTTGCCTCGACGGGTGGTGTCATTTCTCCGACGTATGTGCCTTGTTCCATACCTCGCCTTGTTCCTCCCTTCCTTGACCTACGGTGAGCGTGTTGATGGACACTGACCCGACCGTTATTATCTTATCTTTGTTTTTTTTGAAAACCGGGATTATGCGTTGCTCGAGGAGGCTTGTTTTCCTGTTGACCGTCCTTCTTGTTTTCTAATCGAGTTCGTCATAGTTTCCATACGTGACCCGGTTTTTTGCAGTAATCGCAAATTATTTTTGCCTCGTTGACTTCCTTACTTTGTCGTGGTGCCGGGAGACAAAATAGTCCCGATTTTCGACAGTCACGTGCGACATGTCCTATTTTTCCACAAGCGAAACAGCCCTGCCCCGTTGGCTTACCTGAATTCTGGGCCTGTCGGGCATTGTTGCCCTGCTGTCGTTCCCCGTGGTTCCCTCCTGAGCACATGCCGGCCATTTTTTCGATCTCGATGGCTCCTACTATAGAGTCGTGTAAGCTCTGATAATTTCTAGAGCGTACGATAGTCTGAATTTCTTTAGTAAGGCCATTTTCAAAATTCATCTGGGCGCTTTTTCGAATGGCTTGTTCGATGAAACGAGCTCCCTGCGGCTCTGTATTTTCGCACAGTTTTTCAATTACCTCTACCGTTATTTTTTCTGCTCGTGTCGCGTATGTGGAGACCGCTTCTTTGGCTCCTTATCGTAATAGATAGAATTCGTACTGCAGAGAAGCGAGTGATTTGCGCTTGCCATATAATCCTTCAAGCTTGATTTTCAGATCTTTTAAAGTCGAGATTGTCTTGTGTTTCATTTCCCTGGTGGCTCGATCCTCGAGTTTGCCGCTACGGATGAGAGCGAGTAATGTCGCTCGCTGGCGGGGTCTCACCATGTCTCATACGATTTCGCGCGATAATATGAATCCGTCGAGTTTGCTTGGGTCATTTCCGTCGAAGCTTTTGATATAGCGGAGAGCTAACCCAAGATCGAGGTACTCGTTCTCTTCTTCTGGGCCCTCATTGCGTCTTTCATTTATTCGACCGGCGCGGCGGGCGAGAAGGTTCTTCCGCTCCTTCTTGTAATCGGCGTGTTAAAGCGTTCATTGATCTTTCCATCGAATCTAAACGTCTGTCCCCCCTTGCGCCAGTCTCTAGCGGTTCGTCGACTTCCTCATTTACGGTTTGCAAGTCAGTAAATAGAGTCCTTCTTACTGGCGGCATAGTGGCCCTTGGTAATCCGTATATTTCACTATCGGTCTGTTGAAAGTTCGTAGTAGTGGTTTCGAGGCCCCAGTCATTGACGCTCTGCCTTCGATCTCCGTTTTCTTGACGTAGTTGCAGTCTCATTAGGTCGATTTTCCTGTCGACCGATCGGGGTGATATTTTCGTATTTTCACCGCCATTTGGATTTTCCTGACTGGACGCCATGTTGTCCTTTAGCCTAGATTCGAATATGCTTTCGTCGAGTCCCGAAAAATCGTCTTCAGTGTCGTAAGCGGCTCCTCTGTGCGTAGTTATTCGAAAAACGGATTTGGAGAGCGTTTTGAGCTCGTCCCTTCCTCACTATCAGTGGAATATTGCTTGAGAATTCTTTTTGTTCGAGCTGATATTTCTATCAGGGCGGCTTCTAATCCACATGTGGCTTCTGGTAGCAAGGATTCTAGTGACCTCTGTCTTTGTAGCGAACCTTCACCTTCCACTCCTGTGGTTTCTGGTAAAAAAGATTCTAGTGACCTCTGTTTTTGTAGCGAACCTTTAGTCCCTGTTGGCGTCACAGGGGTGCCCATGTGACCCTTCACTTTTTTTCAATACTTATGCGACTCTTTGTTCGAAACTTTTCGCACTATTGCTTTTTAAATTCACGTAAAGAAATGTGTGTGTGAGTAAATGTGGTGTCACTTACAGTGTACCTGTTCTCCACATTTCTGGATGCCCTTCGTTTTTGACGACAGTGGCTCCCCCTTGATACTGCTTGGCGTCCCTTCGCTGATGCTCTTCGGTAACGCCCTTGGAGGATGCTGCAGCTAGACCTCGGATCCCCTCGGTTGGTTCTATTCGCGTCTCTTCTTAGATGACGGCTCGAATTCACTGATTTTTTCTGACGTTTATCGTCCGTAGTTCTCGTGGGCCCTTATCTCGCCTTTGAGCCTCTTCTTCACCAGTCGCTTCGGTGGCTTCTGCTTATTTGTGTGCAGGACCGTATCTTGATTTATAATCTTTAGTAAAAAATATTCTTTTGACGTGGTTCGTATTTTTCGGTCTGGCATCCCACCGCTGCCACCAATGTTGTGTTGCCGAAACTCAGCTAGCTAGTCTGGGTCTCGATGTCGTAGTAAGTTCAGGATTTAGCCAGTGAAGGGTTAGAACCCAAATGAAAGAACCAATGTTTTATATGAAAAGAATAATTTATTACCTTAGATTGATAAATTGACGTATAGTGTTACAGCTTTTCTTTACTGATAACTGTCCTATTGTAAAGCTCCTTGCTCGAGTTCTACCGAACCAACCGTACAGTATCTTGAATCAGTTTTACACTGCCTTCTGCTGGCTCTCTGGTCCGTTATATACGGGTGAGAGAGCAGCCGCATCAGCATTTTCATATTGATTATTTACTGTTATTTATCTTTCGTTTACTAATAGAAAATGTTTATCTATTCTCGTAATTCGGTTAAGACAATAAGAATTACGAGACTTTTTTATTTATTCTTGGAAATGCTGATTTGGCTTTTGGCGATGAGCTCGATGCGTCGATGTCTCAATCGTCAAAACGCTGACTCGGCAGTTTACCTGCTCGATTCTCGGCTACGCGCGAGCGAGTTATGATGTAATGAAAATAAGCGTTGAAATTGGGCTAAGCGCGTATCGAGATTACAGAACATTCTCAATATTCTTAATTGAGATATCTGGGGCGTAACAGAAGTAAATAGTCTTTCCAAGAATCTTTCCATGAATCTTATAAAAAGTCTTGTTCCATGCATTGGTTGCAAATTTGCCCATCTGATCGCCATAAAAGTGACAAACGCGAAATGAACGTTAAAACCACGAACAAAAATACTCGAAGTTCGGAAAATCTTTCAAACACTGTCCAATCTTCTTAGCATACTGGGATCACTTTGAAAATATGCTCGAGAGTCTTTCCAAGATTCTGTACGAGATTATTTTTTGAACAAACTCATGAAAACGAAGAATCTTTTCAAGAATATTTTCGAGAATCTTTCCAAGAGTCTTTTCAAGAGTTCCTCTCCAGATCGTATACCAGACTCTTTTCAAGATTCTTTCAAAGATTCTTTTAAAGATTCTTTCAAAGATTCTTTCAAAGATGCTTTTAAAGATTTTTTTAAAGATTCTTTCCAAGATTCTTTTTTTCTACGCGGATGTTTGCGATAAACATGTAAAAAAAGCTCAAAAAATGTTTTTTTTCTTTTAATAATGATTTTGAACTTAAGGGGCAATAAACATGATCCTTGAATTTTTTTGGAAAAAACAATTTCAAAAAAATCAAAAACACAAATTTTGGAATTTTTTTTTTATTTTTTTTTTCATCAACTTCATTGCTGTTTGCGATGAAAATAGAGGAAATGATCGAAAAAAAAATTCTTTATTTTTATTTTCATAATGATTTTGAAGTGTTAAGGGGTAGTAAACATGATCCTTTAGCTTTTTTTCAAAAATTGGATTGCTTGAAACAAAAAAACCGTTCGATAGATCAAATTGAAACTTTACAGGGATTTCTCGTGTATATTGAGCTGTAAAAGTCACGCTGAACATTAGTCGTTTTGCCAATATTTTGAATTTGGCCGTTGATTTTCTAAAAAACCATAAATAGCCCTTTTTCTCTTGTTTTTTCAAATTCATGGGTACCACGAAATTTTTTTTTTTTTAACTATCGACAGACTTTGTAGAGCATTGATTCGAGTTTGTGAAACGTTTTTTCTAATTTGTGTGCGATCATTGGTTGCTGAGATATAAATGGTCAAACAGAAAAAAGTCTTTTTTCGTAAAAGCTCGATATCTTTTTCGACCATTTTTCGATATCGAAAAATGGTCGCGGCGAGGCCCTAAAAAGGCAAATTGAAGCTAAATAAATAAGCTATCTGGCCCTTGTAATGTTTCAGCTGGAAGATTTTTTTCCAAAAATAACAGCTAATAAAAAGCGATGCAAGTTCGCCAAATTTTTTTTCTTGTGGTATTTGTCATAATTTCATGAAACCTGTAGCATTGAAATTTTTGTTGCCAAAAGATCTGAAAACGAGAAACTTCAAGCTTCACAATGCTTTTTTCTTAAACCTCGATACAACCATTTTTCACTGAGATACAGCATTGTTAGAAACAACTAAAAATTTGGGAATTTTTTTTGATCATTTAATTCTTTCCACTAGTGTAACTTTATTGTTAAAAAATATGGAAAGTAAAAATTAGATAAAACTTTAAAGTTTATATAATTCTATTGTGAAAAATATTGAAAGTTTGAATAAGATTAAACTTGATAATTTATATAATTTTAATCTTGAAAATTATTAAAAGTTAAAATAAGATTAGTTTAAATAACTTTATTGTTAAAAATATTAAAAGTTAAAATTATATTAAATTCTATATGTATGTTTATTGTGCCCTCGAAGGGTTTACAAGGCTACCGTTTCTTCCTCCTTTACATTTTTTTCTTATCCTAATATCGCCGCAGTAGTAGGTGTACCACTATGGGGCCCCCCACTCCTATCCCCACTCCTACCCCCACCATGCGGTCTCCGCCACTGAAATAATGTTCCCCTACCAACGAGGAAATTTATGGCGGCGATAATGATAGCGCGGGGGGAGGAGGGGGTGGGCAAGGGCCCCATAGCAGTACATTATTATTATTATTATTATTATTATTATTATTATTATTATTATTATTATTATTATTGTTATTATTATTATTATTATTATTATTATTATTACTATTATTATCATCATTATTATTATTATCCCGTGTGGGGTTTTTCCGACCCCCATCGGGCGCGTCTCCAGGTGGCGGATAGGGGAATGCTCGGCAGATATGTCGGGTAGGTGGGGCATAATATACCACCCGCGAACCAAAACGAAAACTTGCATGCAGAAGAGTACACATCTGTTCCAGCTTCGGGCGGTGTGTTCACCAGTGTCTGTCATCATGTTGATGCGGCTGGGAGTCATGCATTGATCGGTACATACCTCAGCACACTGGGAGTGCCCTCAACCGACGTAGGGTTTTCCTCTGCACCGGTGAAAGGGCTGCCGTGAGCTTGCTCTGCCGAGGTGGCAACTGGGGTGTGTACCTGGAACCAGCCCCTTCGGGCCCCGATCAGGAAGTGTGCATTGAATGCAGCTGTCGGAGGCTGCATTGCTACGGGCGAGCGCTGATCCGTCCGTGTTTTCCGGGATCGGCTAAGCGTAGGTAAGGCCTCAGGGAACTGGGGTAGGAGTCAGAGTACTCCGAGGGTATACCCGTTCCTGACTATTACGGCCCACCCCTTTGCACACGAAGCGCTGGTTCAACCCAAGAGAAAAAAATGTGAAACATAAATGGAAACAACGAAGGTTCGGTGGGCGACGAGGCACCTTTCCTCGTAAAGCTGCTTATCGAAAGTGATAGGAGGGTGGCGGCAGGCCTTGATAAAATGCACAGGCTCTTCAAGACCATGAAGGAAGCCTTAAAGAAGCAGCCGAACGTCAAT
This sequence comes from Alloplasta piceator, assembly GCA_946863875.1. Lineage (NCBI taxonomy): Eukaryota > Metazoa > Arthropoda > Insecta > Hymenoptera > Ichneumonidae > Alloplasta > Alloplasta piceator. The sequence continues at coordinate 24,313,326 of OX333078.1, forward strand.
AAGACAATTAAGGACGGGCTGCCTGCCTTGGTGGAGCATTTGGAGGAGCTCGAGGAGGGCCGACGGCCCATCAAGCAGGCTCATCGCCTTTTGGAGGGACCAAGGCTCTCTAGGGCCAGGCACCATAGCTATCCTACACCGGGAACGAGCTTCTCGTGTGAGCCACCGGAAACACTTCCTCCCGCGAAGGCAGGACAGAAGAAGAGGATGGCGACGAGCCCGCCTGTACCTCCAGCGATGGAGGTACGGTCGAAAAAAAATAAAAAAGAAAAGGAGAGCTCACCGAAGAATGCCTGGACGGAAGTCCAGCGCAAGAAGGGAAAGCAGGAGCGAAACAAAGCGGGTAATGTTACGGACGCGTCGGGCTCACAAGCCAACAAGCCCGCAAAAATGCCCCAACAGGCGGCAGCCGCTGCTAAAAAGCCACCCTCGAAAAAGTCGCCACCAAAAAACCCGGAAGCGATCTTGTTGAAACCAGCGGAGGGAAAAACCCATACGGACATTCTAAATGTTGTCCGCAAAGAGATGAATCCCGAAACCCACGGGGTCAACGTTCGGGCGATCCGGCGCACACGAGCAGGAGAAGTGCTACTCGAGCTGCGAAACTCATCGGCCGAGTCACGAGCTGCGTTTTCAGCTGCCCTCCAGGAAGCAGCTGGAAGCAGGAGCAGCGTCAGGGAATTGGTCCCAGAGGCATGCCTCGAGATCTGAGACCTTCATAGCTGCTCCACGAAAACAGAGGTCGAGGAGGCGATCAGAATAGCCCCGGGGTGCTGGGGCCCCCTGCACGTCGCATTGACCCGGCCGAACGCGCGGGAACAGGTCACCGCCATCGTCACCATTGACGAATTAGCCGCGAGGACTCTGCTGCAAACCGCTTGCGTCAAGATTGGCTGGGTCAATTGCCAAATCCGGAGGAGAGTGGAAGTACCGAGATGCTTCAAGTGTCTCGGCTACGGGCACCACAGTACCCGGTGCAAGGGCACTGACCGGGGAAGTCTGTGCTTCCGGTGCGGCAAGGAGGGACATTGGGCAGGTGACTGCGATGCTGAACCCTTTTGTTTCCTCTGCTTGGCCGTGGAAGGTAAACCAGACTCCAAACGTCACATGGCAGAATCGGGGCGGTGCGGGGCATTCCGCAAAGCCCTCAGCGATGCCAGAGGCGAGTAATGGTGGTCGTCCTGCAGGGGAACATGAATAGGAGCCGGATAGCCGACGAACTTCTGGCCCAAATATGTTTCGAGAAAGCCGCTGATATAGTTCTGGTCAGCGAGCAATATCGAAACAGAGAAGGGCCAGGATGGTATTCGGACCTCCTAGGCACGGCAGCGATTTGGATTCCAAATCGACGACGTTTCTACGTCGTCGACCATGGCTCCGGGAGCGGCTTTGTTTGGGTGAGGTCCAGAGGCGTTATCTATGTCAGCTGTTACTTCACCCCAATCGCAGACTTTCAGGCCAAAATCGATGGTCCAGAGGACGCTATCCGGGACATGGAGGGTGAGCTGGTAGTAGCCGGAGACTTCAATCCAGGGGTGAACCCTGGCCAGATTTCCAGGGTGAACGCGTGTTGGACATGGCGTCCAGACTTGGGCTAGCTGTATTGAACACTGGGTTAACGTCCACCTTTCGGAGGCCAGGGTACAGAGAAACCATCATAGATGTTTCCATGGTGACGGAAAACCTGGTATCGCGAGTCCAGGACTGGAGGGTAATCGAGGACTTCACAGGCAGCGATCACCAATACATCACGTTCTGCGTACGTGATGTAGCTCCGGTCCAGACAAGAACACCACGAGGACCTACCAGGTGGAACAACGATAAGATGGACCCCCAGAAGCTGTCTCCGGCGCTCTTACGTGGCTGGCAAACCCTTGAAGAGCTCCCTCACCCTGCGCGCGCTGAACAGACGGTGGATATAGTAATGACCCACCTCCATCAGGCCTGCAGCGATGCCGTGCCGAAAAGAATTGCACGGGATAACAGACGCCCCGTGGACTGGTGGATAAATGAGATCGCGGAGCTGAGGCGGGAGTGGCTTCGCTTGAGAAGACTATCCCTCAGAGCCGCGACACCGACGCAGCCCCTAGCACTGCCGCCTATAAAGCGGCAAGAAAAGTGCTCAGACGGACCATCAATAGGAGTAAGCACCGATGATGGAAGAAGCTTGGTGAGGATCTAAACGAGGATCCTTGGGGATTAGGGTACAATCTGGTCCTCCGCAAACTAGGGGCGTTCTCTGAAAGCTAGTGATGGCAATATTTGATGAATGTATCGATATTTGGTATCGATACGTATTGGTGGTCTGAGTATCGATACAGGTGTAATATCGGGAATGCGATATCGATATCACCGATATCGATACTCAAATAAAAATGCAAACAAACCTCAGTTCGAAATAAAAACAGTAGTTTTATACCTCAGTCGGTAACAAAAAACTGTAGTTTCTTACCTCAGTTGGTAACAAAAAACTGTCGTTTGTACCTCAGTCGGTAACAAAACCGGTAATTTTTTGCCACAGTTGGTAACACAAACTCAATAAAAATCGGTTGTATCGAAATTTCGATATTTATGTATTGCGTATCGATACTTGAAAATATCGTAACGCCAAGAATCGATACAAAATATCGATATTTGGGTCGAAGAGTATCGATATTCCAAATATCGATACTGTATCGCCCATCACTACTGAAAGCGCTCCCACAGATGCGGGGATCATTGGTGGTATCGTCGATGCCCTTTTCCCCAATCAACCCAGGCAACCGGGTCGACCTCGAATACCCGGGGATGCACCACCACCCCCTTTTACGGAGGAGGAACTGAGGTGCGTGGCGCGGTCCTTCAAAAACAAGAAGGCACCAGGCCCTGATGGCTTGCCAGCAGAGGTGCTGAAAGCCACAGTTGAAAGGCATCCAACGCTCCTCCTCACTATGTATAACGCCTGCCTACAAGCAGGGGTTTTCTTACATCGCTGGAAACGCGCAACGCTTGCGTTGATCGGGAAGGGCAAAGGGGGTCCGGTAGACAATCCATCGTCTCACACACCCCTGTGCATGCTAGACACGGCTGGTAAGCTCCTGGAGAAGCTTCTCCGACCTCGCCTTCATGCGGCAATTCAGGCCTCTGGAGACCTTTCCGAAAGACAGTATGGCTTTCGGAAAGGGAGGTCGACGATACATGCTATCCAGGAGGTCATCAATGCAGCTAGGAGCACGGAGCGAGGGAACCATTTTTCCCGCCTCATTTGTCTACTGGTCACTCTGGATGTGAAGAACGCTTTTAACTTGGTGCGGTGGTGTGACGCGCTACGTGCGCTGGAGCAGAATTTCAGGGTCCCCAGATATCTCGACCGGATGTTCGAGGATTACCTGAATGAACGCACTCTCGCTTACATCACTGTAGATGGTCCGATCAGCCGTGCGTTAACGGCAGGGGCAGCCCAAGGGTCCATATTAGGTCCCGACATTTGGAATGCCACTTATGGAGGGATTCTCCGAATGGAGATGCTTAAGGGTTCTTTTCTGGTTGGGTATGCGGATGACGTAGCCGCTATTATCATTGCGCGCACCGTAGAGGCAGCGCAGATGAGACTCAACCAGGTAATGCGTCGGGTCCACTCCTGGATGGAAGACCACGGCTTGGAGCCAGCGCTAGCGAAAACTGAGATCGTGCTCCTGACCAAAAAACATATTCCGCTTTTAAGGGATTTGCAGGTAGGAGAGACGACGGTCCAGACAAAGGTGTCGGTAAAGTACCTAGGGTTGAAGCTCGATTCTCGGCTCACCTTCGGGGAAGAAATAATATCGAGAGCGGACAAAGCTGCGGGAGTGACAACGCTGCTGAGCAGGGTAATGGCCAACATTGGTGGTCATCTGCCCTGCAAGCGTCGCCTTCTGCTACGCACGGCCGAGTCCATAATGCTCTACGGTGCCGAAGTCTGGGCCGATGCGCTTTGGTTTGAAAAATACCGGAAGCGTATGGCCGGAGTGCAGCGGAGAGGGGCCCTCCGTATCGCCTGCTCTTACCGCACGGTCTCAGAGCCGGCGGCGCTAGTGTTAGCCGGGGTCATGCCGATTGACCTCCTCGCCCAGGAGCGAAAGTTCGTCCACCAGGACCTTTCCGATGAGGAAGAGAGGGAGAGACAAAAAGCGCTTGCCAGGTCCCGTAGTATGCAGGCCTGGCAAGAGAGATGGGATGAGAACCCACGGGCCAGGTGGACAGCGAGACTCATTCCTCGCTTGGACACCTGGATAAACCGTCAGCATAGTGAGGTAAATTATTACCTCATACAATTGCTGATGGGGCACGGGTATTTCCGGTCTCATCTGTGCAGAATGGGTAAAGTGCCGGACCTGTGCTGCATATCCTGCGGATCCCCCAGAGACGATGCCTTCCACACATTCTTCGAATGCGAAGAATGGAACGTGTGGAGGCCACCATTGGAGGAAAAGTTCGGGAGCATAACCCCGGAAAATATTATCGGAGTTATGCTCCGTCGGAAGAAGAGAGTTTTGGCGGCAAAACAACTAATGATGCCACCCCGAAGTAATGCAAACGCGGTTCCGGGGTGGTCGTCTGGAGATACAGGGGGGGTTTTAGTCGGTAGTCCCTTCGGAGGAGTCCGACACACGGGGAGCCAAACCATCGCTCCCGACAGTGCGTAAAGGCATTTCCCCCTGTAGAAAAATTATTATTATTATTATTATTATTATTATTATTATTATTATTATTATTATTATTATTATTATTACTTCGGATTCTCACCTCCATTAAGGGACGCGGGGGGACGGTTGAAACCCGACCGAGGCACGTCTTCAGGTGGCGGATAGAAGAACGGCCGGAGACTGAGCGGCTCCCCCCACTCGGGGAACGGGACGTCTTATGACGAACGTAACCGCGAGCCCGGGGGGAGCAGCGCAAGGACCCGGTTAACGAGAGCCATAAGGAACCCAGCTGGCCCAAAATCCAGCTCTGGGGGACAAAAGTCTCGTTGCGGACCACTTCCTCGAAGCCAAGGTGGGAGCTATCGTGCCGAAGGCTGCATGACACTGAGGTTACAGTGTCCTTAACAATGCGCATGGGGCACCAGGCGACACCCCATGACTATTTAGCCTCACCCCCGCATGCAGGCTCTGCAGAGGTGGACCTTTAGTTCCTGAATACTCGTGGGAAATAAATGGATGTGATGAAACCAAAACCACTGAGTTACACGCCGACGGTGGGGCCTCTTCTGGGGCACAGCCGTCAGGACAAATAGTGGGAGGGACCGTGAGTTCGGGGGATGGGGACATCGCCGCTACTACGACGGTGACCCAGAGCTCGGCTGACGGGAACTCTGCGCTGAGAGCGGGGTTGGAAAGATCAGCGAAAGCCGGACCCACTGACCCCGCGCATATGCCCAGGAGGAAAGTGAGCCTCAGCGGAGTGGCGAAAAGGAGGGCTCGCAAGGCCAGGATGTGGCCGACTGTGGAGACCGTGGTGACGGGTGCTAAACGGAGCCGACCGGCGGAAAATACTCCACTGGAGCTAGCTAAGTTGGTGAAAAGGAGCAGGCCATTCCCGCGACCCACTGGCTACGGTAATGCGGTGGCCAATAGAAGGTTGGCCATTGCGCCTGCCAGCTACCCGGAAGCCGTCCTGGGCGGCGGGGAGGACAAGCTGGTGGCTTGGACACTCCTCGAGGCGTTGGACGCTGTCCCTATGGGGCAAGCAGTCCCCTGCCTCGAGGGGACCCGATGTGGCCAGGGCGTCCTGTGGGTGGACTGCTCCGATGAGCCAGCCAAAGAATGGTTGAGGCCGATTGTCCATAACCTGAAACCCTGGGAAGGTGCCTCTCTCCAAGTGCTGGAGAGGGAGCGCCTACCCGAGTTAAAGAGGGTGACAGCGGTGCTCCCCGGCTCAACCGAGGGGACCGATGTCATCCTCAATCGTCTGGGCTGGCAGAACCCTGGCCTTCATACCCCCTTGTGGAGGGTGTGGGACAGGAAGGTGGTACGGAATTCCGTCCACCTGGTTCTCGGGGTTTACTGCCACTCCCTGGAGTTGATGAGGGGGGGGGCGGCTGTGCCCCTCACTTTGGACTGGGGAGGGCCCGTTTCTACGAGGATCACTACATAGCTGGGGAGAGGGAGCGGGCTGCTGATCCCGCGGCAGCCCGGGAGAGGCCGGGCAAGGTGTACAGCGGAGGTGTACAAGGTGACCACACCGGCAACGGCAAGATCGGCTGACGCGGTGCCAGGCCCCAGCTCCAGGCCTGACCCGAGGAGACCTCGCTTTCGCGGGACCCTCCACGGAGAAAGAAAAAACAACCGGACTTCGGGGCCCCTCCTGGCTCCAAACGTCCAGGGCACAGTAGAGCCGACCGTGCGGCGGTTGCCTTCGGCAGCGGTGGCGCGGGAAACAGAGAGGATGGTCGTCGAAGAGGACGACCTACCCCAGTCGGTGGCGCGGGGCCAGAACAACGCGGGCCTGACAGCTACCCGCGTCGGGACCGTGGCGTTCGGGGACCTGCCCATCCGGCCAGAGAGAGTGACGGGCACCGCAAGGACCAGCGGCAGACCACCCAGGATCCGAGCGGTGCAGAGAGAGGGCTTGGCGGTGACTCGGCGGGGAGTCCAGATGACCCTCACCGAGGCCTTGGCGGGCTCTCTGACAACGCCACCCATAAGGCCCCTCTTCTCCCACAGGGCAATGCGATGGAAGCGTTGGATAAAGGCGTGGACATTGTCAAATGCTCGCAGAGTAACTTGCAGCACTGCAAAGCGGCCTTGGCTGTCCTAAGCCGGGACCTTGCGGTAGAGCTTGGGATGTGCATAAGCGCACTCGAGCAAGCTCGAGTGCAATGGTCTCCGCTCGAGCAAGCTCGAACCGAGGAATAAGCGCTCATTCGATTCGAGCACTCACGCGGCTCGAGCGCTCGAGCGGTGCGAGCGCTCGGGCGGTTCGAGCAGTGCGAGCGCTCGAGCAGTTCAAGTGGTTTGAGCGCTCAAGCGGTTCAAGCGGTTCGAGGGCTCGAGCGGTCCGAGTGGTTAGAGCGGTTCGAGCGCTCGAGCGGTTCGAGCGGTTAGAGCGGTTCGAGCGCTCGAGCGGTTCGAGCGCCCGAGCGGTTCGAGCGATTCGAACGCTCGAGCGGTTCGAGCGCTCGAGCAGTTCTAACGCTCGGTCGACGCTATATAATCGGTATGACTGAAGAATTCTGTTTACATGCAAAATATTGTTTTGCTAAACAATGAAATGCATTTTTTACTGTCCTTGCACATAAATATGCAAGGATAACCAATGAATTGCATTTCTCCACCAAAATCATAAATGATCGGCTATAGGGCTCACATTAATAAATTGTTCATCGTAATTAATTAAATATATTCATTTTATTTCATTTATAAATTCAATTTAAGGCGGTCGAGTCAGCCTCAAAACGGCGATTTTTAATGATCATTTATAATTTTTGTAGAATGCCTATAAGTATGATGTATCGTCCACCATTTAAGGTACCAAATGAACAGTTTTTTGGAACGAGTTAAAACCCTTAAGATGCACCGGTTTCCCGAGAAACCTAGTTTTGAGAGTTCACGCTCTGCGCATGATTCAGGAAGAACCGCTGGACGGATTTTGATCTACAACGTCTCATTTTCTTCATAACACTTTTTCCCACGGGATGAGGGCGGCACATTTTTATTAAATTCAAAGATGCGACCAGGAGAATGCCTGGAAAGTTCAAAATAGGCTAAAAAATGTAAAACTGGCTGGCAACTCTGAAATAAAGAACTAACAAAAAATGTGCCGTTTTCATCCTATGGGGAGGAGTGTCATGAAGAAAATAAGACGTTGTACAGTTAAATCCGTTGAACGGTTTATTCTGAATCACGCGCAGAGTTCAAAAACTAAAAACTAAGTTTTTCAGGAATCCGGTTCTAACTAGTCCCAAAAAACTGTTCATTTGGTACCTCAAATGGTAGACGATACATCATATTTGTAGGCATTCTACAAAAATTATGAATTATAATTGAAAATCGCCATTTTGACGATCACTCGACCCCTTTAATTTAATTTAATTTCATTAATAATTTAATTTATTATTAATTAGTTAGAAAAAAAAATTCAAGCTATTCATGGTTTTAATTATCATTTCTTGATTCGATTAATTAATCCAATAATTAAATAAATAAATAAATAAATAAACTATTTAAAGTATTATTGTTAATTTCATGAAAAAAATCACTTTCATCCCTAAATGCCCGCGTTGAATAAATGTTCGAGCCGACCGAGCGCTCGAGCGGACCGAGCGCTCGAGCGGACCAAGTGCTCAAGCGGACCGAGCGCTCGAGCGGTCCGAGCCACAGTGAGGCCAAATCCCAAAAAGCTGGCCAAAAGTCGAAAACGTTACAAATTCGGCTGAAAGTCAGTACTCGGGGGTTTTTAGGGTCGCTGATTACGAATCCGAAGTCAAAATTGGAAATAAAAACAAAATGGCGGATTTGAAGTCCCAGAAAGCTGGCAAAAAGTCGAAAGCGTTATAAATTCGGCTGAAAGTCAGTACTCGGGAATTTTTGGGGTCGCTGACTATGAATCCAAAGTCAAAATTGGAAATTGAAATCAAATGGCGGATTTGAAGTCCCGAAAAGCTGGCAAAAAGTCGAAAGCGTTATAAATTCGGCTGAAAGTCAGCACTCGGGGGTTTTTGGGGTCACTGACTATGAATCCGCAGTCAAAATTTGAAATAATAACAAAATCTCGGATTTTAAGTCTCAAAAAGCTCGCAAAAAGTCGAAAGCGTCAGAAAATTCGGCTGAAAGTCAGTACTCGGAGGTTTTCGGGGTCGCTGATTATGAATGCGCAGTCAAAATTTGAAATAAAAACAACATGGCGGATTTAAAGTCCCAAGAGCTATAAAATAGTCGAAAGCGTTATAAATTCGGCCGAAAGTCAGTACTCGGGGGTTTCGATTATTGCATACGTTTCAGGCACTCCTCCACTCAGGTAACCTTTCGTGATCGAAAAAATTTCCTTCCTTGTTAAGCCACATCCTCCACGTTTATCAGCGACTAATTCTGAAATTGAAAAATATAATATCTATATGGATGGATAATTCCATATTCAACCTCGTTTCTATTTTTTTTTTTAAATATTATTTGAAAATAAAAATAAAATATGCATAAAAAAGAATTACGGTCCATAGAACTCAATGCATTAAACTTTCTGACATTCTCTCCCCTCTGGGGCTTAATCATATAACTAAGAGGCGTATGAGGGATTCTCCGTCAACTCAGCCACAGGTTTCGGTAGAAAAAAAAATTAATATGTGTGGTTTCATTTTTTTACCCTAGAACCTCGATCCGTGTCACTCTAGTGATTTTTTCGCGATATCGTCAGATATACTGAGACTAATTTTTTCGGTCAAAAAAGTGGCCTTTTTTAAATTAAAAAATAATCATTCTATTTTTTGGTAAAAAATCAGCGTTACCGGAACCTAAAAAATATTTCAAATATTCCGCTCAAATGCTAACACAAAACTACAACTTTTATGTGCGGACATTTTTTTTCAATTACTTCCAATTTCCGAGATATATTCATTTGGAAAGAAAACGGCGATTTGTAAAATTTTTAATTTAAAAATGTGAAGAAATTCACAAATTAGTAGCACTTTAATATAACCAATTATGGAGCACATGTGAGATGGTCGAAAAAAAGTGGCTGAGTTGACAGAGAATCCCTCATATATAGATATAGCGCTCTTCAACTCGACCGACCGCGACACGCTGCTTGGATGGGTGACAATGTATTTCAGTGTACAATGAAGACCGCAATAAAATTTAAGAAAAAGATTCAATTCAAGAAAGACATTCCGCGTCGTTGATGTACAAAATTCAGAAAACTATGTTTTATATTGCAAAAACTCGTAGCAATGACACGCGCGCAGCTAAGCGCAGCCATTTTCGATGTTTTCCATTCAATAATACATCCATTTACAACATGTGATAGGTCAGCCCGTGGAACACTGTGGAACTTATCAACTTTTCTCTACGTTTTTAGAATTTTCACTTGCAATTTTCCGTGAATTTTCGTACAAATGATTCATTTATTATTATCGCATGGACTATTGTTATCAATTTTCAGTTACCCAATGACTTCTACTCACTTTTAGCTGTTGATTCCATTCGAAAAAATTCGAACCGGATATATTGTAAAGTTTTGGCGTCCTGTTCAATACAGCGTTGAAATGGTCATTTACAGCATGACGCGTCGAGCTCGCTCGAGGGCTCCCTGTCAACTGCCGTACAAAAGCAGATATAAGGGCTAGGACCCGCTGATGCCAAGAATTTGACCTTCGGACTCTTCCCCCACCTAACCCACGACTAAAAATTACCGAAACTTAAACTTTATTTTTCGACTTTTGGCCAGCTTTTTGAGATTTGGCCCCACTGTGCGAGCGCTCGAGGGGTCCGAGCGCTCGAGCGAGATGGGCGCTCGAGTCAAAATAGCGCTCATATTACGCTCGAGCTTACTCGAGCGGCATCTTTTCAAGCTGAGCGTGCGAGCGCTCGAGCATACAACGCTCATGCACATCCCTAGGTAGAGCAGACAGACATATCCCTAATACAAGAACCCTGGATCTACAGATGGTGCGTAAAAGGGATTGATCGTAACATGGGGTCGTTAATATATGATCCGGCAGAGTTGGCCCAAACTGAGGCTAGGCGGGGCACTGACTGAACTCATCGTGTGTTCAGCGTATCTGCCGTACGACTCTGAGGAACCTCCTCCGACGAGGGAACTAGAGTCCTGCTGGACCACTGTAAAAGAGAGGGACTCGATCTGTTGGTGGGGTGCGACGCAAATTCCCACCACCTCATCTGGGGCAGTTCCAACATAAACGAGAGGGGCTCAGCTCTGCTGCGGTACCCCTCGGTGACCAATCTTAAAATCCTTAATGAAGGTTCAAGGCCTACCTTTGTCACCACAAGGAGGCAGCAGGTCAATGACCCTAGGGTAGCAAAATAGATAGAAGGCTGGCGAGTGGGTGACGAAGATACCCTTTTGGACCACCGCCGTATTCTATTCAATATCGAGAGTGGAGAGGCCCAGCACAGCACTTCGGCCTACCGGAACCCTAGGACTACCGATTGGAATACCTACAGGGAGACCCTGAGTGGTAGGTTTGGGGGTACGGGTGGCTGAACGAAGTCCGAGGGAAGGATTGAGGAAGGGGTCAACACGCTGACCTCAGCCATCATCCAAAGCTATGAGGCTGCGTACCCCGTGAGGGAGCGCAAGAGCGTGAAAAAAGTAGCATGGTGGAGCAGTGAGCTGAGTAAATTACGCTCTGTCTCGCGCCGCCATCTTAATCGAGCCATGAGAACCATGGCGGAACCGGACTGGGCGATTTATAGGGCCACACAAAGGACCTACAAAAGGCTGGTCAAAGGTTCTAAAAGAAAGGCCCGGGAGAAATTCTGCGGGGAGATGGAGGCTCTGCCCACTGTGGCTCACCTCCGTAGGGTCTTCACCACAGGCTTACAAACAAAGCTTGGTGCACTCACACTGCCCAATGGGGGGATAGCTGAGAAACACGGACATCTTAGCGCACCTGATGGAGGTGCACTTCCCTTGATCCACACTGATCAAGCGGGACCTTACCCAAGAGGTAAGGGAGCCCGTGACATGACCAGGTGACTGGGCAATTGCCGCCAGGGTGGTTACCTCGGACAGGATCCAGTGGGCCTTGGACTCGTTCGACGGGTACAAGAGCCCGGGTGCTGGCAGAATCTTTCCGGTCCTGGTTCAGCAAGGAGAGAAAGACCTAGTCAGGCACCTGAACTGCACTTTCAGATCCTGTATGGCACTAAGACATGTGCCTAGGGCTTGGAGGAGGTCATAATAGTCTTTATCCCGAAACCGGGCAAAGCCAGTTATGACCAAGCGAAGGCTTTTAGACCTATCAGACTGACGTCTTTCTTATTGAAAACATTGGAGAGACTCATTGATAGGTACATAAGGGATGGGGCACTGATGCTAACACCAGTGCACCACTCACAACTCGCGTATCAAGCGGGCAAATTCGTTGAGACGGCTCTGCACAGTCTCGTTCACGAGATAGAGCGGACCCTCTACAAAAAGGAGTACGCACCTTATGCGTATTCTTAGACGTCGAGGGGGCATTTGACAACACCTCTTTTGACGCAATTTGCGGGGTGGCGAGGGAATTCCGCGTCGATGGCACAATCATTGACTGGATGCACTTCATGCTGTGGACGCGGACCATAACAGCCAGTCGCAGCGGGACTGCTGTCAGGGCTCGAGTCGGCCGGGGTTGCCCGCAGGGGGGAGTGACATCCCCATTGATGTGGCTGCTCGTTGTCAATGGGCTTCTGCGCAGGCTTGAAGGACTGAAAGTCAAAGTAGTGGGATTTGCCGATGACGTGTGGATAGCAGTCAGCGGCAATCATCCTGCAGTCATGGCGAGTAAGATGCAGAAAGCGCTCGATCTCATCGAAGAGTGGTGCACATCAAAGTCGTTACGGGTTAACCCGAATAAGACTGAGATGGTACTATTCACACGAAAAAAGCACTTCAATATGAAGCGCCCTTCGATCTATGGCGCTGAGCTATCGTTCTCCTCGGAGGTTCGCTACCTGGGAGTGACGTTCGATTCTAAGCTCAGCTGGAAGAGCCACATCACAAAGCAGGCCCAGAAGGCAACTGTCACATTTTGGGCCTGCAGAAGGATGTTTGGTCAAATGTGGGGGCTAAAGCCCAAGATGGTCAGGTGGATTTACACGGCCATACTGGTTTCCCAGTTAATCTACGCCTCCCTAATATGGTGGCCTGCGCTGCGGCGGGCTGGTATTAGGAAGACTTTGGATATGGTTCACAGACTGGCAGGGCTGGGGATGACTGGTGCGTGAGGCACAACCCCGACCCTGGCTCTGGGTGCCCTGATCAACATCCTGCCTCCGCACATCGCAGCGGAGGCAGGGGCAAGAAATGCGGTAATTCGCCTGCTCTTCAGTGGTAGGTGGACTAGGGCCGCATATGGGCACACCGCGGTTCTCCGACGGGCGGGAGATCTCGAGGAGATTATCCGGCTCGGGGGGGACTGGTGCCCGCAGAAACACCACTTCCACAACAATTACTAGGTCCTCATTCCTAACGGCAGTCATGGGCCGAGGAACGGGATAGGTTACTGTCGCCCGGTGGCCCAGTCTGGTATACAGACGGTGCGAAGTCGGAGACAGGTACTGGGGCCGGAGTTTGGAGCGAGGGGCCCAGGACGGAGTTATCCTTCACACTGGGCCACAAAGTCTCCGTTCTACAGGCAGAGCTGTTTGCTATACGGGCCTGTGCTCGTAGTATCTTCAGTAGGGGATATAGCAGCAAACATCTCTACATATGCAGCGACAGTTGTGCTGCGCTCAGACAGCTGCTCAATGTAGTGGTCAAGTCTGAGCTGGCAAGAGACTGTATAAACCCGCTGACTCAAGTGGCTAGAGTCAACAAGGTGAAATTGCTATGGGTACCAGGTCACAGTGGTATCCAGGGCAATGAAAAGGCTCACGAGTTGACCAGATTCGGCGCTTCGCGGCCCGATATGGCAGACCATGGCGACCGCCCAGGTATTACCATGGGACTCGTGAAACAGATAACAGAGAGATGGGCCGCAAATCAGTTCGCGGACCTCTGGGCGCAGGATTCAGGGATGAGGCACACCAAGGAACTCTTCTCTGAGCCCTCAGCAATGCTAGGGATTGTGCTAGCTGAACTAGACCGAACCCAACTCAGGGTGGTCATGGGACTAGTCACGGGACACTGGCACACAGGCGAGCATCTGGTGCGACTAGGTCTTGCAAAGGAACCAGGCTGTCAAAGACGTAAAGATGGAGACGAGACACCACTCCATCTCATTACGAGGTGCAGGGAGCTGACGAGCGTCAGAAATAACGTCCTTGGGGCACCTGTCATCCTTAAATTAAGCGTGAAGACCACAGGGGCCGGCAGGCTTCTCCGCTTCGCGCGCGAGGCCAGCTTGCCTATGGGTCCGACAGGCCAATGAGCTTGCCCAGCAAAGGGCCCGGGCACAATGGTCCACTAGGACTGAGCGCCCGGAAAAATTTCACAAACAAAACAAAACATTATTATTATTATTATTATTATTATTATTATTATTATTATTATTATTATTATTATTATTATTATTATTATTATTATTCGATTATCGAAAAGTGTGTGTGTGTGTGTGTGTGTGTGTGTGACCGCCGAGGAAGTTTATTGCGATGCAGAGAATGATAGCGAGGGGAAGAGGGGGTAGGCGAGGGCCCCGGAGTGGTACATTTTTTCAATTTTCAGAAAAGCGTGTGTCCAGGCACGGCGCCCCTACAGCACTTAGGAAAAAACGCCGTATAGGAATTAATTTTTTTATTACTCACTGCTCGTTGCCTCTCTCTCTCTCTCTGGCGTTTTTCATACAATGTTTCTCCCACTTTTTTCAAAATGCATTAATTTTTAGTTTATTTTTTTTTCGCGCAATCCATTTTTTTATAATTATTTATTCACGCAATGTTTTTTCTTTCGCGCACTGTATTTATTTTGTACACTTTGTTTTTTCACTTTTATCACGCGTGCTTTATTTTTTCGTGCATTGTTTTTTGTCGCGATATCTTTTTTCACTTGTTTTTTAGTTCCAAATGATTTTTTATAATTATTTTTACATTTTTTTCGCGCGTTGTTTTTTTTCACGCAATGTTTTTCATGTGCATTACATTTTTGCACAATGATTTTCACAGTTTTTTACATTTTTACACAATTTTTTTTGTTTCGCAAACTTTTATTATGCGCGCTTTATTTTTCACGCATTGTTTTTGTTGCGATATTTTTTTCGCACTTTTTTTATAATTCCAAATTATTTTCAATTCATCATTTCCTTTTCTATATTTTCTCGCGCAGTGTTTTTTACACTAATTTATTTTCACTTTTTAATTATGCGCGCTTAATTTTTTCGCGCATTGTATTTATCGCGATTTTTTTCACTTTTTTTTCAGTTCCATTCTTTTTTACATTATTTCGCGTGTTGTTTTTTTTTCACGCAATGTTTCTCTCGTGCATTACATTTTTTCACAATAATTTCCACAGGTTTTTTACAGAATGTTTTTTGTTTCGCGCACTTTTATCATGCGCGATTTATTTTTTCACGCATTGTTTTTGTCACGATATTTTTTTTAGTTCCAAAGTATTTTCAATTTATTATTTTCTCTTCTACATTTTTTGCGCAATGTTTTTTACACTCATTTTTTTCACTTCTTATCATGCGCGCTTAATTTTTTTCGCACATTGTTTTTGTCGCGATATTATTGTCACATTTTTTGGTTCCAAATTTTTTCAACACTCACTGCACTCACCGCAGCAGCGATAAATAATTCCTTGCAGCAATGAATTAAGATCTGTAAATAAAATTGTGAGTTTCAAAAAAAAAATCACAGCACCACAAACACGAGAAAAAAACAGACGCACGAAAAAACGATACCCGCGTCTTTAAAATAAACGAGTAAAAATAACGGAGAGCTGTATGCAGACCTCGCTGGCGAAAAGCTAATGAAGTTATAATGAAAAAAGAAAGGCTGCATCTTGCCGACTACAACGTTCTTACCTCGCCTCTCTCCCCTCAGCATATCGCATTCTACAAGTCCTCGATGACCGTGAACCTGGTGACACGCGCATCGCAGCAAGCACACGAGTGAAATAGATACGTGTAGCGTAGCGTCTGTATGAAACTAGTAAATGCTCTAGAATGCGCAAAAATGAACATTGCATTACGGCGCGTGGCAACTACTTGGGCTTAGAAGGGCGTAAAGTACAAAATATGCGTGGGTGCAGGCTATCCAATATAAGGGCCCAAAAGTATATATTTTACACGCCCAATGCGTCTTTTTGGTGTTGAATCTGTGGCAGAGGAGAGGCTACAGGAACACAGTATGCAAAAGAAATTTTCAAAAAGTTTTTGAATTTTCAAAATCGAAGGGCGCTGTTCAGTCGGGCTCATCGTGGTCCTATTATCTTCGAGAACCTCCATAATTTCATCCGTTTTCGCGTATCTCCAACCGTTCTCGAGATATCGCCATTTTTTCATATTTTTGTTAAAATGCATTTTTAAAAAGTTTTTGATTTTTGAAAATTGGAGGGCTTGGTTCGCTTGGGCTGCTCGAGGTCCTACCCCTTTTGAAAATTTCCAAAATTTCAACCGTTTTCGAGTATCTCCAACCGTTCGCAAGATATCGCAAAACCTGCAAAAATGTTGCGCTTGCAAAAAATTGTTTCACAAAATCTTATAAAAAATTTGCTTGAAAATTGTCTTGCAGCAAAAAATGTTTCGCATAATTGTGTGCAAAAAAAAATGGTTCGCAAAACTTTTGCAAAAAAATTGTTTTGCAAAATTTTGTTCACAAAATAGTTTCAAGCAATTGCTTTGCGACATCTCTTGGCGGAAATTTTGCTTAACTGTTTCTGAATAGGGAGAGGTGTTGAAATCACTTTAATCACTCTCTGTACGATCTATTTTATTAACGTGAAAAAGCGCGTGTCTCGGCATGGCCGCCATTTTAATGTCTAACTTATTTTCTCTATAGAGCGTCACTGCTCTCCGACGCCGCTACAATCGATAAAATACCGACCGTAGATACTCCTGAACATGCCGGCCCCCTTGAAAGGCCTTCTTTCAACGATAAGGCAATCAAAAATATAACTCAACGCTCCTTTCGGCGACATAAACTTATAAGAATAAAATTAACAAAAATAATTCACAGTTTCTTTTTAATGTGGCTTTGAATTTTCGCTACCCTATTAGCGACAAAAGTCTTGAGGAGGCAAAGCTCCGTAGGGATCCACCGAAGGGTGATCGTGCTGTCACTCTACAATCGGACGCGACCAATTTTATGTCCACAAGCTGTCCTGATGGTGTTATATAATTGTGAAACCAGTAGCGCTGCTTCCAGCTCCAGCTGCGGTAATGATAAAGTCTTCAATGGTACAACCTTCGTCTTGGCGCAAATTAAATGCGCTTGCAGGTTATCTTGTTTGTCAGTACTCGCTGCGTAGAAAGACGCTCCGAATGCTCGTTCCGATGCATCACCGAAGCCGTACAGGTCGAAGGTATCTTCGCGATTGTCCGGGTTTACGTTCCCGCGTAACTTCAATTCGTTGATGTATGGCAAAGATGCGTAGTAGCTGTCCCATGCAGCTGCAAGGTCGGCAGGAAGCTCTTGACCCCACTCTATCTCCTGTCTCCATAGCTGCTGCATTATGAGCTTGCCTGTGATAAGTATCGGTCCGACTAATCCAAGGGGATCGTATATTTGCGCTATTTTCGAGAGCACATCTCGCTTTGTTTTCGAACATCGCTCTGGGACAGCTGCTTGATACTGCAGTTCGTCGGTAGTCGCATCCCACAACAGTCCCAACGTTTTCAGTGCTTCTTCCTTATCGATTACGGGAAGATTGTCTGCTTTATTTTGTTATTTCAGGTGTTGTATCGCTCGTGGGTCGCTTGACCTCCATTTTCTCAGCGGAAATTGTCCACGCATGAGCAGTTCTGATAATTCTTTTTGCAATTCGACGACGGGTTGCACGGTTGGACCTCCAGTGAGGAAATCGTCCATGTAAGCCTTTTCATTGATTACCCGCGCTGCACGGGGATATTCATTCTGATGAATCCTCGCCAACTCCCTTGTGCATCGCATAACCTCAAAGGGAGCACAGTTGGTACCGTACGCGATGGTGTTCAATTGAAATACTTGAACGGGCTGAGACCGATTTTCTCTCCACATCATGAGCTGAAATTGACGATCTCGTAGATCGACGAGAATTTGTCGGAACATCATTTTGATATCAGCCGTCAAGACGACTTGATGCGATCTGAATCTAATTGCGATTTTCAGTAAGTCTTGTTGAAGATTTGGTCCTGGCATAAGTTTGTCATTTAGGGACGATCCGTGCGTCGTTTTTGCCGATGCGTTGAACACAACTCTCAATTTTGTCGTCATACTATCTTGTCGGATAACCGGTTGGTGGGGAATAAAGTAAATCTCTGAAGACTGCAGCTTCCTGCAATTCGAAAATAAAGACATGTGACCCAAATCCAAATAATCTTGCATGAATTGAGAATATTCGTGTTTCAATTGTGGATTCTTGTCCAATCTTCTTTCTAGGGACGCGAATCTGTCGAAGGCTCTTCGCTTGGAGTCTCCTAACGCAACGTCTAGTCGCCGAGGCAGGCGAACGATGAATCGATCATTTTATCAGCGCCTGACCGTTTGACAAAAGAATTCTTCGCATTCTTTCTCTTCCTTTGAATGCAGCTTACTCTCTGGAATAATTTCTTGGATCCAAAACCTTTCTATTTGACGATGTAGATCGGTATTCGTAATCAGATGACACGAAGCTGTTGCATTCGAATCGTTATCGCATATCTCTCTGCCAATGATTAATCTGAGTCGCGTATTTTGCAACGCCGGTTGTCCCTCGATCCGATTCTTTAGAGTGCCGATGAGGATTCTCCAATACACCCCCGCTCGAATTAGCATCTCGAGCGGTCCTGGCGTGTCATACGCTGGATCTGCCAATTGAGCGGCCTTCGGAACGTAAATTTTAGTCACGTCGATCTTTGATTGTGGCAGATGCTCTGTGATCGCTGGTACCTCCAGACATTCCATTCCTGTGGTGAAGTTGCTGTGTACTGACTTTATCTCGACTTGAGCTGCTTTTCTTAACTTTGTTGTTCCTTGATTAATGCCGAAAATGGATCGATCTTTGCTCATGCACGTTAAGTTCAATTTTTGCACCAATTCCGTGGTAATGAGATTCAGTTGCGAGCCTGGATCCAAGAGAGCGCGGCAGGGTTGCTGATTACCGTCCGCGTCGCATACATGTAGCTGCACCGTTGATAAAATGACTCGAGACGTTAGTTTTTGGACGCAGAAGACGTTTCTCTCAATGGTTTCCTCTTCGCGCGTTGAATCGCCGCTTTCTCGGACGTGTGTGATAACTCCAGGTCCTTTCGAATGGCCGTGTGCCTTGTTGGCGTCTGTCTCTCGATGAAGAAGAGAGTTATGTTTTTTATCACATTTTTTACAGGAGGATGACCTGCAATCACGAACTGCATGACCTGGTGTGAGACAGTTTATACACAGTTTTTTCTCGATCATAGATTTCATTCTGTCGGCTGCCCCAAGCCTTAATAGCTCCTCGCATTTGTAAATTGGGTGTTCACCGTTACAAAATCTGCAGCTTGTCGTTGTGGATGACAGAGTGACTCTCTGTTCTTTCGTTTTTTTGGTCGTTGCTGTGCCTCTGTTTCCGCCTGTTTGAGCTTTCGGCTTTCGTTGCTCGAGTACTCGTATCGTGTGACATCAATCAGTGAGAAATTTGAGAAAATCTGTCATTCTCGGCATGTTTTCTGGTGTACGGTCTTTTGTCAGATTTTGCCAATCGCGTTGCTCTATAAAATCGAGTTTTTTCTTCGCAAGATGAATTATAATTGTTTCCCAATGATGCACGGGCTGTGCGAGTGTTTTTAACGATGACATATGCGTTTGTATGTGCCATATAAACTGTCGAATTGAATCCGCCTTCTTTTCCTTCGAGATGACCGGAAACTCGAGTAATTCATCCAGGTGCGTCTGAATAATCATCATCTTATTGTCGTAGGTTTCTTTCTGGAGTGTCCATGCATTTTCATAATTCTCGTTCGAGATCTGGAATGCTTGTATGACGCTGCGCGCCTCTCCTTGAAGCACGCCGTTTCGATATTGATGTTTCTGCATCGCCGTGAGTTCCGGATCCTGATGGATTGTTGTTTCGAAGCTGTTCTTAAAGAACATCCATTTCGTATAATCACCGTTGAATTCCACCAATTTAATCTCGGGGAGCTTTGGTCTATTTCGCGCTGCGACGTAGTTTTCTTGATTATTAGCAATTTGTGGAATAATCTGTTGCTGTTGTGGTCTTTGGTGTTAATCGATGATCTCTTGTGCTATTGCAGCTGTAGGATAATACTGTTCCTCGAACAGTTGTCTTTCCGCAGCACCGTCGGCGTCTGCTGCGTTTTTCCCTTCATAGATGGTTTCATCTTTAATATTATCTTGCAAAATTTTGAATCGGGAACATGCTTCCGCGAGTTTTTTCAATCTTACTTGTGCATCTGCTGTGGAAATATTCTGATTTTCTCTGAAGTAATTTAGTGCTCGTGTAACTTGACGTTTTACCTGTGCTCGTTTTTGTTTTAATTTGCCTACGTTCGTGGCCATGTTTATGATAATGTATGAGGAAAAGGAGGGGGAACATTAAGCGACTCACTAACCTGATTTCCTCTCGGATGCCCTACGTTGCAGCGGTCCTCTTTGTAGAGCTGATTTCGTCTTTTGAATGGCCTTCGATGCGGTGCGAGCATCGATGTTACGAGCGCCGCCGTTGTTGTTATTCCGTTCATGCGTTGGTGTGTGCGTTCATGCTGTACGCCTTACCTTGCATATGTATGCGACTCTCTCGCCGCGTCGCTGGCTGCATGTATGTGTGACTCTCCCGTCACGTCGTTGAATATGTGTATGTGCCTTTCTTGCCACGTCGCTGTATGTATGTGTGCGTGACTTCCTTGCCTCGTCGCTGTATGTATGTATGACTTTCCTTGCCACGTCGTTTATATTTTTTATATTCTTGAATCGATTACTGTATTACCATCTTTGTATCATGGTTTTCATTGTTGTCTCGATGTATGTGCGCAGATTCTTTGTTGATCCGATGGATGCCGGCTTTTCGTTATCTCAATGCGTGGCGTCTTAATGCTGATATTTTGCACTTTTTACATGATACTGTCATTTCTTTTTATCACGTTTTTTCACTTCAGGTTCGTGCTTGTCGGGCGCTAATGTTTCTGAATAGGGAGAGATATTGAAATCACTTTAATCACTCTTTGTACGATCTATTTTATTAACGTGAAAAAGCGCGTGTTTCGGCATGGCCATCATCTTAATATCTAACTTATTTTCTCTATAGAGCGTCGCTGCTCTCTGACGCCGCTACAATCGATAAAATACCGACCGTAGATACTCCTGAACAGCAACAGTCTTTTTCCAAACCTTTTGTGAAATTGCAGAAACATGCTGCAGATTAATTGTGTGAAACAATTTTGTCTAATAAATTTTGCCAAACAATTTTTGTGCAAAAAATTTTACGCTTGCAGCAAATGGTTTGCAAAATTTTTGCGAAAAAAATTGTTTTGCAAAATCTTGTTCACAAAATAGTTTTGAGCAATTGCTTGGCAACGTCTCTCTACGAATAGTTTGCGCAACAGTCTTTTTCCAAAAATGTTGTGAACAAATTTGCTTGCATAAATTTTGCAGAAAAATGTTGCAGATTAATTGTGTGAAACAAATTTTGCAAAATAATTTTTGTACAAAAATTTTGCGAAACATTTTTTGCAAAAAATACTGAAAAGTAAAAAATAAATAAACGAAATTTTTTACAAAGACAAGCTTTTATTAGTTGTTGATAAAAAATGACTAAAAAGTTAAAAATAATTGTATTCCGAATGGAAATAAGTTTTCAAATAAAAGCGTGCTGCATTTTTAACGCTTCGAGAGATCGAAGTTAAATTTGGCGCGCTTGTGAAGCACAAATTGCTCTTTATTATGAGCGAATTCTAACGGGTGCTCAGATTTTGCTAACTTTTCCCGTTTTTGCAAAATGGCCTAAGCGCTCTAACTTCTGCTATTTCATTTTGCGAAAGAATGAAGATTCAAAAAATATTTTGTTCTTCATCATAATTTTTTCGATAGATCGATCAGTAACTGCGGCGTAATAGAAAAAATGGGTCGCAAAATAGTTTTAAGCAATTGCTTTGCAGCATCTCTCTACGAATAGTTTGCGCAACAGTCTTTTTCCAAAAATTTTGTAAACAAATTTGCTTGCATAAATTTTGCAGAAAAATGTCGCAGATGAATTGTGTGAAACAATTTTGTCCAACAAATTTTGCGAAATAATTTTTTTGCAAAAAATTTTGCGAAACATTTTTTGTTCAAAAAATTTTGCGAAACATTTTTTGCAAAAAATATAGAAAAGTAGAAAATAAAAAAAAGAATTTTTTTTAAAAGATAAACTTTTATCAGTTGTTAATAAAAAAAAAGACTAAAAAGTTAAAAATAATTTTATTCCGATAGAAAATAAGTTTTCAAATGAAAGCGAGCTGCATTTTAAACGCTTCGAGATATCGAAGTTAAATTTGGCACGCTGCACAGTGGTCCCAAATCCCAAAAAGCTGGCCAAAAGTCGAAAATGTATTCAATTCGGGTGAAAGTCTGTACGCCGGAGTTTTCGGGGTCGCTGACTACGAATATGAAGTCAAAATTCAGCAAGACAAAATGACGGATCCAATATGGCGGGAAATTTCGTCAAAAACGTATTCAATTCGGGTGAAAGTCTGTACTCTGGGGTTTTCGGGGTCACTGACTACGAATATGAAGTCAAAATTTAGCAAAACAAAATGGCGGATCCAATATGGCGGGAAATTTCGTCGAAAACGTATTCAATTCGGGTGAATGTCTGTACTCCGGGGTTTTCGGGGTCGCTGACTACGAATATGAAGTCAAAATTTAGCGAAACAAAATGGCGGATCCAATATGGCGGGAAATTTCGTCAAAAACGTATTCAATTCAGGTGGCATTTGAAGACTTGAAGACTTGGGAAGAAGAGGATTGGAATACAGTCATTATAATCATTATTACAATGACAATGAACATTCATAATATATTTATTTCATTCTTTTATTTCTAATCGATATAATTTTAGCTTTTTTTTACAATTAATCACTGTCCTGTGAAATATCATCATCGTCACATGTATCGCTCGTATCATCAGAAAAAATCTGCCTTGATTCTGGAACTGAAGGTGGAATCAATAGTTCAACCGCGTATGGGGATAACGATCTTAGTTTCTTCGAAGGAAGTTTTCGCAAACTGGATATTACTGGATCTGACGTTACTAAACATCTGCAAAAAATGTCTTCCATGTTTTTGATGCGGTTACATTTTCGTGAAAAATCTTCTCTGAATCTTTTAATGTACTTATTGCATGATTCCTGAGCTTCTTCAGACATTTGTCTGATAGGAAGTAACGAATCTATCATTGTCAACACAAGTTTGAAATTGATGTTAATTTTTTTGCCGCCAATTACAGTTTCAAAGGGCACGAGATTTCTCTCTTGCGCTTGGATACAATCAACTTCTGCCCTAGTTGCTTCGGCAGTTTCGTGAAAGAATTCAAATTTAATTGGGCGATAAAATCTTGGTGACGAAGGACGAGGATTTTTCCAAATAATCACGTGTGGATTGACTTTATCAAAGATTTGCAAGGGAACAAGTGAAATAAAGAAAATGTTGGCATCGGATTTATTGCCGTCTCCATCGTTAAATTTTTGTTTGTAAGTACTTTGACCAGAAGTTCCATCGCATCCCTACTTGCATATCAATTCTGAATTACCAACTTTGTTTTCAGGAAGACTTCCAATAACGTCCGATTGTACCGTTAATATTCTTTCAGCTGTATGATTTAGCAATGCTTGAAGTCCAACTGTGGCTCCACTTTCAGTTACAGAAATTTCTGACTTTGCAGGGTAACACTTTTTTTCAGAATCCAATACACATTTATAAGGCGGGTATAATTTACAATTTTTTTTCAAGCTTACAGAACGTATAAATTGGTATTGACTTTTGGTCATTTTACCTTCTACCACAAGTGATAATGCTTCGTTGCCTGACAGTACATTTTCTGAAACGCGTTCCATAGACTTACGGTACTGTGATACTTTTGATGGACTGCCTTCTGTGACATCCCTTATTACCTTTGAAGCTTGTAAATTTCCAGAAGCCCGGAGACCCATTTGTGTAGCGTAGGCCAATTCGTGGACGGTATGTTTGTAAGGAGCGAATATAGAATTTAAATAGAGCGCGATAATATATTACGGAAATTCCGAGCCATACGATTGCTGAATAACGCGCACGCCCAGAGGGCTACTCGACATAGGCGTATGGTCGAAAATCGCCATTGTAAAATATCTTAATAAAAACAAAACGAAGTGTACTCGATTTAACGTCACAATTTCTGCAATTATCTTTATTTTCTCGAGCGCAGATGAAATTTTGAAACAAACAGACATCTCTTGCAATTAATCTTTATAATACCTTCGCACACATTCACATCATGGAAATTACAACGCTCAAACACCAAGTCTCGTCCTATTCCCTTTATCTTCAAAATTATCGTTGCGACTTAACTTAATTGATGGCTCTTTCGAAAATCTCTGGGGCTCGCTGAACCTCGGGAAAACTCCACTGGATTGATGTTGATAACAAGATAAGAGCTGGCCAAGCCCTTCGAAGCGTCAAACGCGGTCAGAATATATTTCGCTCTGCTTCGTGTGGATAATATTCCAAGATCCAAGAGTGGTTGATCCGTGCAGCGCGACGTCCCCAGAGCGAAAGAGGCCGATCGATTTCGGGAATCAAGCATTTCGATTTTCGACCATACGCCTATGTCGAGTAGCCCTCTGGGCGTGCGCGTTATTCAGCAATCGTATGGCTCGGAATTTCCGTAATATATTATCGCGCTCTATTTAAATTCTATATTCGCTCCTTACAATACCCCCCTTTTTATGCGATTAAGTCA
The DNA here is from genome assembly GCA_946863875.1 of Alloplasta piceator. Classification (NCBI taxonomy): domain Eukaryota; kingdom Metazoa; phylum Arthropoda; class Insecta; order Hymenoptera; family Ichneumonidae; genus Alloplasta; species Alloplasta piceator. Next base: position 24,338,028 of record OX333078.1, read on the forward strand.
TTTTCCTGTAGAGCATAAAAGCTCATTATACATCGATTCATTTTGATTCGTAATATACTCTTAATGCATTGAAGTGTTGTCTCTATAACTAATACATTATCCGGTAAATCTACAATTTCTACAATTTCTTCATCTATTCTTACATCCTTCATTTTGGTGCACCATTCATTCCTTGACGTACGTTTCACCCCTATTCTCAAACGCCTTAAATTTACGCATGTGACACATGACATTATTTACATATTTACAAATTTAACATTATAACATTATCTACAGTATTTACACATTTACAACTTTACATTCCTTATATTGTTTGCAATATTCACAGCAAATTCACTTATTCGAAGTTCGTCTTTACTTATACATATAAATTCATACATGCCTTTATACACGGTCTCTCTCGACATTTATTTGTGTACGGGGAATTTACTTTAAATTCTTATCCTTCTACCTCAAAAACATATAGATAAAAGAAACAATTTACAGTTTCTTTTCGTCATGGCTAACTACTCCGTGTCCTTCTTTCTTTCATGATCATTTATATTTTTACGATTGATATTGTACTCTCTATGTTTTATTACGCATACGTTAAGAGAGAGGATTCACACGTATTTGTCATTTTTTCTTCTAATTTTGTTTTTTACAACAGAGACGCGTCACTCTACTTATAATATTTGCGGAGATTTAAACGATTGTAGGTGCCAACTTCTTGCATTTCATTCTTAGGATCTGCTATGATAAATGCATTTTCTCCGATCCTTTTTGTTATTTGGTATGGGCCCTCGAAGAGATGGAAAAACTTTTTTATCACCCGATCAAAGGCATTTGATAAATGCCTCACTCGCAGGAGTACGAGATCACCTACGGCTAAGCTGACTTTTGATACATTTTTTTGTGTTTTCTTTCTATTATCAAAACTTTTTTTCATATTGTCACGAGCCATCGCAATCAGATATTCGTGTGATCGAGCATGTGATTCAGGAAATTTAATAAATTTATGCAAGTCTTCCTGAATCGGCTTTCCAAACTGGAGTTCTTGTGGTGACAATCTTGTGCTTTGATGGACAGTTATATTTAGAATTTGTTCAATTTCGGGTACGAAATCCACCCATTTCGTGTGTTTGTCTGAACACCATGTCCTAAAAAGACGTCCCAATTCTCGCATTACGCGTTCAGTTGGATTGGACTGCGGGTGTCTAATTGAGCTAAATAAGACCTTTATATCATTCGATTCGAGTTCTGATTTCCACAGATGCGAGGTAAACTGCGTCCCGTGGTCAGAGAGGATACGATTCGGTTTTCCAAATTTAGGTATAAAATGGTTGAAAATTTTCTTCAGAGTCATCCGTACCGTTGCATTCTTCATCGGATAAAGTGACACATATTTTGTAAAAGCATCCAGCATTACAAAAATATACTGTACACCACCCCTGGCTATCGGCAACGGTCCGTAAAAATCCACAGTTATTAAGTCATTAGGTTTTTCTGATGACACCAAATTAAATTCTCCCTCCATTGGGATGTTCAGATATTTCACCCGCTGGCACATGTCGCAACTTAGTACGAATTTTTTTACTTGCGTAGACATCCCTTTCCAGAAATAAAATTTTTTTAGGTGATGTAACGTTTTATATACTCCCGGGTGGCCTAACTTTACATGTATTTCTTCTATAATTGATCGCTGCAATTTTGCCGGAATCATAATCTTCCACTCGTGCCCATTTTTTTCGCGATGGAAGATAATATCGTCATATTTATGGATACACGATTCTCCAGAATCAATATTACACTTATTAATGCTACTCCGAATTTTTTCGTCCTCACTCTGCAATTTGCTAAGTTCCTTCAAACCTTTTTTGATTTCAAGGTGACTTTTTAATAAAGCAATTGTCAGTAGTGGGGATTCCCGAATTTCGGCAATTGGGAGAAAACATTGATATAATGATGAAATTATTATTCTGTCAACCCTATCTTCTTCGAATCTCCGTTCCGGATGTCTGCTAAAAAAATCGGCGACTACATTATCGATTCCTCGGCAATAATTGACAGTGAAATTATACTGTTGCAATAGTAAACTCCACCGGGTTATTCGCGAATTTTGAAACGAGGCTGATCGCAAGAATGTCAAACATTGGTGATCGGTGATAATCAGAAAGTGTACCCCTATTAAATATACGCGAAATTTTTCAACCGAATAAACAATTGCGAGCAGTTCTTTCTCTGTTGTCGTATAATTTACTTCGCACCGCGTTAAACAACGACTCACTATCCCGACCACATTATGATAACCTTCGCTGTCCAGTTGATATAATACCCCACAAATCCCTCGATCACTCGCGTCCGTCTGTAATCTGAATTGAGCATTTGGGATGATATGTTTCAACATTATACAATTCGCAAAGTCTTTTTTCATTCTTTCAAACGAATGCGAGTGTTTTTCCGTCCATATCCACTCTTTGTCTTTCGTCAAAAGATCCCGCAATTGATCTACCGATTCGCTATGTTTTACGTTAAACTGGCGGTAATAATTGCAAAGACCCAAGAATTGTTGCAATTGTTTCTTAGTGCTTGGTTTCTCAAAGTTTATGATTCCCTCTAGCTTCCTTGGTTCTGGTGTAATTCCCTTACGCGATATTATGAACCCAAGGAACGGCACACTATCTTGAAAGAAACTACATTTCGACATTTTTATCGTAAAATTGTAGGCCATTAAACATTCAAAAATTCCTTTCAATACCGATATGTGCTCATCAAACGTTCGAGTTCCAATCAATATATCATCGATATAACAAGATATGAAAGATTCGAATTTATTTTCTAAGGCGTGACTCAACGCTCTAATAAATCCGCTGCCCGCTGTTTTTAGTCCGAACGGAATTCGACAAAATTGATAGAGCTTCGAATCAAATAGAAACGCGGTATATTGCCTGGAATCTTTATGCAAAGGAACCTGCCAATATCCTTGAGTAAGATCGAGTTTGGAGAACCATTGAGCCCCATGAAACTTTTGCAACAGTTCGTTAATCAAAGGTGGAGACTCATGATCATCTTCTATCATTTTATTGACAAATCTTGCGTCCAGACATACACGGACTGTTCCGTCTTCTTTCATTACAATACGCAGTGGATTGCAATATTGACTAACAGCTCTTTCAATTACTCCTGTTTCAATCATTTTTTCGATCGCTTGTTTAGTCGGCTCTCGTAAGTGAAACGGAATTGGATACGTGTGTCTTATACTTGGTTTATCTGTCACAAGTTTCAATCTATGTTCATAACCTCGCGCGCATCCGGGCTTGTCGGAAAACAATAACCTCGATTTTTTTATCGTATCGACAAAGACCCCTCTCAGACTCATCCAGCAATGCAAGGTTACCCGCGATCGATCCGAGCACTCCTAAAAACTCCTGATCATCCGCGACAATCTCCTTTCTATCTTTCGTTTTCTCACAAGTTTTTTCATCATCATAAATAATTAGCTCAGACGAATTCACAAAAACTTCATTTTCATTTTTATGCGGCGACTTTATTTCTTTCGAAATTTTTGAAATAATTTTGCTCATTGCGCTCGCGCTTTCACTTTCAACATTCATTATCGCCGTTTCGCCGACATTTTCCGTATTCTGATTCAAAATTTCATATTTTCCGTCTCCTTGATCATCTACCTCCTTATTAATGCATATTTTCAAATTTTCTTCGTCAACTATACAATGGAGATTGATGACGTATACACATATTTTTTTGTCTTGTCGCGAACAAACAAGAGTCTCTGGAGCACCTAGACTGAACACCACTGTCGACCCCGAGAGAACCCTTCCCGCGACTTCAACCGAGTTATTTTTGTAATTTAAAATCACTTCGTTCCTGGACATCCAATCATTTCCTAATATAACGGTTGATGTGAGATATGGAATGACTAAAAATGCATATCCAATCGAACGCCCCTCTATGTTCACCTCTAACCAAACTTGATGCTTTATCGTTGTCGATTTTTTCCCGATCGCGGTAGTGACATAAAGATTTGAAACCGGCATCACACATAAATCCTTTTGCTTTGATATCTCTTTAAAAAAATCCTCCAATATCGCGGTAATTTGACTTCCTGTATCAAGCAAAATGGTACGTTCTTTTCCCAATATTTTTACTTTAAGATGTGGGCATCTTGCGAGTGATCGATAAGATTCTTTATTTTCATGGTCCTTATTTCCTTCAATTCCAAAAGAAACTTCTTCTAAAAAATCAAAATCTTGACGACGCGTAGGCGGACCTTTATACAACGCGTCGTACCTTAGTTTAACGCACTATTGTTTGACTGAGCCTCATAATTGGAGCGCGGCTGAAAATGCGTTCCGCTCTGATTGCCAATAGGTGGTGGAAAACGTGTGTCAGGCAATCGAAATCTGTATTGAGAATAACGATCACCAGATTGATGATTATTATAATGATAATTGTTACTCGGTGGTCTACCCCCCGAGCCCCGTCGATTTCTTCTGAATTGTTGTACATTCATTTCTCGTACTTTCTGAGTTTGAAATTGCGATTGATCATTGTTTTGATAAGCTTTATGACCCTGATTCTTAATTCGGTCTCTACGGATCGCGTCGAGACTTGCCAATGTTTGGCCAATTACACCGTCATCGTTAAAATTGACCGTCGCCAACGTTTCTTTAACCCAATTCGGATATTGCTGTATAATACTGTAGTTTATTTCATATGATGTTAATTTTGGAATGAAATATCGCGCGTCTCTGACCTGACGGTAATAATATGTTTGCAATGCTTCCTCATTAACATTGCATCTACGATCCATCCAACTGTTTTTGAATAAGACTCGAATTGGGACCGAATAAAATTCCTCTAAGAATTGCTCTTTAAAGATTTCAAAATTTTCAAAATTATTCTTCAACTCGAACCACAAAGCCGCTTTTCCTTCCAGTGCATGCTCGATCATCAACATTTTCCGATCCTCTCTTATGTTTTTTAATTTGAAAAATTTTCCCATTTCCTCCAAAAACTCTACCGGATTGCGTTCAATCTCGTTATTGAATTTTGGCATTTTAATATCATGAAAATTTTGCGCATTACTCACGATCGCTGAAATCTCCGCAAGATTATTTGTGTGTTGATCTCGCACACCTTCGATTGCCACATTAATTTCGGGCACTTGCTGAACCGGTCTCTGTTGTTGTTGTAACGCTGCTCGCTGAGCCTCGAGCTCCGCGCGTAATCTCTCTAATTCGCGACGTTCTCTGTCCAAATTCTCTCTCTCAGCTTCGATTTCACGACTGTGATTTGTCCCTACTTCCCGCTCATGCTCGTTCTCTCGAAGCGTTAACGGCATCGTGGGCAAATTATTTCTCGTTCGCCTATTCGTAAATTTATAATCAATAAATTTCTGTTTCGATAATCTCCCTGATTTTGTAACAAAAATTATTTTTTCACCATCTGCCATACAATTTTTGTTACCAGACAACCACCAAAAATCGTACCAGTTCTATTCGTTATTTATATATAACGCACACAAAAAAAAAAAAAAAAAAAAAATATATATATATATATATATATATATATATATTTAGGTTCACGAATACGTTATTAAAACTTTTACTCTAGTGAACGCTTCGTGCCTCATTGTTGGGCGCCATTGTAAAATATCTTAATAAAAACAAAACGAAGTGTACTCGATTTAACGTCACAATTTCTGCAATTATCTTTATTTTCTCGAGCGCAGATGAAATTTTGAAACAAACAGACATCTCTTGCAATTAATCTTTATAATACCTTCGCACACATTCACATCATGGAAATTACAACGCTCAAACACCAAGTCTCGTCCTATTCCCTTTATCTTCAAAATTATCGTTGCGACTTAACTTAATTGATGGCTCTTTCGAAAATCTCTGGGGCTCGCTGAATCTCGGGAAAACTCCACTGGATTGATGTTGATAACAAGATAAGAGCTGGCCAAGCCCTTCGAAGCGTCAAACGCGGTCAGAATATATTTCGCTCTGCTTCGTGTGGATAATATTCCAAGATCCAAGAGTGGTTGATCCGTGCAGCGCGACGTCCCCAGAGCGAAAGAGGCCGATCGATTTCGGGAATCAAGCATTTCGATTTTCGACCATACGCCTATGTCGAGTAGCCCTCTGGGCGTGCGCGTTATTCAGCAATCGTATGGCTCGGAATTTCCGTAATATATTATCGCGCTCTATTTAAATTCTATATTCGCTCCTTACATGTTCTTCTCGAACCTTTTCCGTCTTCCTACGTTTTGACCGATCACTTAAATCGCCCCAGCTTGTGGAAGGACGCCCCATTGTGCTTTCCGTAGAAGGATGCCCCATTGTGTTTTCCGTAGAAGGACGCTTCATTGTGTTTTCCGTGGAAGTCTTCAAACGTTCCTTTTCAATCGTGAAAGACACAGGAACGTTGAGCCACTCATCGAATTTATTGAAGAATTCGGTTTCGTCCCTCCTCGCTTCTTGCCACCTCTTTTTGAAATTCGATACCAATCTACCCATGGCATCTTTCAGATTTTTCGACAAAATGTATGGATGCTTCAATTGTTTTGACACCTCCATTTCAACAATGTCAGTGACAATGTTGATATTTTCTTTTAATACCGATTTCACAAGTATGTAAATTTCCTTTCTCGTGAAAGAAATTTCGTCGGTATTATCCAGAGGATCTGTAGGAAATGCAAAATAACATTAATAGAAGAATTATCTTTATCAATTTCCTATGAACAATATTTCAGAAGCGAAAATTACAAAAAACTGCAGAAAGCATTTTTGCCTCCACTATCGAATTTTTAGTTCGACAACATTTCGACTAGTGTAGCACACTTTTGAGTGAGAGTGTATATTCAAAAAACGAGGATAAAAAATTTCATAAACTACTACAATTATATCTTCTACTGTAGGGAATATATGTGCCAAGTTTTAAATTTTTATATGAGTATTGACTAAGTTGAAAAAATGTTCAAATTGTTGACCGTGTAAAATACACCTATATGCCATTCAAAACTTTTACTGCCGGGGGGGCATAAAAATTACACTCAAAAACGAAGGAGCAGCTACGAGCAGCTAATTTTCGGATATGTTTTAAAGAAATGTCCAAGTAACAATTTCCATTTAGTTTAAGAGCGGGGGTCGATGGGGGTTTTGACTTATTGCTTTTTCTAACACGACTTTTCAGAACATAACCAAGAAAAATACCACTACTTTCATTAATGACTTACAATTTCATACATCGTTAACGATAATTTTGAGCAACACACTCAAATTGTACTTACTTTCTGGAGAAGAATCCATTTTGTAAAATCCAAATCCGTCAACTTTTCACTCTTCCAGACGCGTCGAAACTTTCGTCTTATTTCTCCGAGCGACGAGCAAACAATGCGGTCGGCTCGACGCTCACGAATAAAACGGATTCCTGAGCCAGGTATGGACGATCCTCTTTTCTTAACGGTCATAATACATACTAGAGGTACCACTACAACTATTCCAACCATTGAAAGTCCCTAGAAAAAATTTTTTTTTTTCGACTTTTGGCCAGCTTTTGGCGATTTGGGACCACTGTGTGTTGCGGTGAGCTCGTAGTAACTGTTTTGGATCTCGGTTAATCGCTCTAACCCTTCGGTCGTCGCATCCAAAACGGCAAGTTCGTCGTGCAACTCCTCGTATGCGTAAAACAAAAAGATCACTCGCGTCAGACGTAATTTCATGTTCATCTTGTCGATTTTTTTTTAAGCCACGGCATTGCGCAGGATCGTTATTTGCATTTTCTGCGTCGTTCGCTTCTGCGAGATATGTGCGAGACGCGTCTCCATATTGAGAAGGCGTTAGAATTGCTCTTGTATTTAACGTATCGACTCTACTTGTTTTTTTTTCGTTGAACATTCTCGAACTTTTGCACCTCCGCGTATTGGGTTTTCCCGTGACGCGTATTATTTCAACGGTTCCAATGAGTGACCTGCATGTAACATAAGACAAATGAATAAAAAAAATTAGATGAAGATGCAAAAGGAAAATCCATTGTAAATTTCACCTCAAATCATGGAAGGGAGAGAGAGAGAGAGAGAAAAGAAAAAAATAGTTATATATATTTATAATAGATTCGTAAACCAGGGGTCGTGAGTTCAAACCTCACAGGAGGCACCATGTTCTGTGGGGCGCGTCCTCTTTACCGAAAAGAAAGCCGCGTATTTATCTTTTTTTTATGTTAAATTCATTGAACTTTTTGATCTCTATAGATGAGAATTAACGGAGTGAGGAAAATAAATCAAACACATCTGTTGAGCCATACAGTTTTACGTTTATTTTTTGGCTCAGAGAGGAGAATCTCCGAGATGTGAATCTCGAAGAAAAAACCCCTCGCAAATTACGAATTTACAATAGATACATTTTTATCCAATACATTCACGCGATAATTATTGTGAAGATGAAATCTACAGTAAAAAAAGAGTTGTGTATGTATACGTATTTGGTCTTCAATTCTGTTATTGCAATTAGACTATCCTATGTGTAAGTCGCTAGCGACCTCGTAAGCATTGCGCTTGTGGTTAAATGTCAGCGTTTGATTCGATGTATTTGGTTGTTTGATTCATGTGAACATGTAAAATGTCGGCTGACGACTTATTGTCAAGCGTTGCGCTTGCTTGCTGGTACAACCAGCCGTGCCGGTGTGCCTGGCCGGACGTACCGCGCTTATCAATGTACTTACGGTTTAGTATTTCAGCTTATCAGCATGTAGACAATTAAACTGGATTAACACCGAAACCTTTTTAGATCCGCTGATCGATCGAACTGTAATCCCAAAGCCGTTTTTTTTATTATATTTATTTTTTGTTTCTCCTGGAAAGGTACGGAGAAAGACGACCGTCCACGGAATCCTTGACCGCGCTTGATCGAAAAAAGCTAGAAGAGGAAAGACGATCGGCCAAGCGGCGCGTGTGTTCGTATATACGAGCGAGCGACCGTTGGTATCTGATACCAATCGTTGGTACCTGAGTACCTCTAAACTATTCGTTCAACCGAACACTTGGTCTGTTTCACTGTTTATTTAATTATTGTTCTATTCCATTGTTTATTTAATTATTGCTTAACTTCATTTGTTCATTTTACTACTCCGCTTTATTGCGAATTTATCCTGAAAGTTAGTTATCCAATTAAGTTAATTATTTATTTTCAAATTCCTTATTGGCATGCGGTTGGAAAATTCATCGTTATTTAGAGCCATTCCGTGCATTCTTGTACTGAGTGGACTGTAGGTAATACATATATACGTATATACTGAAACGTGGCGTTTCCACGCCACGTCACTGTAAACGGCTCCCCTTCGCTAAGCGTGGCCGCGCGAGAGTCCAGCCAGCAAGGCAGGGGAAAAGGGGGTAGAGCTAAGGAGAATAGGCGAAAAGAAACATGAAAAGCGAGCGAGCGCATACGGGCGAGTCGACGGGACCAAGCAATTTTTGTATCGTGTCTAATTGTTATTTTGAATAATTGCGAGGGTCGTGCCGAATCGGAGAGAGAGAGAGAGAGAATCAAGATCACACGCATCTTTGTGGGCGCATATCCACACGAGTGTGATCACCTCGTCGAGCTTCCATCCGTCGCTTGGGAGGATCGAGAAAATCGAAGACGACGTCGCCATCTATTATCTCCGTTGGGGCGTCCGTCAGGAAGCGAGCCATCGATAATTAGCCCTTGGACACGGAAGATGACGTCGAAATCTTCCATCGATATTCGCCGTCAATTGTGAGAGAGTCCG
>OX333078.1:24352798-24356277 GCA_946863875.1 Alloplasta piceator
TCGTCATCGTCATCGTCATCGTCATCGTCATCGTCATCGTCATCGTCATCGTCATCGTCATCGTCATCGTCATCGTCATCGTCATCGTCATCGTCATCGTCATCGTCATCGTCATCGTCATCGTCATCGTCATCGTCATCGTCATCGTCATCGTCATCGTCATCGTCATCGTCATCGTCATCGTCATCGTCATCGTCATCGTCATCGTCATCGTCATCGTCATCGTCATCGTCATCGTCATCGTCATCGTCATCGTCATCGTCATCGTCATCGTCATCGTCATCGTCATCGTCATCGTCATCGTCATCGTCATCGTCATCGTCATCGTCATCGTCATCGTCATCGTCATCGTCATCGTCATCGTCATCGTCATCGTCATCGTCATCGTCATCGTCATCGTCATCGTCATCGTCATCGTCATCGTCATCGTCATCGTCATCGTCATCGTCATCGTCATCGTCATCGTCATCGTCATCGTCATCGTCATCGTCATCGTCATCGTCATCGTCATCGTCATCGTCATCGTCATCGTCATCGTCATCGTCATCGTCATCGTCATCGTCATCGTCATCGTCATCGTCATCGTCATCGTCATCGTCATCGTCATCGTCATCGTCATCGTCATCGTCATCGTCATCGTCATCGTCATCGTCATCGTCATCGTCATCGTCATCGTCATCGTCATCGTCATCGTCATCGTCATCGTCATCGTCATCGTCATCGTCATCGTCATCGTCATCGTCATCGTCATCGTCATCGTCATCGTCATCGTCATCGTCATCGTCATCGTCATCGTCATCGTCATCGTCATCGTCATCGTCATCGTCATCGTCATCGTCATCGTCATCGTCATCGTCATCGTCATCGTCATCGTCATCGTCATCGTCATCGTCATCGTCATCGTCATCGTCATCGTCATCGTCATCGTCATCGTCATCGTCATCGTCATCGTCATCGTCATCGTCATCGTCATCGTCATCGTCATCGTCATCGTCATCGTCATCGTCATCGTCATCGTCATCGTCATCGTCATCGTCATCGTCATCGTCATCGTCATCGTCATCGTCATCGTCATCGTCATCGTCATCGTCATCGTCATCGTCATCGTCATCGTCATCGTCATCGTCATCGTCATCGTCATCGTCATCGTCATCGTCATCGTCATCGTCATCGTCATCGTCATCGTCATCGTCATCGTCATCGTCATCGTCATCGTCATCGTCATCGTCATCGTCATCGTCATCGTCATCGTCATCGTCATCGTCATCGTCATCGTCATCGTCATCGTCATCGTCATCGTCATCGTCATCGTCATCGTCATCGTCATCGTCATCGTCATCGTCATCGTCATCGTCATCGTCATCGTCATCGTCATCGTCATCGTCATCGTCATCGTCATCGTCATCGTCATCGTCATCGTCATCGTCATCGTCATCGTCATCGTCATCGTCATCGTCATCGTCATCGTCATCGTCATCGTCATCAACATCAACATCGTCATCGTCATCAACATCGTCATCGTCATCGTCATCGTCATCGTCATCGTCATCGTCATCAACATCGTCATCGTCATCAACATCGTCATCAACATCGTCATCAACATCGTCATCGTCATCGTCATCGTCATCGTCATCGTCATCGTCATCGTCATCGTCATCGTCATCGTCATCGTCATCGTCATCGTCATCGTCATCGTCATCGTCATCGTCATCGTCATCGTCATCGTCATCGTCATCGTCATCGTCATCGTCATCGTCATCGTCATCGTCATCGTCATCGTCATCGTCATCGTCATCGTCATCGTCATCGTCATCGTCATCGTCATCGTCATCGTCATCGTCATCGTCATCGTCATCGTCATCGTCATCGTCATCGTCATCGTCATCGTCATCGTCATCGTCATCGTCATCGTCATCGTCATCGTCATCGTCATCGTCATCGTCATCGTCATCGTCATCGTCATCGTCATCGTCATCGTCATCGTCATCGTCATCGTCATCGTCATCGTCATCGTCATCGTCATCGTCATCGTCATCGTCATCGTCATCGTCATCGTCATCGTCATCGTCATCGTCATCGTCATCGTCATCGTCATCGTCATCGTCATCGTCATCGTCATCGTCATCGTCATCGTCATCGTCATCGTCATCGTCATCGTCATCGTCATCGTCATCGTCATCGTCATCGTCATCGTCATCGTCATCGTCATCGTCATCGTCATCGTCATCGTCATCGTCATCGTCATCGTCATCGTCATCGTCATCGTCATCGTCATCGTCATCGTCATCGTCATCGTCATCGTCATCGTCATCGTCATCGTCATCGTCATCGTCATCGTCATCGTCATCGTCATCGTCATCGTCATCGTCATCGTCATCGTCATCGTCATCGTCATCGTCATCGTCATCGTCATCGTCATCGTCATCGTCATCGTCATCGTCATCGTCATCGTCATCGTCATCGTCATCGTCATCGTCATCGTCATCGTCATCGTCATCGTCATCGTCATCGTCATCGTCATCGTCATCGTCATCGTCATCGTCATCGTCATCGTCATCGTCATCGTCATCGTCATCGTCATCGTCATCGTCATCGTCATCGTCATCGTCATCGTCATCGTCATCGTCATCGTCATCGTCATCGTCATCGTCATCGTCATCGTCATCGTCATCAACATCAACATCGTCATCGTCATCAACATCGTCATCGTCATCAACATCGTCATCAACATCGTCATCGTCATCAACATCGTCATCGTCATCAACATCGTCATCAACATCGTCATCAACATCGTCATCGTCATCGTCATCGTCATCGTCATCGTCATCGTCATCGTCATCGTCATCGTCATCGTCATCGTCATCGTCATCGTCATCGTCATCGTCATCGTCATCGTCATCGTCATCGTCATCGTCATCGTCATCGTCATCGTCATCGTCATCGTCATCGTCATCGTCATCGTCATCGTCATCGTCATCGTCATCGTCATCGTCATCGTCATCGTCATCGTCATCGTCATCGTCATCGTCATCGTCATCGTCATCGTCATCGTCATCGTCATCGTCATCGTCATCGTCATCGTCATCGTCATCGTCATCGTCATCGTCATCGTCGTCATCGTCATCGTCATCGTCATCGTCATCGTCATCGTCATCGTCATCGTCATCGTCATCGTCATCGTCATCGTCATCGTCATCGTCATCGTCATCGTCATCGTCATCGTCATCGTCATCGTCATCGTCATCGTCATCGTCATCGTCATCGTCATCGTCATCGTCATCGTCATCGTCATCGTCATCGTCATCGTCATCGTCATCGTCATCGTCATCGTCATCGTCATCGTCATCGTCATCGTCATCGTCATCGTCATCGTCATCGTCATCGTCATCGTCATCGTCATCGTCATCGTCATCGTCATCGTCATCGTCATCGTCATCGTCATCGTCATCGTCATCGTCATCGTCATCGTCATCGTCATC